>CM060201.1:35077170-35575015 GCA_030562195.1 Nipponacmea schrenckii
AAATCTTCTAATTAATAGTAACAGTATTAAAACATATCCTGTTTGTTGACAGAGCGTGTTATTTCAATATTCTGACACGAGTTGTCTGCCCTTAACGTCTGTTATTAAAATCTGCTCGTCTGTATCAACAAGTTTCACGAGATTTGGTTCTTAATAAATTCTGTCAATATTGTAACTTCTTCAAACAATTTTGTCTGTAAAAAATCTGATAAAAAGAATCTGAGTGAAGTGAATCTAGCTTATTAACCATTCTCGCTAAATAACTACACAGTACATCAATATGTCACGACGGATCGAATTCAAAATTGGACTAGCTAGATAAGAAGGTCACCTTAAATTTAAATAAATTAGATGCATGGATTTTACGTCCTACTCTTCTGCAGTTAATAGACTATTTAAGACGGCACCTTAAATTTAAGTCCAGTCTGGGATTCAGTCTGATGCCGAGGTGTCCCTGTGTTTTACTATTGGTTAGTGACTTGGAGATCCAATCAGTACTTTATATTGTCTCCAGGGAAATTCCAAATGACATGTCATCTACAAAATGACTGACAAGGTCATTGGTAGGTCATATTTTACGTCTGTTTCGTATCCAAATCAATTAAGAACTGGTGATGCGAGGCTATTTTATGTTCTGTTGACAGGTGACTCATTTTATCTAATGAGGTAAAGTCATCCAATATTCTGGATTCGAGATGAAAACTCCTTATAGATCAGTGTTAGTCATAGTCATAAGGAAAGCAAATTTTGAAGTTGAAAGCTTGAAAGACAATATATTTTTGAGTGACAATCACATACGCTAGCTAGGTAGTGAGCGGTGGGTTCGTTTTGCCGCATTGCCCAACTCGCCGCATCGTGCCCAACTGCTTACAAAAGACCTGTAAAACGAAACTAAAGGTTTCTGATAAGGCTTCATCCTTGGGTCATTACAAAGACTCATTCCAAGTTTCATTAAATTTCAATCCTTCGAATATATTGAGACGACTCTTCATTCTAAGAAAGATCTTATTCGTATAATAGTGATTTACAGACCGCCAGTTGTGAAAGACATGTTAACAAACCGCTGTCTTCCTATTACTGAATTTTTCATCGAATTCGGAACTCTGTATGAATCACTTATTTCCAAACCTGGTAGATTGCTTTTGGCAGGGGATTTCAACATCCATTGTGATGATTCGACTAATTCTGCAGCAGTTACATTCGCTTCATTCCTTGAATCTTTTGGTCTACGTCAACATGTAAATATACCAACCCATCGTTTAGGACATATACTAGACTTGGTTATAACCAGCACTAGTAGTGAAGGCCTCAGCATTAGAGACCTAACAGTCAGTGACCCATTATTAAGTGATCATTTTGCCATTTATTTTACTATTCCCTTCACCAAGAACCTTGTTGATAACATCAAAAGAACATCGATCAAATTCAGAAAATATAAAAATATATGCTCCACGAGTCTTGAACTTGATTTGATTATCCTACAAGACACTGTTGACTCCTCTCGTTTTAGTCTTGATGTGTTGATTGATAACTACAATGACACTGTCCGGTCAATTATTGATAGTCATGCCCCCGAAGTGACAAAAACTATTACTACTAAAGACGGTAGTCCCTGGTTCAACAATGACATAAGGGATGCCAGAAAAGTTCGTCGAAAAGCTGAGCGCAATTTCTTGCACACTGGTCTTAACGTTCACAAACAGATTTTACAAGCAGAGGTCGCCAAGGTTAAGAAACTTGTAGCTGAATCAAAGGTCAAATACTACAACGATAGGATCAATAATTCAAAGTCAGATCCCAAAAAACTTTACTCTACTGCTTATAACTTACTGAATATATCCAAGAATACTGGTATTTTACCGGAATATCAATCACCAGCTGCACTTACTGAGCTCTTTGCTGATTACTTTTACGACAAAATTTCATTAATTCGATCTAATATCATCCAAAAACAGACTAATGACATAGCTCCGCCATCTTACAAAAATTCAACATTAGCAACTTTCAACTTCTTTAATCTGTACACCGAAGCTGAACTTCTGAAAATAGTTAAGATGACAAAACCCAAATCTTGCCTCCTAGATCCGATACCGACATGGCTATTGAAACAGCACATCAATAGTTTCATACAACCTCTTTTAACAATTGTGAACACATCGCTAGCAAATGGAGTATTTCCTGAAGAGCTAAAACAAGCAATTGTTACTCCACTGATTAAAAAGTCAAATATGGACAGAAACTGCATGAAGAGTTAAAGACCGGTTAGCAATTTGAGTTACATCTCAAAGCTTGTTGAAAAGTGTGTTCTGATACAGCTTAATCATCACATTAGTGATAACCAGCTTGATAACCCTCTCCAGAGTGCATACAAACCATCGCACAGCACTGAAACAGCTATAATAAAGATTGTCAACGATGTTTACGAGGAAATTGACAAACAGAAAGCTGTAGTGTTAGTTTTATTGGACTTATCAGCTGCATTTGATACTCTAGACACCACGGATTTGTTGGATACACTATGGAAAGAAGTTGGATTAAGAGACACTGTGTTTAATTGGTTCAAATCTTATTTAACCGACCGGAAACAAAAAGTTAGCATCAATGGTGTGTGTTCAAAAAACAAAACCCTTCTTTGTGGAGTGCCTCAAGGTTCAGTCTTGGGTCCAGTACTCTTCATTATTTTTACAAAACCACTTTGCAAAATAGCATCAAAATACGGTCTGATAATCCACTTATTCGCAGACGATACTCAGCTGTATATTAGTTTTGAGCCTCACACACAAGATTTATCACTTATCAACATAGAAAACTGTCTTGATGAAATTCATACTTGGATGACGTTTCACTTCCTAAAACTAAACCCTGACAAAACGGAATTTATGTTTATAGGAACAAAACAGAAATTGTTGCAGATAAAGAATTCCACACTATCCATCGCTGGAGAATCAATATCTCCATCATTCAAGGTCAAAAACATCGGAGTAGTGCTCGATCCAAACTTGTCCTTCCAGCCTCAAATATCTGTCTTGACGTCATCGTCATTCTTCAAAATACACCAGTTGGCTAAAATCAAACAATATCTCTCAACCGATAATCTTAAACTACTCGTACAGTCATTAATTATATCCAAACTAGACTATCACAATGCTATTCTCTACGGAGTCGCTGATAGCCAGTTACGAAAACTGCAACATGTTCAAAATGCAGCAGCACGGTTAATCACAGGTACCAGGAAAAGATGTCACATAACCCCAGTTTTACACAAACTCCACTGGCTTCCAATCAAATCCAGAATCAACTACAAAATATTATTATTAACATTCAAGTCCTTAAATGGCTCAGCACCAAGTTACATCTCTGATCTAGTTACAAAACCAAAACAACTTCGAAAACTGCGTTCATGTGATAAAAACCTTCTTGAAGTTCCTAAAGTTAATCTCCAAATATGTAAACGTTCCTTTCGATATGCTTCCTCTACATTATGGAACTCGATTCCTGATAACAACAATCTCAAACAGTCCAAATCAGTTGACATTTTCAAACTTCGACTCAAAACATACTTATTCAAGCTACACTTTGGATCTGAAGACCAGTCTTAAACTTTGCAAGCGCACTAGGAACTTTATTATTATTGTGTTTGTGCGCGATATAAATTTCATCATTATTATTATTATTATTAAAATCCATCAAGAAATGTGATCTCTATCGTGCTCACAACAATTGTGGACAGGCAGACGGACAGACAGACGGACAGACAGACAGACAGACAGGCGGGCAGAAGGCTTCATCCTTGGATGATTACAAACACACACACTGAAATTGGTCAAAATCCATCCAGAAACCATCTCTGCCTATCATGTCCACAACACATTTTTGAACGCGAAATGAATGTGTTTTCAAAAACAAGGGCAATAACTCATCAATTTATTTTTCGATTTGTCTGATTTTCAATAGGCTTAATCCTTAAGTAATAACAAGCAATCACACCAAATTTCATCAAAATCCATCAAGAAACACACTCTGAATCGTGTTCACAACAAATTTTCAAAAACAAGGACAATAACTCATTGAATATTTTTCGATTGGTCTGATTTTCAATAGGCTTCTTCCTTCGTAATAACAAACACATTCACCAAATTTGTTCAAAACCCATCAAGAAATGTGGTCTCTATCGTGTCCACAACAATTGTGGACAGGCAGACGGACAGGCAGACAAACAGACAGACGGACAGACAGACAGGGGCGACTACAATATACGCCCACATTTATGTGTGGGCGTATAAAAACGAAGACCATGTGAAAAAAATCCGACAAAGCATAGGAATATTTCATGAAATTTTACTCGAAGGTTAAGCATGTCAATACGCCAATTTCCCCAGAAAATGAGCAAAATCCATCACCCCTTCCTTTCCTACTGGGTGAAACATAAATACGGACGTAAAAAAAGGTACAAAAGGAAGACCCCACGAGGTAAAAAACGAAGACCCTGTGAAAAAAATCCGACAAGGCATAGGAATATTCCATGAAATTTTACTCGAAGGTTAAGCATGTCAATACGCCAATTTCCCCAGAAAATGAGCAAAATCCATCACCCCTTCCCTTCCCTACTGGGTGAAACATAAATACGGACGTAAAAAAAGGTACAAAAGGAAGACCCCGCGGGGTAAAAAACGAAGACCCTGTGAAAAAATCCGACAAGGCATAGGAATATTCCGTTGAAATTTTACTCGAAATACGCCAATTTCCCCAGAAAGTGAGCAAAATCCATCAACCCTCCCTTCCCTACAGGGTGAAACATAAATACGGACGTAAAAAAGGGTACAAAAGGCAGACCCCACCCACTAAACAGTAACTCAGAGTTATCAAGTGAGCAAAAATTCAAAATTCTCATATTAGATGTGCCATATATTTCAGCCATGGCTCAACCGCCCACCTGTACATGGATAAGCAATTTTATTTTTTGAACATGATTTTTTTTAAAGATTTATATATTTTTATCATCTTTTGTGCTTGGTTTTTTTTTTTCAATTCCAGCTATATTACAGTTTCGATTTTCCTTACAGGTCCAAATTATAAATAAAACATTTGCAGCGGAACAACAGATTAAAAAATATTTCGTTTCATGTGTAACAAATGGCGCCATTACATATTTTATCAGAAACCTTTAGTTTCGTTTTATAGGTCTCTTAGCAGTTGGTCATGATGCAATGCGACAAAACGAACATACCGGGTAGTGAGTCTAGAAAAGACGGTAAAATTTGTTCAAATTTTTTTTTAAAATACAAGAATATAAATTTGTTTCTCCCATTCTATAAGTTTTTTTGTTGCAATGTTTTCTGAAGAATCTATGTTTAGTCAAATTGATTAATTAATTTAATTTAAATATTTTGAAGTATTTAAATCAGAATCACAATGAAAGATTGATTTGATAGAAAACTTGTGAATTTCAGAGCTTAAAACTTCCCTTTCAAACCAGACAAGCTGGTGCATTCGATTGGTGTATCGCGGCCATACGAAAGTCATAAATAAAGACTTGTGGGATTATTCTTCTAACAAGGGAATTCAACCAGTCTCTAGGCAATTTAAACTGTCCAATCAGTAGCCTTAGTTTAGATGACATCATCGCGACTATAATGAAAGTGAGGCTAGAACCCTGATGAATGACCCAATGTCGTTGTTCAATGAACAGTAAAATTGCCTTTTCCTCTGGTTTCTTGTCAAATTGCAGATTTAAAGTGATGGTGCTTTCCGACGTTCATCTCATGTTGTCAGTGTACATTGCTGAAATGTAACGTATATAGGTCAATCGGCTCATTTGAATTACCATTTAAGTTTCCGGTGAAAATAATACACTGCCTTGCTTGGAAATCATTCAAAAAGTTTGTAAAGAGGTTTTCTCTGTGTAGAGGGGACATTGAAAACATTCCAATGTCTGTGGTTCATTCCATTCCACTGAAACTAATTGTTTTATTATGTCACTAATACAAAGGGTTTTATAATATGTATAAAAAGATTTTTTTGTAATGTTTTCATTGAAGCCATGCATTTTCCATGCTCATTTTCACGGGATGTTGGAATTCAATATGCCGAAACCTGTATCTTTGTGATAAGAGCAAGTCCGTATGCATAGAAGAGATGTCATATCCCTTCGGCAATGTTTTAGTTACGCACCTGCCCACTTCCCGTAAAGCTATCGATTTGAAACTTGGCAGAGAGGTACTCTATTTCGCCATTATCCAATTTATCGGAAGAAATTACAGTCAGTTAAACACTTTGAAAAATAATTAGAAATAGAAGGAATGGTTGGAATTGTCTGAAATTTGCTGTGAATATTCAAGACACATATAAGTAACCCTCTGCCAAGTTTCAAAACGACAGCTTTACGGGAAGTGGGGAGGTGCATAACTGGGACATCTGTCAACCACAATAACAGCCCCGGACGGCATTTGTTTTAATTTCCTTCAACTGTATGTTGTACAATCTGATATTAAATTAGATCAAATAAAAGTCTAGAATAAGGTTAATAAACAACAGAGAATTTCTGTCGTAAAATCCATATCATTTCCAATTCCTTCTCTTTGACTTGGAACATCAAATCATTTCCAGAATGAATATTCGACAAGCTGTTTGTAACCGCCGGGGATCTTAATTGACAGCTGTAGCCTTGGTAACTTGTCGCCGAACTTTCAACTGCCTTTCGAATCTATATCCTTTTTTTTATAATAGTGCAACCATTATATAGAGTTTGGTGAAACATGAATAGCTCTTGTTTTTCTTTATCAATTGCTAGTATTGAAATATTCGCCAATCTTATCTAATTACCAAATGTATTTTAACAGCGATTGTTAAGGGATCTATCTACTTCAGGACACACAATTGCATAAATACCAGACTATGTGAACAGACTTGAAAACTTAGCCTTCTTATTGAATTGCCAATTGTCAAGAGATATTTGTACGAAATACTAACAAAAGTCGTATTTTTTTTTTATATTTGGATTGGCAAGACGTATGAAAAGTGCCGCCCCTCTTATTGAATTGTCAATTGTCAAGGGATCTTTAAAATACACCTGCTAAAGAAAGCAAGCCACAATGATTGAAGTGCTGTTACAATGTTGATGGTTTTTTAAGAGCCACACTTGGCAGTGATAATGACATCATTTATTCTAAACCCTATTACAACTGACATCTGAAGATTCCAATCACATTAACCGGCTTGGTTTCCACTGTCATTCAAATTAATGGCCAACCTCGGGATTGTCAATTCCACCGGCTCATTATAGCTGTAGTGTTACTCTAATCCATTTTACATGTTGAACGCTAGCTTTAAGATTAAATTGTTTCCTAAGCAATAAACAGAATACATCAGTCATGTTCTTGAACCTTTTTTTTTGGCTTTTTTCAGCTGGTCCGACTATGGAAAGCAAATGAAGTAAATCGCAGAAAAATCAAAATTGTATTGCCCCTATGAATGTTAGTGAATATTACACAGGACCATGTTCTTGTGTATTGGACCTAATTCTGACCCATGTATAATTAAGAGTCTATCTTGGTCACAATGGGCTGAATGTTAGACAGGACCATGTCCTTGTTTATTGGACCTAATTATGACCCATGTAAAATAAAGAGTCTATGTTTGTCTCTATGGGCTGAATGTTAGACAGGACCATGTCCTTGTGTATTGGACCTAATTCTGACCCATGTATAATAAAGAGTCTATCTTGGTCACAATGGGCTGAATTTAGACAGGACCATGTCCGTGTCTATTGGACCTAATTCTGACCCATGAAAGATAAAGAGTCTATTCTTGTCCTAATGGGCTGAATTTAGACAGGACCAGTCCTTTGTATTGGACCTAATTCTGACCCATGTAAAATAAAGAGTCTATCTTGTCACAATGGGCTGAATTTAGACAGGACCATGTCCTTTGTATTGGACCTAATTCTGACCCATGTATAATAGAGTCTATGTTGTCCAATGGGCTGATTTAGACAGGACCAGTCCTTTGTATTGGACCTAATTCTGACCCATGAAATAAAGAGTCTATCTGTCACAATGGGCTGAATTTAGACAGGACCATCCTTTGTATTGGACCTAATTCTGACCCATGTAAATAAAGTCTCTTGTAAATTGTTTAACGATCATTTTATACTGATTTCTGCAATTGATTTATCTTCAAATGCTGAAAAATACAGGAACTATGTCTCGATGAAATAATCTTATAGATTAATTCGACACCATGCTGATTTCAAATTATTCTTTCATCTGTGCATGAATGTAAAGAAACCATGTCTTGATGAAATTAATCTGTATAAACCAGTTTCTTGTTTTGTTCTAATAGTTTAAGTTTCATAATACAGATGATTCTAATATCAATCATAAAGTAACAACAGGCTCTCTGTTACAGGCAAACCACACTCGATAGTATAGGTGTGTTAGAAATAAAATAAAATTTAAGTATTGCCACACTGACACAAGGTACAAGTACTGCGATACGGTTAGGTGGGTGGCGAAGGAATATATACCTCCAGAAATAGCATACCGGAAATCGGATAAGTGGATTAACGGGTAGTTTCATATAGTAAAATATTCCTAGTAAAAAGGGTTCTGATATCGGGGTTTCCTGATTATCGGCAACCGAATAAACGCGACTTCACTGTATATTCCTCCTGATTTCAAAGGCGCACAGATATATGAGTTAAGCATCAAATGAAATGTCGTTTAACGTCCTACCTTTCTTCTTTTTTCTATTAAGCTTTGAACAAAGACAATGACACACAGTGTGTAATGAGAGAAAACAGTTAGGGCAGCGGAATATGGCTCACTTGTTTTCGATTTCCAACTGTCACGGGATCTAAAAAATATTAACACAGGCCTTGGTTTTTTTGGTCCAACTATTTGCGTGTCCCCTTTGGGTTTCGCATGCAACATATAGTTTTTTTCATCGAAATAACATTAAACAATGTACGGTTCTTACGTAAAAAGAACACACATGAACATATTGAGCAATCTTTTTGAATCTTTATACCCCGACGTACTAATTCGCATTATGTTTGTGGCTTCAAATGTAAAAGGAAGGCTTGGTGGAAATATCATAGATATTCGTGGTCGAGATTCAAAATGGCTGTGATGTACGTTCGTGTGTTATTTCCATGTATATTCAATTGCTTGGTGACTGTTTCACGAAAACTTAACTAAGGATGATTTTAGTATTCCAATGGTCAGATTGGTCAATCATTAAAATTAAGTTTTTATTAACCAATCAGGTTACTGTATTTCTTAAAATCTTGATTGTATCTTTGTCAAAATTTCGCGAAACAGGTCTTTCACTGAAAAAATGATCTGCGTTATTCGTCCTCAGAGCGTTTTAAAAAGCCATGAAAAACAACATGGCCAAAATCTTCACCTTTAAGAAGTACAGCAATAGTGTATAGAAGGGGGGGGGGGCACGGACGCCGCTTGTTTTTATTTTTAATTTCCCTCCATTTCATGTTGTATAATCCGTTGTTAAACTTAATCAATGAAGGATCTGGAATAAGGTAAACGTTCCGCCATATTTTCTTTCGTAAATATTCATATCTTTTCCAATCTTCCAACCAGAAGAACAGCCCCTCAGCTCTTTTCTATTTCCGCCTTTTGCCTGATACATAATCTGTTACTAGAATAATTCACTGGAAGATCGAGAATAAGGTAAATTATCCGGAATGTTTTCCTGTGGATGTTCTCTCAATCTTGAATCTCATTCATCAAGTTGTCGTGTATAATCTCGACTACTCTGTAGGGAACCGAGATTGTGTTGATCGAGTAAGATTGTAATTACATAAAAGTAAAAAAGGCATGGGGCAATTTGGAATAAAACTTATTGACATTGTGTTTTCTATGTTATAATGTGCTTTTGTTTTGTTTCATGGTACATCTTCATGCTTGCCAATGCAATTAAATTGTTAACTCGCCATTTACCTACCTACCTGCAATTAAAAAATAGAGCTGAGTACAGCACTATGATTGGCATTCAACATTTTGCCCCATAGCTTTAAGTCAGTTTTGTACTTTAATAATTGAAGGTGAATTTAGATATCAAAGATATTGTGCGACTTCTAATTAAGCTAGAGAAAAAATCCACACAGAATTATAATGTATACATTCGCATCAAAAATTAATATATAAAATAATATGCACAAAACAAAATTTAAGATAAAAGGCGTTATGTAGCTATTTTGTATCGTCATTTTAAGTTTGTCGATGTAAATCAGGCCATAGTTTGTGGGGTTCTATAGTACAGCGGTTAGAGCGTTGGTTCTTTACGTCATGACGCCATTTGCTTGGATTCGTTGAAAACACCGGACGTGAGTTCTAATCTCGACCGGTGTGTGATAGTCCGATGACCTTGAATAAGTCATCTTCACTCACAATTCCAGTATACCCAGTTGTAAATGGGTACGGATAATCCGGGAAAGATCATTGCCAAGAGGTTTGGGCAAGGACTTGTGAACCTAAGTTGTTATCCTTGAAAAATATAGTTGTTCTTTTTTTTTCTTCCAATGTAATACAGGCCTGAGTGTTTGTATTACCAGTTGTAATGACCGTCTATAAAAAGTTTATACACCATTAAAGTTGTTTATTCAGTAGATATTCCTGGTATTTTATTAGACATTCGTCTCCTAACAACTCAGTATTACTACAATCATAATATTGACATAGGCACCGTAACATTAAATATCTTTTAATAGGCACTGACAAATAAAATGAAATGAGTGGAGTCTTACGTCCTACTCTTCTGCACCCTTAATTATTAATGAAGGCGGACAACGGCATGCAGTGTGAAATGCAATTTTGCCAAGACAGCGGCATGAGCCTACTCTATTTGCGATTTTAGAGGTATCGTAAACGTGTACAGCCTGTAGCACACAGGGCCTATTTATCCCATCCTTTGACCTACATCACTAACAAAGGGAAACCGGGTTGAAAAATGTGAAAGTTAATCTTGACCTTTGTCGGAATTGAACCCCCGATCCTCAGGTAAGCGAGCAAGCTACCACAGCTCCTAATAGGCATTGACAGGCACCTATATATCGATAGAACAGAAGGCCAGTAACTAACCTCTTAAAATACGAATGTTTCGTCTCATGCAAATTTAATGGTATTTCTACATGTAACAGCACTTATCAGCTGTATTATAATCTGTCGAGATTATCCTTTTCTCTGGAAGTTTGGCCAAATTGTTATGTAACACTATTAACAATGGTAAGGCTATACAAATATGTTTCACCATAAATAGCCTTAGAATTGCTTACAGCGTTTGTTTGGTTTAATTAAATGAGGCAAAACAGGAGATACATGCAAACATCGTTAGATCACGGATGGCTAGTGGATCACTCGCAGACAAAAAACAAACAGATCAGACTTGCATTTCAAACATATTGCTCCAATGCACTACAGGTTGTACAACTCACGTGTTTCTGTTGATGTACACGTTTTTATTAGTAAGTATACTTGTTGTTAACAAGGTAACCTGGGAATACAACACGTGTAAACAATCAGTAAATCAGTAATTAATGTTCAAAGAACATATCATATCACTCTATTTAAACAGTAATCATCACAATCTAAGTATTCGTTTTGAACATGTTCATACTTGGGGAAGATCTGAAGGGAAGGGTGTTGAAATTAAAAATTGAAACTCCTAGAATGTGTGCATTGCACCACCACACAGGCGCCACCATCAAAACACATGATTTACACTGAGGCACTCTACACCCTAACTGGATCTGCCTGGCTACTTGCAATCTGTTTAGTTCTGTAATAAACCTTTCTCTTTTCACGGAAATCAATTCTATTTCGAATGGAGCGGGACCTCAAAAAGATATTACGACTTCTATTAGATTAAAGGGGGCCTTCCGGCGACATACAGTTAGTGTCAAACCACTTATTAAGTTTGTGCTCCGGTGGCTATGTAATAATTTAGGTTTACGTCAGAATCAAGAGATGATTATATGATGGAAATTTGACGTTATACTATTGACTAGCGTGTGGACAGTATCGCCAAGAACCAAAAGAATCAACCAAATCTCGTAGGGATATAATTTGCCTTGCCAATGACACCTTCAGTTCAGTGCTCTTTGACGAATCCCAAGTAGTAGTAATTTTGTCCTTGTTGATATAATTCAACATAAGCCATATATAGTTATACTCAAAGGTGTTCTTAAGCACCCTTTGTACCAGCGGGAGTGTTCTTCTGATCCAGTTTTGTGATCAGCAGACATTGTAAATTATTTAATTTTAATGAAAATAACATTGTTGGGCTCGATATTATGATTAAACATGTTTTGGGGGAATCTTTGAGGTGCAGTAGGTAATGCATCAATCGGCGACCTTAAGGCAGATCATCAATGAAAAATCGGCAAGGCTGTGCAATTAATTGCAGTTTGGGAAAATTGGGATTTTATTTCAAGATTCTTAAAATAATGGCAGATGTCTCTACAATACGTCTCCTTTTCTTCCAAGTTTCTACATTTTATGAATTTTGTTAGAAATCTATAGTTTCCCGGGCACATTCGCCAATTGTGTAGACAGGACCAAATATTTGTTGCCCTGGTGTTTCGGCAACAAGATTGGCAACATGTATGTTAAAATGTTGTCAGTGAAGACGCACATTCAGTCACCCACTATTGTAAAAATGTGAAATTAAATTGTTGTCAATAATATTGTTTTTTTCACGTTTTTGTCACAGTGAATGATTGTATTCACCAACTTGATGAACAGATGTTCCTACATTATATATATATAGTATTGCACAATCAGATACAGATACCATAGTAACTCCGGTATTCGCTTAATAATAGTGTAAGTATATTTTACCAGATTTTTATGACGATTCTTATCAAAATGATATTGTGATTTCTTTTGTGGTCATCCATTCATCAGTGGCTCAACTAGAATTTGAATCTTCAATCGAATTTTCAAATACATGACATTTGGCTAAAAATGTATTTTAGTCGATATAAGAATCCATATTTGGACCCAAAAATTCCTGCCTTTAAGTTAATCCTTCACAAAAGTCGAATAATTATACATGTATATTTATTTTGCTTGCGATTCCATTTTGATCGGATTGATTGTAGGTTAAACTGACAAAGATTACAGCAACTGCATTTTTGTCAGTTGTTGGTGCTCTCATGTCGACTCTATCTAGTCAGTCAGTTGTCATCAATTCTTCCACTCCCCTCTTTTCTGTTTTATTTTACATACAGGCTATTTAAGAATATGGCTTCAATGATAAAGTTGTTGATTCTCTGTTTTGTGATGGCCATTGCGTCATCCTTATCTTGTACTAAATGTCCAGAAGTTCCAGTATGTGACCCACTGCCTGATTCAGAAGAGTGTTATTCGGCATTTGCACCATGTGCATGTTGCCCGACCTGTGCCGGAAGATTTGGTGACACGTGTAACAACTTAAGTGTTAGGTAAGGTTAACCAGTTATTAAGATAAAAATTAAAAGGCATTATGAATGTACTTTTTGTAGGACGACTCTCAAGTTCATGAAAACTTAGTCACTGAACGTATCCGAAAGTTTTAACTAAAATACACTCGTTAGTTTCGTTCTTGTTAGGTGTAAGAAAACTTTTGCATATCAATAATAGTTTTGAGCCATTATAAATCCCAACACTTATACTAGGTCAGAATATTAATTACTAATATGTACTTTCAATTAACCAATTTAAAAACATTCTGTTTGGTCAAGTAGATTGTTTTTTCAGTCTAAAGCTCAATTTGAAAATGGTATCGTATTTCTGTTTCGACCAAATATTTTTAAATGAGATGGAATCGGAATTGAATATCTTAGACTAGATTTGTGCTAGACCGAAAGTGATCGAGATCAATTGCATAATGTCCACAAATTTTGTATCGAGTCTGTAGGGCCTATTAATGGAAAAAATTAAAATGTCAAAACTTTATTTTTAAAAATGTAAACAAAAATTTTCAAAAAATTCGCTAATTATCAGATCAGGTTGTCTATAGAAATGAAACTACGTCATTATATTTTTCTTATCACTTACGGTTCTAGTGTAAAGACTTCCGGTTTTCAAAATCACATCGGTTAAGCACACTTCCGGCGTTATTAAGAAATGTGTAAAAAAACAATATAAGATAAACACTAAGACATACGGATATACTACTTCTAACTTTATCAAGTAACATGATTAACCAAAAAAATGACAATATATAGGAAAAATCTTGGAAGCCATTTTAAAAGATCAAAGGGGGGGGGGGAAGATATATAACAATAACCAAGCAAAGATTGAGAAGGGTAATAACAACCAATTGAGAAAGGTCAATTAGATAACAAGGGGATGATTAAAGTACTGAATAGTAGAAGCACTTTAAAACAAACAGACAATAATAAAAAAAAAAACTATAAATATTGACTAATATGAATGAAGGCATGACATTGAATGAGAGCGCAGATTAGGCCTATTGATGATAATGATGATAATAAGTAATAATGACAATTAGATGGTTTGTAGTTCTAATGCAAAATACACATACTTTTCTTCTACAAATTCACGCTATAAGGATTTCGCCGATCTCTAGATGTTATCAATTAATTTGTAGTTAAATTCCTAATCATAATTTTAAACGGTTTTTGCGTTATTTGACCTGGTCTTGTTTTTTTACCTCCTAGATTCCTGTGAAAAAATCTAAATGAAATCCAACTAGATACTGTAAATACTTAAAACTTCAAGCAAAAAAACAAAAGATTCACAGTTTTCACAGTTTGCCTTTATACTTAAAGTGGCTGATAAAACGCGGTATTAGGTATTAAGGTACAAATGGGCTATAGACCTATGAGAGCCAAGCATAGTGCTGTAATTAGCTCTAATTAAATGTAATTTTCTGTCATCTGTTATCAGTGCAGGTTTTTGCCAAACTAAAGGTAGCATAGACAACTGACAATTACAATCAGAATTGTGCTTCATAAGTTATAAGTCCTTCTCTCCGATACTACTTGCGAAGTGAAGAGTATTGTATTTTAATAATAAGCATGAATAGAACTATTTCTGATAGTTCACCCACAATATATGTAACCGGTTGGAAATCAGTATCTTTTAAGAAAATATATGCAACCAGATATAGTTCACAAACATCATGCAAGCAATTCTTCTTTATCCTTTTCAAAGGAGAGATAATGATATGTATCTGATTGGATAACCAGTATTACATTCTCCTTATTTCAGATGTCATCCTGACTTTGTCTGTGTAAATAATGATGGTGTGGTATTGGTAACAGTACCATCGTATCTGCATTTTAACGGTATCTGCATCCGAAAAAGAAGTCCCGAACCAAACAATGGCGTTCGTCCAATTTTTATTGGCAAATAAAATGGCGACTTAAAGTCGAAATACCACAATATCATGTGTTGTGCTATTTGCTGAAACAACTATATTCCCTACAGAGATTTGGGCTACGTGATGATAAGGCGAACTTGAATCTTACTGTCAATGCATTTCACGCTTCAAATCGTTTTTCTCCTTCAAAACGATACTAGAGGTGAGCATAGCTCAGAGCGTGCCAATGTCCCTTGTCCTATGGCTTCAAACCTGTTGGGACTTCTAGCCTTTCAAAGAGTCACTCGAAGAGGATAACGTATCGTAAAAACAACTGCTCTAATTGGGCGTATGTTAAAATATTGTAATTGAAAAGTTGCAAAAAATGGAATAAAAATTATTATTTTTCAAAGAATTAAATAGTTACGTAATCAAATTAATCTGCTTCTGACCTACTTCATAGCACCTTGATGTGAAAATTTCAAATCAATAGTTAGTTTTGTTGTATTCTTTTCACACCTTCTGTCAAACCCTATTGGCTTATTTTCTTATTAACTCAGAACATTTAGACCCAAGACACTAATATGTTCCCAATATTTGCTGCAAATTTAAATCAATCTCAACGCTTCCTTCCAGCTTAAAACAGATGCACTCTAGGAGTTTATATAAAAAGCACTGTTATATATTGTTTGCAGATAGTGATCTATTTATACCACAGTGAAAATTCGAACAGGAAAATGTATCTAAAATTCACTGCTCTAAATGGGCGTATGTTTGAATTTTTAAGTGTTTTAAGTGAAGATTTAGCAAAAAGATTGAATAAATTTTTATTTTTTTATTAAAGAGTTAAAATATTACATAATCAAACTAATCTGTTTCTGGCAGACAAGTCATAAACAATTATAACTCAAATCACCCTTTAACCGTCTTTTCACACCTCCTGTCAATCAATTTAAATCCTTTTATTATTCTATTTTCACAGGGAATTTTAAAAACAAATAACAACTTTTATCAAATTTAAGTATTTGAATTTTGATATTTAACCATCCATGTCACATATCGTTGGAAAAAGAAAAAAGAGACAAGAATGATGATGAAATCCATATTGATGAGCGATAAATACACTGTAACTAAGAACTTAAATCTTAAACAATATTTTTTTATTTGAAAAATTAACCAATGATTGAGCGTCATATATCATTGAAAAGAGAATCAAAACGGCATTGATAATTAGTGAAAACCAACTCTCTGTATAATATACAGAATGTGATACTGGCGTCCAAAGTTGCAATGAAATTTTCGGATGTCTATAAAACCGGAAGTAAATATTTTTCAACGAATATGAGCACACTTATGGAAAGCTGAGGTCAAGGGCATTCTTCATTGAAAATTTTGAGGTAATTGAAGGTCAAGGTCATATAATATTTACTTTTGAATTTTCAAAAAATTCAAACATCAATAAAAAGACACTGAACTCGAAATTGAAAAATCTGTACCAACAAGTTTTAGATAAAGTAACAAGGTTTTGATAGACACAAAAATCATACAAATCGGATGAAAAATTGCGAACTTATTAACTTTTTGCTAAAATAGGTCTGTCTGTGACGCCGGCGTATGCACCACTTCCGGTTCGGATTTTTTCTTATAAGTTGTTTCTAATTGTGCACTAGAGACAATATATATCATTTTTGTCGACATTTCTAATTTACATCGGAATTGGGGTCCATAATTCAGTGGTGAAATTATTTTGATGACACAGTATTCTTTGTATGGACAAGCTTTCTATATGGTGTGAATTTCAGACCGATCAGATAATTAGCAACTGATTTTTTGAAAAATTTGGTTTTAATTTTTTGGGACAAAAATATTAAAATTTCAATTTTTTTTAGCTCCATCAGATACATCTTCTTACAATAAACATATCAAAGAAAATTCTCGGTCAATCGGTCAAAAATAAGCCTTTCAGCCTCGATGCAAAATTCTTACACATTATGCAATAAGTCACTTCCGGTTTAGCAAAAATTTTGCATTTAAGGAATTATTTTCCTCGAGTGAAACTAGCGGATGAAAACAGAAATTCTATACATCTTTCAGTTTTCCCTACAGACGCTGACCAGAATTTGAAAAAAAAATAATAATTATAACGAAAGTAAATCTAATATTAATATTATAATCAAATTAAAGCAAACCAGACGATGTACAGATAATATCTCCACCAGCTTGTTTTTTCTCCTTCATTACCTCTCGTGAGACTTGACAATTTGTTTTCCTGCCAAATTTGATAATTTTTAGTTTATTCATATCATGTGTTGAAGGTTTATATAAATAATATTGATATTGGAACCAGCAGAATATACTCTTCAACTTACATCATAAAATATATATTATGATAGTCTATGGAATATATATCTATATATTATGATAGTCTATGAAATATATATCTATATATTATGATAGTCTATGGAATATATATATCTATAAATTATGATAGTCTATGGACTATGTATCTATATATTATGATAGTCTATGGACTATGTATCTATATATTATGATAGTCTATGGACTATGTATCTATATATTATCATAGTCTATGGAATATATATCTATATATTATCATAGTCTATGGAATATATATCTATATATTATGATAGTCTATGGAATATGTATCTATATATTATGATAGTCTATGGAATATGTATCTATATATTATGATAGTCTATGAAATATATATCTATATTTATGATAGTCTATGGAATATATATCTATATATTATGATAGTCTATGGAATATGTATCTATATATTATGATAGTCTATGGAATATATATCTTTATATTATGATAGTCTATGGAATATGTATCTATATTTTATGATAGTCTATGGAATATATATCTATATATTATGATAGTCTATGGAATATGTATCTATATATTATGATAGTCTATGGAATATATATCTATATATTATGATAGTCTATGGAATATGTATCTATATATTATGATAGTCTATGAAATATATATCTATATATTATGATAGTCTATGGAATATATATCTATATATTATGATAGTCTATGGAATATGTATCTATATATTATGATAGTCTATGGAATATATATCTTTATATTATGATAGTCTATGGAATATGTATCTATATTTTATGATAGTCTATGGAATATATATCTATATATTATGATAGTCTATGGAATATGTATCTATATATTATGATAGTCTATGGAATATGTATCTATATATTATGATAGTCTATGGAATATATATCTATATATTATGATAGTCTATGGAATATGTATCTATATATTATGATAGTCTATGAAATATATATCTATATATTATGATAGTCTATGAAATATATATCTATATTTTATGATAGTCTATGGAATATGTATCTATAAATTATGATAGTCTATGGAATATGCAGCTATATATTATGATAGTCCATGGAATATGTATCTATATATTATGATAGTCTATGGAATATGTATCTATATATTATGATAGTCCATGGAATATGTATCTATATATTATGATAGTCTATGGAATATGTATCTATATATTATGATAGTCTATGGAATATATATCTATATATTATGGTAGTCTATGGAATATGTATCTATATATTATGATACTCTATTAATCTATTAGTATACTTATGTACTTATGTCATCTGATAGGGCCATTTCAAAAACAGGAATCGTTTTTGTTCTCTTAATTTTCCCAATCTGGTACGCAATGAAGCATTTTATTGATAGGTGCGATTATTTTCTTGAATCGCTTCTTACAGTCCTTTTTTTGAGTTGATCCGACTCATCCTGATCAACAGAGAAATTCTAGCTATCGGAGATATATCTGTGAATAAACGGAGCTAAGCAAGATGCGAAGTTTCGTATGGACCCGGCTGAGTCCTGACCATTGGATCATGCCAAATCGGAAATTCGTAATTTTCGTATAGCACCGTTTGTCCGTGAATTGTTTTGTTGTCGAGTGTACCTGATCACTTTGGTTTAAATAAGAGGACGAATGGAGACGATTAAAGATGGCAAAGTACCGATAATAAAATTGATTCATCGGGGACAATCTGGCCCAGATCGTCTGGATTTTGAAAAACAATCCAAGGTGAAATGCTGACTTTACAGGGATACTTTCATATACAATAACAAACATTAACATAGATCCGTTTAATATTTTACTAGCGACATAAGCCACTTAAGGTGGGCTTATGTCGGCTTTCGACGCTCCTCGATTGTCGGCATATAGCTGGAACTGATAAAATCGGAGCGCTCAGGTCGGCTGCAACGCTCCTCCACGTATCTGGACGGATACAGCGGCAACTGGTTTTCGCTAATCGTAAGAGCGCTCATGTCGTCTGCGACTGTATGTGATACATTTCAACATGGCGGCGCCCATGAAACTTCACGTTGTAAGTTTTGTGTGTTCATTTTTATCCTTTTTTTTTTCAAAGTTTTGCAACGCTTCCTTAGTACTTCGACTACCTGTAGTCATATTTTAACCCCTTATTTCAGTGTTGATATGATTATTTCACTCAATTCTCATGAAAAACTCGTACAAATTAAGAACAACAACTTCATGAAATACTACACATGTAATCTATGAAAGATTAATTTAAAATTAATTTAATTTCGAGCTCGTTAGACCATTCATCAGCCATCTTGACTTCTGCTTGACTACTAACGCCACCAAGCAGGGACTAAAGTAAGTGCGCGTTCTTTGGCTAATATCTACAACCTAGTTGCGTCGCGGAGTAGGTTTGACTCAGGTCGCTACGATCGCTTACGATCATCGGCAACTACCTGGAACTCGTAGGCCAGAGTAGAATATGAGCGACTCACTGGATCTGGCTGAATCTCAGTTGCCGACAGTCGCAAGGAGGCTAGTTGTGTCGTAATCCATCTCAGGTCGGCAGGAACTGTCAGCCTACCGTAGGCCGACAGTTGCGGCAACTGACTGGATCTGCCAGTTGCCGACAATCGAGGAGCGTCGCAAGCCGACATAAGCCCGCCTCTAGAGTCTCATACATATACTCGTTAAATCGCCAATAATGGTATATGTCCGAGTTAACATGGACGGCGACATTAGACTACGATCAATCTAATTGTTCGAGACCGTTTCTAAGGCGAAAATATTCCATATAAAAAATCAGTATTCTAACATATCCCCTACAGAGAGTTAAAATCAGACTGCATTGTATTTATATTCTGTTTCCCAGCAGGAATTCCTCTCTAGTTTGTTTTATTCTATATTTCACGTTCTTGTTCAATTATTATTCCCATAGTAAACAGACAGCTGTAGTTTCATATTGAACGTGGCGGAATTCTATATTTGATTGACAGCTTGTGGCTGAAGTGAATATAATTTATTCTTAGATCTAAACTCTCGTAAATAAACTGATATTAGAATCTCTGCTTGTTATATGGACACAGATCACCAATTCTTTCCCATTTGTTACCATCTAAATCCACAAAATTC
Organism: Nipponacmea schrenckii; assembly: GCA_030562195.1. Taxonomy (NCBI): domain Eukaryota; kingdom Metazoa; phylum Mollusca; class Gastropoda; family Lottiidae; genus Nipponacmea; species Nipponacmea schrenckii. The sequence goes on from CM060201.1 coordinate 35,097,998, forward strand.
AGGGATTTCGTTTAAAACTTTCCAATATGTCACATGTAATACTGGTCAATATTTTATTTGGTGGACAAAAATTCAATATATTATGACCATGAAAACCCTTCCTTACCCCCAGATTTCTAATCAGTATATATGGGGAAATAATTTCCCCCGTATTGCACCATTGTGTTTAATGATGTTAAGGTATAGAATCTCTCTCAAGTAAGACCTGCAACAATTGTGGTTTCCACACACATATCTTTCTTAATCAACCGCTACCACTCTGCAAATGAGCCTCTCAACTCCACATCGCCCCTGTTATCTAATTAGTTTTGGTGTAAGCACCAAAGTAATGTATAAAGGCTTATTTATCATCGCTTTGGAAGAAAATGATTTTTGCAATTCTGTTAACCTTTTTTAATTTATCGATTGATTGTTACAATTGTTTGAGTTGAACCTAAAATAGGTTTACCTGATATTTTATAGTATAAACACGTGTTTAAATGATTAATATATATTTTAAGCAGTTAGATACAATCTGGAATGTTTTAAAACGCATAATGGTTAAAAAAATAGTTATTTTTTTTAAAATAAATTCCCGCTGATACTGCACTAGTTATAAATATATGCATTCTAAAATTGTTGGTTAAAAACTGATGAGTTTTTAATACTCGTGATAAATAGCTATACTGTAAGTGCAAAAAATAAATGCATTTTATAAAAATGAGAAAAAAATGTACTACAAATATAGCTCAATATTTGTATGGCACTGACATAGTTCTATCAGTGGAGGGAGAGGGGGGAAGGGCAGTGCTTTTAGAATTGTACATAATGAAAGAATTGCTTATGCCTGCCCTCTCTTACCGTATTCTAGAAACATTGGGCTAAACCTAAGTCATAACCGCAAATCATAACCTGAAATCCAAAATAACAGTTTGGCAATACATTGGAAGTAACATACCTAAACAACATAATATAAGAAATTATATGAATCGTAATGAGGAATGAAGTATTGCATTTCAAAACAGCAAGGTAAACACGTTTTTAAAAAGAACTGACAAGATATATTATATTTTCTATGACAACTGACAGGACTATTAATATATATATTCTATAATGGTCAGACATAATATAGTAATTCATTGAGATAAACGCCCATATAACACTATTTATATTCTGTAAAGCTGTAAATGGGTTCGGATAATCCGGGAAAGACCAGCAGGTAGAAAGGAATCTTGTCACGGCGGACTTGTGAACCTAGTTGTTATCCTTGTAAAATATAGTTGTTTTTTTTCTTTTTTCTACAATGACAAGCTATTACGAACTGCGCTAATTGTGTTAAATACATTGATTTCAATAGTCACCTCTTTTGTCTACAAAAGTTTGTAAATGCAGCGATTTGATTGTATTGTACAGAGTAGCCATATTGAGAACTCTAATTGGCTGTATTCAAAAGAGTACAATCCAATCAAATTTTTTGACGTATTTACAAACTATCATGATACAAATGGGGTGGCTATTTCAGTCAAGGAATTGACCGCAGTCCGAAATCTTTTTAAGGATGAGAGCAAAGTGTGATATTAAATATTGTATATACTGTTTTTACAGTTAGAAATATTTCGTTTTGTGTTTTTGTTTTAAGAGGACAGGGGGTGGGTGTTACTTCACCTGTCGCCTTCTGACATAATTCTTCCTTGAATCGTGTTCTGTTGAAACTTAACCTAGCAGCATCTTAAGTTAAAATTCACAATTACATAAAACACTTATGACTAGAGAGGCTATCTTCTATTTTCAGTCTATGTCAAACCGTTCCAAACTTCAATTATATTACAATTTTATGTTTTCTGATTTGTGAAATTTCAGTCTACATTGTAATCTAAAGATTTTTCTACCAGAGACCCGTTACAATGTTGTTATATCACCCTATCAAAGCGTGTTGTATAGAACTTGTTTCCTGATAAATATAAAATATTTGAGGGATAATTAAACCTATGTGACAACCTCTTTGGGTTTCTGCATTTCATAAGATTCAAGCGTACCCCACAAAAGATCAGTGCCTTTTCTGTTCACATAGTAACTCAAATTTACCATTCATACTGGTGTACACACGGCTTAAGCCTTCTAATTCTGATTGACACATATTCCATCGCACAGTTACATAGTAACCCTAGTTTGCAATCCGTTCTGATGTACACACGGCTTAAGTGGGCTTCTAATTTTATTTAAATTAAAGCGTACTTAACAGTTCCTTTTGTTATTACACATTCACTCGTATTTACCATTAGTAACCGTGTACACGAGGCTTTATTCTTGGCAATTCCTTCACAACTCAAGTACTATGAATTACTTTTTACACTTACTAAGATTTTTTTGTGAATTTGAGTAGAATCTGGCGAAGAGATAATGATATTAGCGGATGCCACTTATTTTCGGAACTTGAAAAGACTCGATGAACCGCAGACAAAAACGAATATAAATCATCTTTTCTACTTCATGAAAAGTGAATTAAAATCTCCCTAACTTTATGTTCTAATAGAATTTCAGGAACTCTGGTAAAAATATTGAAGTGTCACTGTAAATTACACATTTCATCAATAAAACTCGTACTACTGACTAGTAGGGTAGCGGCGTAGTAGAGGGGGGACTTAGTCTGGTACGGGCACAGTATTGCTGAGATTTGAATGGGTATGTTTTTACGTCAATACTGTCATTTAACGAGTGATGCTCTGTGTGCATGTGTGGCAGGGGGTCAGAGGGGGGTGGGAGGTGTTCGAAGGTTATCTCGGTTACACGGTTAAAAATTACCCTCTCTGTGATTTGAATTTATTTTCATATTTTCTAACTAACCTCAATGTAAGAAATAAAGAAATGATTTCGCGTGAATATCTTATTAAGATGTTTGAATGATCGAAATCATAAAACTGGTTTCGAGGTGTAGTTTTTAGTGTCGACCAATATGTAGTTAACGACTATTCAAATGAATGGAAATATGGGATATAATTTTATGTGATAACAGTTAAACAGTTTGAGATGAGAAACTATAAAACTCTTGATATAAACCACAGTTTGGTCCTTGTGGATTAATTTGGCGATTTCCTCTAGTATTCCACCAACCAACAGAATATTATTCGCCATCGATTCGAAATAAATAATGACTTTACTACACGAAGTTTACTGCAAGGAAATTAACCATCGTGATGGAACAAGCCAGTTTCTCGTTGAATGAGATCTTGTATTCAGGCTCGAGGTCAGGTTTGATGAGAGGAAGCACATGCGGTGGACGAAGTATACACTAAGAGAAGTATCTATAGTGAGTGGGGCTATTGTTCTGAAGTTAAGTGTTACCATGAGCGAAAGCACCAGTAGTGGACCAGAAAATATTGTGAATTATCGCTAAAGCTTTCTTAAGTGAGGTCCATTATATGTAATAGATATTACATGTAGATGAATTGGTGCTTTAACATTAACGACAATACACTTTGAACGTCTGAATTTGTAGAGTAAAAATTCGAGAAACGATTTACATGTGAAGATACTGGCGCTATTTACACTATTACAGTTGGGATGATATTTTATTGAATTAGCTGGATAATCAAGTGTCAGCTATATTTTGTATTTTCGATTGATGCTTAATCAAAACCAACAAAGACATAAATGGATCAATATAAATCAGAAGAACGATAGTAAATAAGTGTTTACATTGTCTACTGTACAGTGTAAAAAATCGTTTAAACGAATAGGATACATCAGATTATAAGAGTGTAAGCCGTTGTGATTCCAGATGCGATTTATTTCAAACCTCACATAAATGAGATACCATTAAAATGTTTAGTGCCACTGTGATTTTATATTTAAACTTAGGATTGTTTTGTGTATAGGAATACTACAAAGACATCTGAGGAAATTAAGAGTCATTTAGATGCAACGTTTGTCCAGTCGTCGGATTCCTAAACGTAAACGTTGATTTATCTACAGTTGATCTTATCAATCAGAACATTCTTTGAATTATAGACGGCCAACGTAACGATATTTATATAAAAAAGAATACAAAGAAACGGTTAAAAATACATATTTAACTTGCAGTGTTATTAGGTTAGCCCTCTTGGGAAATTAGCTATCTTTGGATGCAGTCAATGCAACAAAAACAATCATAGCTTTCAGCAACATGATTCAGTGCTGATTTATTTAAACTTTGTTTCTGACTTTGTTCCGCTAGGGAAAACAAGTGATCGTCGAGTAGACAGATACCACCGATGGTTCTAGAATATTGAACACTTTTAAAAATACATTTTGAATTATGTAAAATCAATTTCTGTAAAGTGGTGCAACTACTAATCCCTAGAAAAATATGATTAAATACGAAAGCGAAAAATGTTTACGCAATCTTTCCAAACGTGTTGTAGATATTTAAATGCGGTCATTAAAGCACAGGGACTGGGTATCTAAAACGATTCACATTTGTAATGCATTTATTTGTTGAGCAACTATTTGAAGCAACTATCCCGAAAATATAAAACAGTTTTCATGTACACCGATAAAAGCTCCAACAGTGACTTGGTGTGTAAGAATTACCATGCTGAGATAGATTCAGTCGACGGGAAACTGTAGTCAAATATTTGCCAACCAATTATCCCACAATCTGGTAGAGAGTCAGTGAGACAACAGTGGTGATTCTAGAAAAGAATGTCTCTGAATGCAGGTTTAAGTGTGTAGTTAGATTATTGGTTTTAAGTGGATTGTGTTATTTTGGAAAACGTGCTTATTCTGTTATAATAAGTTCCTTTGTCGAGAATCAATAGAGCCAAGTAATTTGCTCTGAGTAAACCTTCTAGGTTCTAGAATCGAGTAATATCTATTTCGTAAACCTGGAAATTTCATTTGGAAGACTACGGAATATTGGTAAATACACCCTGCTGTTAACTCGGAAATACACCAGTAAAACAACGGATATACACCACATGTTTTGATATCAAGAGTGATATAACTAGAGGATTAAGTAAATTCCAATAGATTACAATTTAATTCCATGTCAAGTGGATGAATATTTGGCGAATTTAGTTGACAATCTAGCTTACCAAGTGAATTTAATACTTTGATATAAAATTATCTAATATTAAAATACACGGGGTTTATTAGTTCATGTTGTAAATGTGCGTGCATTACACCTAATGATATATGTGTTGTTACGGTGAATTAGATACCACGTGTTTTTCTGTTCATTTTATTTTCCTTTAAGTTCAAAGCATAGCGCGGTAAAAATGTTGCCGCCAATTTTATTACTGTGGACGTTACTGTCCGTTATGGTAGCGGGTGCGTGTACGTTTACATTCTTGCAACCATTCTGGATACAACATGTGGATTGCGTTCATGCGTTCGGAATGGTGAGTTACTGTTACTTGGATTCGCTGTTTGAAAATAAGCGAGAAATTTGTACAGCTTATGGCGGGTATTACCACGTGGGTAATATTCCTTCAGGGGCGTGGCAAGCAGCCTGTGTACTATACGGTGTGGGATGCATATTAATGTGTTTGTCAGCATTTTTAGCGTTATGTACTATAGGAATGGTTAAAACTCACCATAAAAAATTCTCACTGTTGTCGGGATATTTACAGGCTGTGGCAGGTTGGTAATTTCATAGTTTGATTTTTTAGTATAAACCTATCATATTAAGTTTTATAACAGGGTAAGATTAATGCAAATGGTATTTTTTTTTTTTTTTTAAATGGGGCAAATTGATTTATCCCAGTTACACATAATTTTTTGAAGAAAACCTATTTACAGTACCTAAGGGCCATAGAACTTCACGAAAATCGCATTCTATAGCGGGTTAGAGCGTTGGTTCTTAACGTCATGACGTCATTTGCTTGGATACGTTGAAAATGTCGGACGTGAGTTCCAATCTCGATCGGTGTGTGAAAGTTCGATGAGCTTGAATAAGTCATCTTCAATCACAATTCCAGTCGACCCAGCTGTAAATGGGTACGGATAATCCGGGAAAGATCAATGCCAAGAGGTTTGGCCAAGGACCAGCTGGTAGAAAGGATCCCGGCGGACTTGTGAACCTAAGTTGTTATCCTTGTAAAATATAGTTGTTTCTTTCTTGTTTTCTTTAAATTAGAAGTTTCACTTTTTGTTTCTATATCAAGATACGAGGAGACCAGATCAATAACTCGAGTAAAAAGGAGAAAGAAAATCAATCCTGAAAAAAAGAGAGTTAAAGATCATCTGTGAAAGAAATCGAGTCGTAGTTTTTATCATTTTCTGAATTCCACCATTCATCACTTAGTAACTAGATACCAATAGTACCTTCTCAATATACAATATACACATTGAAACAATCCCACAAAATATTATTATTTTCTTTACAATTCGTCAAAAAAATACAAAATACCATCAATATTCACAACCTTCTAAAAACAGGAATTACTTTTTGTCAAAATCTACTACAAAAACAACAAATATCTACCTGAATTCATCAAAATACCAAAGAATAATAACAGAAAATACAATAAAAGAGTAGTTTGGTACAACGTTAAACATCTAATATAAAATTTAGTTCTCAAGTTGGTTTCATAATTAACATAATCGTTTTAAAATCTGGAAAACTCACAAGACTAAGTCAATTTTGAAAAAACGCTTAATCAATTTATCAATAATCAAATGCATCTTTATTTATATAATTACTTTTTGGATATTTATTTATTTTTTTATGTTATTTATGGCAGCAGGTATATTTACTGATGAATAGAGCTCTTATTGGTTAAGTTTGAAATTTTCAAATTTTTTGTTCATTCTTAGACGCAATATACCTTTAAGTTTAAAAACGTAAAGTAGTGAATGAACAAAGCTGAAGTTGAACAATTATATTCTATAGAATTTCATAGAAGTCCATTTCAACTTTCCATTACAGTTTCCCTCGTGTTAAAAATGTTGCAACTATAGCAAATTCCGATTATCTAAAACCTGGCAAAACCTTTCACATATATTCATACGCAAGTCAGGTAGACAAATTCGAAAAAATCATTTATTTTTTAGACTTTGGAGTACGAGATTTTCTTCCTTTATTGTTACTAAACCAAATGAATGGAATTGAACGTCTTACTCTTCTGCACCTTATGGGTTACTTAAGACGGGCAACGCAATGCAATTTGCAATGAGGGAAATTTTGCCAGGACAGTGGCATTAGCCAACTCTCAACATCGAGGAATCTTTAACGTGCACAGCCTGTAGCACACGGAGCCTCGGTTCATTGTCCAATCCGAACGAGTTTTTCCATGTCAGTCCCTCCGACCTGCATCACTGACAAGGGGATACAGGGCTGAAAAATCCGAAAGTTCATCTCAACCTTTGCCGGGATTGAACGCTGGACCTGCAGGTTAGCGAGCAAGTGTCTAATTCACTGAGCCACCACGGATCCTGCTACTAAACCAGAAATGATTCTTACAACTTACAAGGTAGTAACAAGTTGTAGTTTCACGTGGTTTAGTACCATGCCAAAGCTCTCTGTATATTTCGCTACAATAACAACAATGATATGAGAAAGGTATTAATGTTACCTATTAGAATTTCAAACAATATTTGTATCACTAATATATTTAGGATGGTGTAAAACGCCATTAGTTTAAGATACAAGATTGGTAAGTTCTTGAAGAGATTCCCAAAAGGTTTGTATCGCCTTTGAATGCACGGGCCGAGGAACAGCTTCTAATGACATCATTTCGATTTCTGCTTCGACCTTGGAAACTCTTGTACTCATCTACAAACCATATCAATAGGATATAACTGCAGTTTACACTAGCCGTGGATGTTATGGAAGATATATAGTTTATGAGTTCAATATGCGCTCTGTTTGGGTGGGCGCTGTTTTATTGTGCCTCTTTTTCTATCAATACAGATACCTTACATTGTGCAACTCTCATTGTTTCTATTGTAACCTTGTGGAACATCTTTCTATTAAGTATCAAACCAACATCATTAAATCTTCAGTAGAAAATTCTACAAACAGAAATTACCCTCTCTCAAATAGCTTCAGCCAACCTCAATAAAACCGGTTTAATAGGGGTCAGTGTTCAAGGTCCATTAAGGAAAACTAGATTCCAGACATCCTCAGATAAAATCGGCTTCCACTAAAGTACATATAGATACAGTTACTAAATAATCTGATGTTTGTGTGACATAAAGGACAGGGTAGGGCATCCTCACTTTCAGAACACTTGAAATAGGGCAGCCTCACTGTTAGAACAGTTGAGAATCATTTCGTTGACAGCATGATGTTCACATCTGTTAATTTGTATTAATCTTAGTATGTATGTTATGAAGTCTAATTTCTGTTGTACATGCTCATGATTTTGCACAATCTGGTGCCAATCGTCGACCTGTCGTTGAATCAATATAATATCTTTTTAATATTTAGAACTTGATATGAGATACATATAACTATAAGTCTATCGTGTGTGTTACATATTATTCTCAGAAGAGATAAGCAAGATTCTTGAACAACTGATTCCACTTACAACTTGGTTTATCAACTCAGCATTCCAGTCAGGGAATATCTCATACCTTAAATGTTATTTTGGTATTTATGTCGTAATGGTATATCTATTATGCCATTATGTATGACAAATATATCGAGACTAATTGAAACATTAATTATCAGTAATTAAGACCTGGCTGATAGAACATAATTATATTAGTATATACCGCGATATCTCTTGATTTATAACAGTTCCTTGCCAAATACTATTATTGATATACTTTGGCTCTTGTATGTAAACCTAAAGCCGTGTTCATTCTACAAGATTTAATAGTTGATATTTGGAATGTAAGCTTACTGAAATGATCGAATTAAATTGGAGTTTTACGTCTTCCTGTTTATTTCTGTCTCGAATAGAAGACACGGACAACGCTATGTTATAAACGACAGAATAACATGAATTATTGGTGAAAATTGGACTCGTAGTGTTACAAGGTCTGGGTTAACTAGGCTTTTAAACTTAGACTTTTTATTTTGGCATAACCTCCAATTTATTGCTTTTCCAACTGTCGGGAGATCTTTAAAGTACATAGTTTGTAGCACACAGTCCTTGTTTTATTTATATTTCCCCATCCCGTAACAGTTCCATTTAGAAAATAACAGAATATTTGAAACATTTTAGGTTTGATGATAAAATTACATCAAGAATTTGATAATTGTCCAAAACTCCGTATAACAGGGTAGAATAAAGTATAAAATACATCAAAAATACTAAAAAATACAAGAATTCGAAGTACCTGGTAACAATACGACATTACTGAACCACTGTAAAAATACAGAAATATTTTTACTACTGATTTTTTTCTCAAATACCAAGTTTAAATTACCGTTTTTTCTAAAAGAAGAAATCAATTTCAAACTGAAATCTTTTTAATTTGCTGCTGCTGTGAAAATGTTAGAAAACGCAGAAAATGTTAAAGTTAATTACCGGTAAACCTGCGTTAATGGACATTCCACAGAGATATAATTACAGTGAAACCTGTTTTAACAGGACCCCCTGCTGATATGTAATTACCTAGTTTTATCGTTAACAATTTGGTTAAAGTTACAGTTGGAACAAATTTACATGGTAATATAGGGTAATACCCGGTAGTAAATGTTTAAAAATTCGAACTTTGGGAAAACATTGTGAGCTAATGAAGTTTAATATATGGTATACTAGTATATTTGGAAATTAGTATCTCATAGTAAGGAACAGTTCAATACAAAATTAAATGTGAAAAAAAATTATTATAAAATGCGATCTATTTATCATGACTTTGTAACCCAGCAGTATACAGTCTAATAGATACTAATTACGAATGTTTTTAAATTGGAACTTTTTTGAAAACATTGTGACCTAGGTTTATTAAACAAAGATCATTCACCGATATGATGTCAAGGGGATGAGCAAAATTGACTTATAATATCAACACAAACTCATATATTGTTTAATACTATTACAAAGTGAACGCTCCATGTTAATGATATATAGTAATATATGTAACATTTAGGCTCATTCCAAAGACGCAGTATCATTTTAATAAAATTCATAATTGTTGAACTGCGTTTTTTATGTAATAAATTACCAAACAAAACAATTTTAGCGAGCCATCCAAACCACAGAGAAATCGGAAATAATTGTTAAGTAGTGGAAACGATTTAGCATGGTTTGCTTTGTGTGCGCCACAAAACATAACTTCATTTTCATTTTATATACAACTTTTTGGACAACTTTCCATTGAATCTTCTTCATCACGGTCAACAGCATGCCATAGTTCTGTAACTCACCAATGGTGCATAAAATTGCGAGGTCCGAGTCAAGTATAACTTTTGCTTATGGCTATTAACTAATAATTCATCATTTTTCTACTTTCAGTTTTGGTAATGGCTGCCGGCTTGCTGATCTATCCTCTCGGATTAAACTCGCCGTTTTTCCGCCATTATTGTGGAGAAGATTCGGCACCATTTTATTTTGGACACTGTGTTGTTGGGTGGAGCTATATGTTAGGGATAATGTCCACTGCATTATCAATATTCTGTCCCTTTCTTTCCCAGTATACCGATATGAAATCTTCGGAACTATTTTCTTGATGACGGAAATTACCGTAAATTAACGAGGTCTGACGTATTGTTACGGAAGTGAACGAAAGATCTGTGACAAGTTATGTTGATATAATGTAGATTGCTCAAGTGATTATCGTTTAAATCTAGATTCTAGAAAATGAAACATGGTATGAAATGTATTAATGAAAACTTCCGGAAATTGACATTTTTAACGAGAAAGAAGCGGAGAATAACGAGGTTAACCGGATAGGTGTAAACATGGTCGAAGATGGAACTTAAGTAGTTAGATTTCACTGGCAGAAAGGAATACATATATTTGCGTGTAATTCACTATGTAATTTACCATTATAGTGACTGTGACGAGTTTTAACGTAAAATTGTGAAGTTCCAGGATTGAACGAGTTTTAAGCAACTTAAAGTTCCAGAAATAAACGAGTTTTAACGTAAAATCCCGGGATTGAACGAGTTTTAGTTTAAAGTTCTAGACATGAACGAGTTTTAGCGTAAATTTTCCAGGCTTGAACGAGTTGTAATTTAACGTAAAGTTCCAGAAATGAACGAGTTTCGCCGTAAAGCTCAGAGTGAACGAGTTTTAGCGTAAGATTCCGGGATTGAACGAGCTTTAACGTAAAGTTCCAGAAATGAACGAGTTTTAGCGTAAATTTTCGAGGCTTGAACGAATTGTAATTTAACGTAAAGTTCCAGAAATGAACGAGTTTCGCCGTAAAGTTTCCGGGATTGAACGAGCTTTAACGTAAAGTTCCAGAAATGAACGAGTTTTAGCGTAAAATTGCCAGGCTTGAACGGGTTTTAGCGTAAAGTTTCCAGGCTTCAACGAATATTAACGTAAAGTTCCGAGATTGAACTTGTCTTAGCGTAAAGTTCTAGAAATGAACGAGTTTTAACATAAGGTTCCGGGATTGAACGAGTTTTAACGTAAAGTTTCCAGAAGTGAACGAGTTTTAACTTAAACGAGTTTTAACATAAAGTTCCAGAAATGATGGAGTTTTGACACAAAGTTCCAAAATGAACTAGTTTAGTATCAAAATGATTAAAATAATTGAGCCAATGGGAACATAAAGTAGGCCTGTGTTGGTGTACTACTAACCGAAATAAAATGACCGACATTGAGTAAAAGATTTAGAAACAGTTCTTTAGTAAGATCTCCCATGCCCCGAGATATTTTAATCGTGTCCTTTATTAATTGTCGATTGTTATCACTATTTTGGCGAGTATGAAATGTTGTTTTTGGTTGTGATATATTTGGTGTAAAATGTGCAATATTTAATAATTTGTATAAATTCTCTTATTTGTATTATATGGATTTATATATTTTGAAATCTTTTAAAATTGAATTGAGAACAAAACTATCGGAATAAGAAATATGAAAACCATATTGAAACCGTTTATGAGTTGATAGCTGAAAACGACAAAAATCACGAGGCTTGCCGTAAAATAACGACGATTAACGAGGTAGGCCGACTATTAACGAGGTCGGTCGTAAAGTAAAGGATAATATAAGGTTAGCCGTAAAAAAGACGATTAACGAGGTTGGCCTCAAAACAACGACGATTAACGAGGTTGGCCTCAAAACAACGACGATTAACGAGGTTGGCCTCAAAACAACGACGATTAACGAGGTTGGCCTCAAAACAACGACGATTAACGAGGTTGGCCTCAAAACAACGACGATTAACGAGGTTGGTCGACTATTAATGAGGATTATTGGTGAAATTTTGACTCGTAGTGTTACAAGGTCTGGACATCAAGTCGTTCCAACAAATAACTCTCTGTCTTGTATATATAATACAATATCGGTATAAATACCATATAATATTTAATAATATAATAAGTAGATCCTTTCTAGAAGCTGGTTCATGATCAAACCACTTGGCATTGATCTCTTTAGGATCACCAAACAAGTAAACAGTAGAGTGGTCTTAAAGCCAAACCTCTTGGCATCCGTTATTATCTGATCAGAGCCTTTTACCAAATAACTGAGAGCAGATCCGATTTACTTACTTCTGAATCTCTGCCGTTGGACACTACATTTGAGAATCATGCAGCAAAGTGACCCTCTTCACATACATGACCACTTCCAGAGTGACACACTGATTTAAATCAATTCTTAATCTTACCAAGAACAACTTTATTTCTTTGATTTCCTTATTATCATTTTTATCTTGCATGCATGGGAGAGTTCAAGAGTAAAGAGGTAATAGAAGTAAATTAGACAGTTGAAAAGTGAGCCGAAGCGCTCTATATAAGTGTGTAAACGGAGCTTGAGTGGTATATATTAATAGTTGTTTCTGGTAATAAACGGGTTAATCAACACCTTAATATCAACAATGCTAATCTACTGACTTTATCTAAGTCTAAAATTCTCCTAGCTGTTATTATTCACCTTTCACTCGTCACCTTTATCAGAGCATTGACTTATCGTACCTGCTTCTTATTACTTTACGTTAAAGGTACGAATAGAGAAGTTATTGGGTCTCGTGTCCGATATGGGGTATGGTATGGAATTGTATATTAAGGGTTTCACAGTTCATGACGAGTTGAAGCCTCTAGTAGAATATATCCAGCAGATCCAGACCTTTTATCCCAATTTCTCAATAATGTATTTGTTCCACCCTAGGCCTGTACATCTGGGAGAATAAATCCCTCCTTTCCCCGAAATCTAACCCTAACAGAAGAAAAATATCCAGCAGATCCAAACCCTTTATCCCAATTACTCAATAAAATATTTTGTTCCACCCTAGGCCTGTACATCTGGGATAATCAATCCATCCATCCCCGAAATCAATCTTTATTTTTGAACGCAAAATTTAGAAAAAACCTATGTTACTCATTGATCACAGTTTACTCCTGTTGATGGAATTATTATGTGATAGAATTCCTGAAGTTTTTATTATTGAGATTTCAGTCATCGTATTAATCAGACAGCTAGAATAGTCTGTCATCATACAACACTCATAGATTATTATCTTCTTGGCTTGTTTACATATCTCTATTCACAGGGACTCGTTTATATCTCTCTAATCACAGGGACTCGTTTATATCTCTCTATTCACAGGGACTCGTTTATATCTCTCTAATCATAGGGACTCGTTTATATCTCTCTAATCACAGGGACTTGTTTATATCTCTCCAATCATAGGGACTTGTTTATATCTCTCTAATCACAGGGGTTTGTTTATATCTCTCTAATTATAGGGGCTTGTTACATCTAATCTACAACAGGGGTTTGTTTATATCTCTCTAATCACAGGGGTTTGTTTATATCTCTCTAATCACAGGGACTTGTTTATATCTCTCTAATCACAGGGACATGTTTATATCTCTCTAATCACAGGGACTTGTTTATATCTCTCTAATCACAGGGGTTTGTTTATATCTCTCTAATCACAGGGCCATGTTTATATCTCTCTAATCACAGGGGTTTGTTTATATCTCTCTAATCACAGGGGTTTGTTTATATCTCTGATCATAGGGACTGGTTTATATCTCTCTAATCACAGGGCCATGTTTATATCTCTCTAATCACAGGGGTTTGTTTATATCTCTCTAATCACAGGGGTTTGTTCATATCTCTCTAAATATAGGGGCTTGTTACATCTAATCTACAACAGGGGTTTGTTTATATCTCTCTAACCACAGGGACTTGTTTATATCTCTCTAATCACAGGGACTCGTTTATATCTTTAATCACATGGGTTGGTTTATATCTCTCTAATCACAGGGACTCGTTTATATCTCTCTAACCACTGAGACTTGCTTATATCTCTCTAACCATAGGGGCTTGATTACGTATATTTCTAACTTCGCAGAGGGACTTGTAATCTTAAAAAATGAAAGGGATATTCTGCCATAAAAGAAATGAGTTGGAGTCAAGTGTGATTATTCCATATCGTCTTGTGTTTGTGATAAAAAAAATTTAAATCTCGCAAAGTCTTATTTTATCAAGTGCTCTGAATTTCAATATTCGTCTGATACCAATATTTAGCTATAACCGGTGTTAATGACAGAACTGCTAAATTTTAATTTTTACGTTTAAGACACACTTACGATTTTTTTGTTGAACGATACCCAGGTAATGAACTACACGACTAGTGTACTGTGTGAAATCGACTTTTTTGGTTATGGCCAATGAGGTCACTTAGTCAAAAACATGATTTGTATTTGTAGAACAACTTCAGGTAAAGATAGCATCAGTTTTCAGTATAAACAGTCTACTTGGTGTGAACAGCATTAAATCTATCAACACGTTTACAATATATATAGCGTCTAAATCTGTCCACACTAGTATCACAGTGTACCAAATTATCTCCCATTAAAAAACACTTGACGGATTGACTACATCTTAAAACATACGTACATGTATATCTCAATGTTGCCCATTTTTCATATGAAATGTTATTACAAGGTACATAGCATAATATACAACCATAATATATGGAAGCTCACAGTTCTTGCAAATTCAACAAGCGGTTGCCTAGCCAGATACGTCCAATTTAAAATATATTTTCTGTTTCAACGTAGGTGGAAACTCTTAAAATTATTAAGGTCTAATCCAAGTTCTCATTAATATAAATGTTCACACCAAATTTCATTCAAATCAGATAAGACCTAGTCTCTATGGCATTTACTAGTTAATTTCCATGTTTTTTGACTAAGTCAAGGGTAATGAATCAAAAACCGTAAACCGAAATATCGTCACTATCAAACTTGTCCAAGTTCTCATAAATATAAATGATAACACTAAATTCCATTCGAATCCAATGGAAATTGTAATCTCCATCGCGTTCACAAGCCAATTTTGACGCGTTTTGACTAAGCCAAGTGCAATAAGTCAAAAACAGGTCAATGAAAAATCCCCAATTTCGAACTGAAAAACGTCCCCGAAATATCGTCACTATCAAACTTGTCCAAGATCTCATCAATATAAATGACCACAGCAAATTTCATTCCAATCCAATGAAAAACGGCATTCTTCATCAATGTTCACAAGTCAATTTTGAGGCGTTTTGACGAATTTAAGTTCAATAGCTCAAAAACCGTTCATCGAAGAATTGCCATTTTGAACTTGCCGGAGATCTCTGCACTATCAATGAATACGGCAAGTTTCATTCAAATCCAACGAAGACTGTAGTCTCTATCGCGTTCACAAGCAATTGAGGACAAACGGGTCAAATGTATGGAGACCCAGGTGGACCAATGATTTATTTACGTACCAAAGTATATAACTATTTTATCTCAGACAGAATTTAACTCAATTTATTCTCATAAAAAGTATTCAACATAATATATCATGTTACACAGACGGAAACTTTTGTTTAATATCATTCATTGAACAACATTAACAGGTCTGTAGTCTAATATTCCTCACCTTAATTATGGAGGTGTCTGTCAGATAAATATTCTATTTATGATCAATATTATACATGTAGAATTTCAGAATTAGTAAACAGGCCTGTTTGTGACTTTGTGACTTCCCTTCAGTTTCCTATTGATATGATAACAATAGGCTAACAATAGGATTATATTGGCAAAGTTATTTTATATAAAATAACAGTGTCCATCAATTTACACTGCACATGAAATGTAATGAATGGAGATTTACGTCCTACTCTTCTGCACCTAATGAGCTAATGAAGACGGGCAACACATTGTTCAATGAGGGACTATTACCAAGACAGCAGCATTTGCCTTCTCTTTTTGCAATTTCCGAGTGGTTGATATGATAGACTAGTTTGGTAAACACAACAGAATGCTATAAATAATTCAAAATAATTCAGGGCTATTAAATCAAATATAAGAATTAAACGTTCAGTGTCTAACTAGCATTATTGGTGTGTCAATGTTGACTATTTACAAAGTAATTTTTGTTTGTTTGTGTTCACACATAAATAATGCCAGTTTTGTTATTTATGGCAGAAGGTTTATCAACTGATGTATATATAGGGCCTACTCTTATGGACTACTTTTTAAATTTTATGTTCATTTTAAGACACAATATTTGTATTATAATACAAATGGAAAGAATTAAATGAAATGAATGGAGTTTACGTCCTACTTCTCGCACCTTATGGGCTAACGAAGACTGTATAATACAAATGGAATTCTAGTCATTGAATATCCTGATTATTTTCATCAATTTAAATAACAATAATACATCCATCTAGAAATCATCCAATCAGCAACCACTTATATCTTTCTGTTTTTTACGATAATGTCTGGTCTCTAGGGGGTCAAAACCACGTTCTGTCGCCCCATACACAGCCCAGGGGGGTGTTTTAGCCATATAGTCCTCAGTAGTAAATGTTTTTTTACCCTTTGATAATTTATATTCTGATATAAGTTCATGGAATTTAGGATAATCTATCCACGTCCACCATTCTCCCTTTATCTTCAACTGGAAAACAAGATTTAAATTAAATTATTAAAGTAATACTGCCTCTTACAATGAATATCAAATATGGAACTTTTAATCTTAGCCAATAAGAGTATATATTCATCAGTAGATAAACCTGCTGTTATAAATAACATAACAGAATCCTTATACATTGGGATAAACGTAAAAATCTTTATATGGATTCTGTTACTTTATGACACCAGGTAAGTTCACTGATGAATATAAACTCATCATGCCAATCTTAAATATTTTAATTTTATGTCCACTCCAACCAAGTATCACTTTAAAAGAATGTAAATATTTAAATGTTCAAGCTCTGAAAATGTGAAAGAATATTTCACTATCTGTGAAGCAAGTCCTAAAGATATTGGATATTGACTCTGTGAAAATTACCTTTAAATGGACTAGTCATAAAGAAGACTTAGAAATAAAATCCTGTGAAATGATGGTATCATGAATGTGCCTTATATTAATGACAACAATCTTTGTGTATTAAATCTTGATGAATAACTATTTATGAGCTAATAAAAAGAACGATTATCCAAAAGGTTATAAAAATTTGGTTAATGCTAGTCTAAAGAGAATTACCTTTTTAAGTGCAAATGGAAAGAAAGATTTTGCAATTCGAACCCTTCCAAGCTTATAAAATTTTATTTATGCTAATCTAATGAGAATTACCTTTTTATGAGCCAATAACAAACAGTTAGAGTGTTCATGTTCCGAGGCTATTTCATAATCCGGTAACCGATCCGTTAAATCTGTTACAAATTTAATAACTTCCTCATGCCATGGTACGTTCTCCATGGTTAAAGTAGAGGCCTTGGAATCTCCACAATATGTCACTCCCTGTAATAGAACATACTAGAATACAATCTGAATAGGATAGAGGATGGAATAGAGCAAAATGGAATTGAACACAAGATAATAGAGTGGAATAGAATGAAATAACAAAACAATATAGAATAGACCAGAATGGAATAGAGCTGAACAGAATGCAATAGAACTATGCAATAGAACTGAACAGAATGCAATAGAACTGAACAGAATGCAATAGAACTGAACAGAATGCAATAGAACTAAACAGAATGCAATAGAACTAAACAGAATGCAATAGAACTGAACAGAATGCAATAGAACTGAACAGAATGCAATAGAACTGAGCAGAATGCAATAGAACTGAACAGAATGCAATAGAACTGAACAGAATGCAATAGAACTGAGCAGAAAAGAAAGGAAATTTATAGAGTAAAACAGAACAGAACACAGAATAGAACACAGAACAGAATAGATTAAAACAGGATAATAATAATAATAATAATAGTTCACTTATATGGCGCAATTTACTTCTCAGTTTCTATTGCGCCCTCGACCAATATATTTCTGTGAATGAATTATCTAAGCACTATTAAACAAAAAAGTTTTTAAGTTTTTCTTGAAAGTGTCGATAGAGTTTGAAAATCGAAGTTCAGATGGTAAATTGTTCCATAAAACGGGTGCTGAGTACGAGAAAGCTCGCTTGGTGATTTCAAGGTTAACAGATGGTATGCTTAAGAATTTATGGCTTGAAGATCGTAGCGTTCTTGATGGGTTTGAAAATTCAATCAGATTTTGAATATATGTTGGAGATTTGTTGTTGATTGCCTTAAAAGTTTGTAGTAGAATTTTAAATTCAATTCGTTTATTGACTGGTAACCAATGGAGGGATTTCAGAATTGGGGATATGTGTTCATATTTCCTGGTGTTGGTTAAAAGTCGAGCCGCAGAATTTTGGATGTGTTGTAGTTTTTCGATTTGGTTTTCTGGAAGTCGATGGAAGAGGGCATTGTGATAGTCTAATTTGGTTGTGATGAAGGCATGGATTAAATTTTCTTTGACAGTTCGAGTAAGGCATTTTCCTATCTTCGATATTTGCTTCAGAAAAAAAAAAGCAGAAGAACATGTGGCGTTGATATGGTGTTTAAAAGAGAGATTAGAATCAATCACAGCGCCAATATTTTTGGCTTTATCCGATGGTACAATCAGTTCGTTTTCAAATTGGATTTGTGTTGTCCTGAGTTTAGCAAGTTGTTGCTTTGTGCCTAATACCAGTAGCTCTGTTTTATCAGGATTCAATTTAAGAAAGTGGGTCGTCATCCAATTGTGAATTTCGGTAAGGCATGACTCGATCTTTTCGACAGATTCAGATTGTGTTGACGTTTCGAACGTGAGGTATAGTTGAGTGTCGTCAGCGAATAAGTGGGCAGCTAGTCCATGTTGGTGAGCTATATTTGATAATGGTTTGGTGAAAATTATAAATAAGATAGCTTGCCAGGCAAGGTAACATACGCCCACTGATAGCTTTGATTGTAAAAGTAAAAGTCCAATTACAGCTGGTTCCTGATTTACAAGGAACTTGGAAGTTAACTATATTGTATTGCATTCAGAAGATCCAATAAAAACTGTAGTCTCTACAGTGTCCACAAACAATTGTTGACAGACGGATGAGAAACAGTACATTCGAAATTCCAAGTTCCAGAATTCCAGGAATTTTTTTCAGAATCATATCAAAATCAATAGGGGTCTTCCTTGGATGTATTCCAGGAATTTTTTTCAGAATCATATCAAAATCAATAGGGGTCTTCCTTGGATGGTAATAAACAAATATACCAAGTTACAAAAAGATTCATAAAGAAATGGAGTCTCTACAGTGTCCACAAGCTTTTGTTTACAAACAGAACAATTTGAAATTCAAATCCAAGAATTCCAGGAATTTTTTTCGGAATCATACCAAAATCAATAGGGGTCTTCGTTGAATGATAATAAACGTTGTATACCAAGTTTCAAGAAAATCCAATGAAACCTGTAGTCTCCACAGTGTCCACAAACAATTATTGACAGACGGATGACAAACAGTACATTCGAAATTCCAAGTTCCAGAATTCCAGGAATTTTTTTCAGAATCATATCAAAATCAATAGGGGTCTTCCTTGGATGGTAATAAACAAATATACCAAGTTACAAAAAGATTCATAAAGAAATGGAGTCTCTACAGTGTCCACAAGCTTTTGTTTACAAACAGAACAATTTGAAATTCAAAGTCCAAGAATTCCAGGAATTTTTTTCGAAATCATACCAAAATCGATAGGGTTCTTCCTTGAGTGATTATAAACAAGTATACCAAGTTTCAAGAAATTCCAATAAAAACTGTAGTCTCTACAGTGTCCACAAACAATTGTTGACAGACGGACCAACGGACCGACGGACCGACGGACAGGGGCGACAACAATATACGTCCACATTTCTATGTGGGCGTATAAAAACCGGTCCTAACACAGAACCTTGTGGAACTCCACACGGCATTGTCAATTCTGATGATTTAGTCCCAGAAACATCTACAGTTATGTGGCGGTTTGTCAAGTATGTTTTGAACCAGTTGAAAGCATCTCCTCGCACACCGATTTCTTCCCACAAGGCACTAAGGAGGTCTTCAGTATCGAGAGTATCGAAAGCAGCAGACAAGTCCAAAAGTAATAATAGAAGGATAGAATGGAATAGAATACAACAGAAAAGAACAGAATGGAAAAGCAATACAATGCAGTGGGCAATGAAGGGAATTTTGCAAGATATTCACAAATTGTATATTATTTCTGTCAGGAAATGTAAGATTCGCAAAGTTACAGCGAGTTGGTTTATTGTCTCATCAGAAGGAAAGGACTATTTGTATTTGATGCAAGTTCTGACCTCTGACCTGGAGACAAAATTTGATTCAAATTTTTAAAGAAGATTACTAACCTTGACTTCAATAAAATCTGGTCTGCCAAGGTCAACCAATTTAGCGTAATTTTCTATTTCTTCTGTATTCCAGGCTTTTACAAGAGTTAGTCTATACACAGTTCTCTGCCCCTTTTCTCCCAATCTTTTTAAACATTCAATAAATCTCTCCCAAAAATCTTTAAATAATGGTCGATCAATTTTCTTCAGTGTTTCTTTCGTATTGGCATCTACACTGACATATAGCTGGGTAATTGGAGTTAGCTCCCTGTAACACAAACACATGAAAATGAAACACATGAAAATGAAAGGAGTGTTAGGTCCTATTGGTTTATGAAGATAGGCAATGCCATGCATGGTACAATGAGGTAAAATTTGCCAGGACAGCGGCATCAGTCAAGACAGGGTGACCAGATGCTTTGTCTTTGTCAGTCCATCTGACCTGAATCCCAAAATTTCATCTCAACCTGAGCTGGGATTGAACTCTGGACCCTCAGATTAGCTGTAAGACAAGAGGCAAAAGTGGTTTATGAAAATAGCAATATAGTCCAGCAAAGTAATTCATTAAACAAATTGTTCACAATGAAGTCTAGATTTCAAATATGAACCAATCAACTTAAAGAGATTGTAAAGAGGTTTTTTATGTGATTCAGGGAGACTGATATTATCACCATTATCTATTTGCACCATTTGCATTATTGACTAAAAAAGATACATTTAAGATGATGGCCTACCTGATGGCATCTGGAAACTGGGCGTTGGTGACTAAAAAAGATAGATTTAAGATGATGGCCTACCTGATGGCATCTGGAAACTGGGCGTTGGTGACTAAAAGAGATAGATTTAAGATAATGGCCTACCTGATGGCATCTGGAAACTGGGCGTTGGTGACTAAAAAAGATAGATTTAAGATGATGGCCTACCTGATGGCATCTGGAAACTGGGCGTTGGTGACTAAAAAAGATAGATTTAAGATAATGGCCTACCTGATGGCATCTGGAAACTGGGCGTTGGTGACTAAAAAAGATAGATTTAAGATAATGGCCTACCTGATGGCATCTGGAAACTGGGCGTTGGTGACTAAAAAAGATAGATTTAAGATAATGGCCTACCTGATGGCATCTGGAAACTGGGCGTTGGTGACTAAAAAAGATAGATTTAAGATAATGGCCTACCTGATGGCATCTGGAAACTGGGCGTTGGTGACTAAAAGAGATAGATTTAAGATAATGGCCTACCTGATGGCATCTGGAAACTGGGCGTTGGTGACTAAAAATGTAGATATATGCTTTTCATGAAGTAAATCTATAAATTTGTTTATTTCTGGATACATGATAGGTTCTCCTACCAGTGATAAGGCACAATGTTGTGGGTTCATTCCTTCTTGGAATCGTTCTTGTATAACTCCAGGAACTCCTGAAAATATAACAGAGTTTGAAATCCTACTTTTGTTCTTAGAAGTATAGGATAATGAAAATGAACCATTTATTAAGTGTTTATTGGCCAAGACTGCCATTAGCTTGTTCATTTTTTTCTGTCAAGGGATCTTGTCTAGCAGCTGAAAACAAGACTTTGTTTAACGTATCATCCAAACAACCAGCTGCCCCTTAATAACATGTAAATCTAATCATCTGCTCTATATAAATTGTAATTGTTCTACACATGTTAAATGTCTATTGTTCTATTTGAGAATTAAAGGAACTAGATATAGTATATTGATATTTCTATACCTTTAAACTCATTGATCATTTTAGTATGATTCTTTAAAGCTCCTTCAATAAGAGTTTCAGCATCATCCATTTTCCATTTCCACTCTGTTCCCACTGGATTAGTATGATGTCTGAATATTAACAGAGTTTATAAATCAGTACAATGATGTAGATGCAAAAATCAAACACAAAAATAAGTCAGGGGTCATAACTCTGTTACCAAAAACAATTTGATCAATTTTCATTTAAAAAATGATGAATATTCATTCAAAAATATGAAAGCCTAAATCAGTATAAATAGGGTGAGTGAATGGTAGCATCAGTTGGCCTTTAGAAAACAAATTACTCTGAGGACACACGATCCCATTTCACAATAAATTTTATCAAAAGAATGGTATTTCTTATTTCTTCTTTTGACAAATTCTTATCTGAAGATTTTTTGTGGAACAGGGCCAAGAACTGCTCAGTCGGCTCCTGTTTATACAACACATTCTACAGACTGACAGACAGATATTTAACAATATAAACCACATTGGTTAATAAATACTACATCTTTACCTCCAGCAGAAGACACATTTATTGGCACAGGCTAGACTGGGTGTGGTCTCCATACAGCGATGACTTTCTATACCATAGAATGTATGTTTATAACACCCTCCTCTACCTCGTAACATAGACTAAAATATAACATAGATATAATACACACTACTGTTTCTTATATAGATATAACCTAGATTATAACATAGATAAATACATACTACTGTTTCTTATATAGATATAACCTAGATTATAACATAGATAAATACACACTACTGTTTCTTATATAGATATAACCTAGATTATAACATAGATAAATACACACTACTGTTTCTTATATAGATATAACCTAGAATATAACATAGATAAATACACACTACTGTTTCTTATATAGAGATAACCTAGTAGGCGGTCAAATAAAAAATGCAGATACTGTTTCTCCAATAGGTATCTAGATATAACATAGATATACAATCAGCAATTTAACCAGTTTAACTTAAATTTGTTTTAAAGAATTTTTCCCCAGAGTTAAATGAAAACAAGATACCTTGACTTGAAATTTTAATTATTTATATTCTATCTATATCTTACCTTTGTCCAGCGGCAGAGTTTGACTCCAGAATGAGAACCAATCAATTTGTAGCCTTGTTTTTCCAGTAGACTGACCGTAACAATGGCGTTATCATTTCAGAATTCACCTGATTCTCTATCTCTTTATTTTGCTGGAAAAGAAAAAAACATTTTACTAAAACAAAAATTGGATTATAGTGTCCAAGATACTTTCATAATAATAATAATAATAATGTGTTTATTCTACAATCACACAAGTTTAAATACAATAAATAATACAATGTTTAATTCACCTCGTACACATAAAATCTATAATTTAGGTGATCTCCTTTCTCATATATATGTTTCTATAGTTTATTTCTCTAAACCCGATCATATCATTTATTGCACAGTTAGTCTGTACATCGGTCTCACAATTAAGTTATTTGCTCTTACTAGATAATTTATCAATTAATACACATGGTTTTAAGTTACTAATGCTGGATTTACATATATTATATTTATAGATGAGTATATTCAAGGTGTTATCAACAGATGAATGACTTCCATTTACACTGCACATGAAATCAAATGAGTTTTACGTTCTACTCTTGTGCACCTAAGTGTCTAATGAAGATAAGCTACCAATACAGGGTGCAATGAGGGAAGCTTCGCCAGGACAGCGGAATTAGTCAAATTGATCTCTTCAAGATTATAAAATATATACAAAAAGATACACAGAATAATAATATTAGAATAATCAAAAACTTTCCTTAAAATTAATGGAAATTAGCAAAAACTGGAGAGCTTACCATTATAATGTTTTTCACAAGATTTTACAAGTTCGATCATATTTGTGATCCTAACCCTAACAATTACACAAGAATCTTTGACTTTTTGTGTTAAGAAAAATATCTAATTACCTTCGCTTTCTTCATAATTTTACCCAAATCTTCTAAATCTACCACTCCTGAGGTTTTATTGGCAGCTTTTACTTTACTGGGAGATGATTTACTTTTAGTCTTAGTTTGTGTCGGAACATTTTCTTTATTTTCTTCATTTTCTTCTTCACTTTCTGTTTCAAATAAAATCTGGAAAAAAAAAACGACATTTCAATGAAGCTTTATTTTTCTTTCATAGAAAGATACAAGTGGTAACCTGAAATTAATTCTCCGTTCTTAGATTACTTTCAGTCTCAGACAACTATCCAGACAGATTTTTATACCTGGGGTAGCATCTCATGAAATCAGTATTTTGATCCACCTTGACAATAATATGGCCCCCCGCCGCATGTCATCTTGTTTGTTGACCCCATCCTTTTATGCCATCCTCTCATTAGAGCTAGAAAGCATCACCTCTCATCATTCTTAACCGCCCCATCACCAGACCATGTAGAAAGAATAAAGCTCAACCTTCTATCAAGCCATACCCTACTCTGAAATGCATGGTCCCGCCTACTATAATTACTAGTACCAAACTGTATTTTAAGTTATTAAGTTTGAATTTTGTTTTTTTAGCTGTCTTCTATCAAATTTTTTCAACGAATTTTCATCAAAACAACATGGCCCCGCCTCCCAGTTAGTCACACTCTTATAAAATATAATCGAGACTTCCAGTTAAGTCTGACCCTTGTCTGAAAGATATGTAAATTTGTCAGATCTTTGTCCCGCCTCCTGTCAATTCTTATCACCAGAACCCTCATCAGAACTACATTGCCCCTCCTCCTAGGAAGTCACACCCTTGTCAAATATAATTCAGACCTCCAGAAAAGTCTGAAAGACATGTAAATTTATCAGATCTTGGTCCCGCCTCCTGTCAATTCTTACCTCCTCATCACCAGAGCCCTCATCAGAACTACATGGTCCCGCCTCCTGTCCGTCAACCCCTGGTTTAGAGCAGGCACATTTTCCATCACATTTTTTAGCACAATCTTTAACTTTTCTACCATTCAAAGCAGGCTGGGCTTTTTTCCAGAAGTTTTCTCTCCAAGCTGCAAAGTCCATTTCCAGTCCTATTTGGAAAAAAGTGGAATAGTATACAAAGGAACTTAACATTTCTATTTGCTGTGATTTGTCATATGCTTCAGACACTGATTTCAGCCATATCCATCACATGAAGGTAAACATAGAGTTAATCTCAAACTTTTACCAATCAAAATATCAAGACATGTTAATTAAAGATGTTAATTAAAGATGTTAATTAAAGATGTTAATTAAAGATGAAGTTTTTGGGGTTTTTTTTTCAAATAAAAGGTGATAAGAGTTTAATTTTAAAAAAATGAAAATAGGCATTGTATTTGTCTACAATTGAAGCTTTTTTTTGTGACTCTCTTTATGGAGATTTAAATTTGAATTGATGACGTATCCCAACTTTGCTTGATGATAGAACTTGATTTTCAGTTCCCTGTATTACTATTCAATTTCATTATTGACATGGGGTTTGTCTACAAGTTATAGACCTTACCTCCATGAAGACTCTTCACTGTATTCTCATCACAGAATACTGTCTCTGAAAACTTGGTAGCTGATAGATCATGAAGACTTTTATCTACTTTCTTAGCAACCTGTAATAAAAAATGAAGAATATAAAAAATCTGAGCAAACCTGTATGATCAAATGCCGAATATATAAAAACTTAGCAAACATATAGAAAAGGAGACATATAAAAAATATGACAGATGTTTTTGGTTCTGGCAATAATCAAACTTATATGAAGTCACTGTTGCAAAAGCTTCTAACAATATAAGGTACTTTGCGATCGTGACTTCATATAAGCTTTATGCCAAACCACAGATGTCTGGAAGAAAATTGGATTGGTGAAAATCGATGCCATCAAACTCCATGATACAAATAATAAATAAACAGAACCTCTTTACAATATCTTTAAAATTTTGATAAAATTGTATTTTTGTTTCAGAGCTTACTTGTCAATTGACAGTCATACAATTTATAATAACCAGACAGAACACTGTGGATATAATCAAAAACTTACCGAGCAAAAATTATCTTTATAGACCGAGTTACCCAGGCCAACCACTGTATAATATAAACCTTTTAACAACGTCTTCTGAACTCGGAAATCATCAGACGTATCTGTCAGCCATTTATAAAACCAGCTAGCACCCTCTGGTGGCTCACCATCAGTGTAAGTGGAGATAATAAACACACAGATATTACCATTGGCATTCTGCAATAGCAAAAGGTATTTAATATAAGTTTATCTTAATACATCTTAAGAAGTCTTCCAAAATCAATTTTTGGAACATGTTCTTCAAAAAAGGAGGAAAAAAAGAAACATATTATAAAAAGCAGTGTATGTTTAATTCATCTAGATACCTGATACCAGTTTTCAATATGAAATACTTCCCTCACACATTTTATAACTTACTTCCTCCTATGAAAAGTTTATAAACTGCTATGTTTTGGCTCTACAGTGATTTGGATTTCAGATTAAAGTTTGCAGTTCAAATTGTTAGTACTGTACTTTCTTTTTTTTTTTGATTAAAAGTGATTGTAACCAGTTTTCTAAAACTTGTATGTGTAGCATCAATTTGCACCATTCCAATTTTCAATCAGATATCTCAGGTTCCTGGTATTCTACTAAAACTAAGTGTTTGATGATATCACTAATCACAAAATAAGATCACATAAGACCCTTCGTGATTAGTGACATTATCAAACAATTAACATTTAATTTATTATCAGGAACCACAGACATCGGAACACAAATTGGAATGATGCAAATAAAAGCTATCAGTGTCAATGTACACATAAAGAAAACTTCTATACAATCTCTTAAATATCTTACATATTATTAAAGTTATTTATAGTGAATAAAGACATGTTAACAATGAGGAAATAATTAACCATAATTATATTAATTGTTGTATATCACACCTAGAGGAAGTTAGTTATCACACTGTTATACTGTAGTATATTAACAATATACTGACCTTATTAATTGTATTACTAAATACTGAAGGTAGTTATTATTCATTTTGAAATGAAATGAAATGAATGGAGTTTTACGTCCTACTATTATTCATTATGAAAGAATTGAGAACAACTGACAGAGACAAATGGTTATAGATATATAATGTCTATCACAACCTAAACAAGTTATCACTATTTTACATATTGTAGTACTTATTATACATTTCAAATATTGTTACTTATTTTTAAACAAATGTTAACAAAATAACACAAATAATTACATTTCACCATTACAGAATTTAGAACATTCATTTTCTTATTTATATAAGCTCCCCTTGTTTCTGAATCGGTCATCATCAGAATTTCTAATCGTATTGTGTATTGTAAAAATGAAATAAATATTGTTTAAAACAAGAGTTATCAAGAAATACCAATTTGTCACCAACAGGACTGAAATACAATATCACCATGGAAACAACTTCAGCTTCCCTTATGATACAATAAAGAATTATCAACTTATTTACTGAATATAGTGGAAAGAGATTGAAAGGGGGGTCCAAAAATAATTAATAATTAACAAACCTCCTCAACTAAATTATCTTCAGGATCGTATGTTTTTAAATCAACAACTTCGGTACCATAACCTCTTAAATCATATTCATACGCCAAGGTCTCGGCAAATTTCTATAAAGATAAATATAGAAATACTTTATTCATACCATCATTATCCCCATACAGTATTTATGCCTTAAGAGACAACAATTATCATAGATATAGACTTCTATTTATTCTTAGACTTCTACACACGTTTCATTACACATACAGGTAACATTTCATTACACATACAGGTAACATTTCATTACACATACAGGTAACATTTCATTACACATACAGGTACTTCATTAAAATACAGGTAACATTTCATTACACATAAAGGTAACATTTCATTACACATACAGGTAACATTTCATTACACATACAGGTAACATTTCATTACACATACAGGTAACATTTCATTACACATACAGGTAACGTTTCATTACACATAAGGTAACATTCATTACAAAGGTAACATTTCATTACACATACAGGTAACATTTCATTACACATACAGGTAACATTTCATTACACATACAGGTAACATTTCATTACACATACAGGTAACATTTCATTACACATACAGGTAACATTTCATTACACATAACATTTCATTACACATACAGGTAACGCTCTCAAGTGATATACATTATGCCATTCCTGCAAGGTCCGACATAGATGTCTTTAAACAGAACTAATATCACACTGGCTGTCAAAGAATACATGTGCATCTCCGGATCAAGGGTCAGATGATACTGAGAAAACAAAAGTAGCCATGATGTCCAAGTATCAGGGCTTAAATGATTTTGACTTTAAAATAACCTGCGCCTTCATAGCGCGGAAAATCCCATATTATAGCCTAGTTTCTCTGACCCTAATTAAGCCAAAAGCTAGAATAGTGGCAGATGTTTCTGACTAATAGATATTCTATAATTGGTTTACAATCTACCTTTGAATTCCCAGTTTGTGTTCCATAAAATACTTTCATTGTTTTCTTTCCCTTTCTTTTGGCGAGTTTTTTATCTTTTTTCTTCTCATCTTCAGGAGCTGGTTCTACCTGTAATAATAAACTAAACAGTTGGAAAAAACTGGACCAGATGATGCCATCACTACAATAGAATAACATCTTCAGGTAATTGTAAAACTGTATTATTTTGTTGATACAACAGAACAATTTATGGCATCTATTTATTTTTATGTAAATTTTCCATCAGATGTCTGTGGCATTATAGAAATCTTATAAGGCCATGATTTGTAATTTTCATGGTTGGTTCTAGACTAGAGCTACTAGACACTTGTGGATTTGAACACAATTACTGATTAACTTAGCTAAATAATGCCTGATTCTGAGACTAAGACTCTACTGGCCAAACAGATGGTTAACTTACTCCTTTACTGAATAACATCATTATAGTAAAGTATTATTGATCATAACATATGTCATTTAAATCAATTAGATTGGTGCAATAAGAAGTACCGCTATTTCAAACTTTCTTTACAATGCTGGTACCTTTATCTTGTCATTTACTATTGCTGCACAATAAGTTAATCTTCCTATTGAAATAAGACAAGCAATAATATGCAATGCATAAAAATTAGGTATTCTGTTATGACCCTATTGTGGCAATAATGGCGATACCCATCAACATTATCCACCAACTAATCTTTGACTGATAAATAAAACAACTTACAGGAGGATCTCTCCTATTATAAATAAACCAAGCTATGGCTGCTGTGGCTAGAAACGCTGTCCATACAGTAGTAGGGAATATCTTCACTAATTTCTCCAACATTCTTTAAATCTAAAATATACAAGATAATCAAAAATATACAAATTATCAAAAATATAGAAAACAATCAGAAATATACAATCAAATATATACAAACAATCAAATATATACAAAACATTCAATAAATCATTGAATCAAGTAATTTTTAAAGTCAATAAAAGTGATACAGTAAAGGATGGATGTATGGAAAACAATTAATCGAGTAGCTGTCATGGGGGCTGTACCAAGTCGAAGGTTGCAAGACTAACTAATGCTGCGTGATCTGCAGACAATTTATCCTTTGCAAGATTAAAATTGTCTACATTCCGAAGATCAAGCAACTCTGAATAACAGCAAGTTTGATAAACCTTATGTATCATGAAAAATATCAATCTAGTTAGAAAGTTGAAATGAAACCAGCAATGACACTGATTCCAAACTAAATAGTATATTATTTAAATATGATATATAACAATACAATAATACAACCTTACATAACCTTTAAAATAATGTATAAAATTAATAACATACAATCTTACATAATAATCAAATATAAACTAGATAGGCTTATCATCTTCACATTGTCAAGTCATTACAAACTTCATTCCAATACCCTGACTGTAATAGCCACAGTTCTTGTCTCATGGAATTTTGTAAATGTAGCGCATTTTTTGGGCAGAGGTCAGCACATACAGCCAATCACAAGAGAGAGAAAGATACAAACTCAGCCATGTTTTCAGCTTGTCTGTACTTCAGAGCTTTGATTGGCTGAATGCTTGTACAAACTAATTAAGTTACTATTTAGTGAAACAAGAATAGTGGCTATTACAGTCAAGGTATAAGTATTAATTTGGCAATAACTTGACATTGTGAAGGTACAAGAATAGTGGCTATTACAGTCAAGGTATAAGTATTAAGAAGTTGTTAATAACTTGACATTGTGAAGGTACAAGAATAGTGGCTATTACAGTCAAGGTATAAGTAGGAAGTTGCGTAATAACTTACAGTCTGTGAAGGTACAAGTAAAGGTGGCTATGACAGTCAAGGTATAAGTAGTAAGAAGTTGTTAATAACTTAACAATGTGAAGATGTAGGTAGATAAAATGACTATGTAAGATAGATTTCCGGTAATATCATCTTACATCAGTTAAAATACACTCAGATTATAATTTTAAAATAAATCTAAATATAACTAAGTAGACTAGAATGGTTTGACACAACCATGTATATAATAGTTGTTATGACTAGTCTAGTCCTCTATTATAGTAAGTTAACTCTATGTTTTGATATTGAAAGTTAAAACAAAGTCAGTAGGTTACATGTATTATCTGGTTTAAACTTAATCTTTTCAACTTTTTTTTTTTTTTTGTTAACAGTGATTTTATGGTATGTTTAAAGGGACATGTTTTGCCAATTTCGGGGTTGATTTGGGTCTTGAATTTATGTTTATAAGTCTTCAGAAGTACTGGAAATGCTAATAATGACATCATTTGTTCATGTACACCTCAAACTTGATTTTATCCTTTCTATATCTATATAGGCCTATATCTTTTCCATAGATTGTACAGCATTGAGAAAAACTTTTGGTCATTTTAACGTTGGAAATACTCAAATAACAACAGTGATTTAGTTGTGAATATTTTAACTTTCACCCATAAGCTTTCACTAACAATTGTCCTGTTTCTGAGACTAAGGAATAATTGGTCGAACTAATGGTGACCCTGTCCCTCTAAAGTAATTATGTGTGCTAATTCCTTTTATTTCTTTAATTTCAAAAGCAGCTTAAAAAATACCAAAACAAAAACATGCCCTTTTTAGGCCTAGTGTTGGTTAATAATATGAATTAATAGATTCTTATTTATTGTTCAATGGATTATTACTTAGTTTTATGGATTATTACTTAGGTCAATGGATTATTACTTAGTTTTATTGCTTTATCAGATAATAGAGAAATTCTATAGTTAAATCCACTGATGAACTAAGACTCAATTTGGTCAAATTAAATAATTTCATTTGAGTATAGCCTACCTTTAAACAATGATACTTATTCTTGATCGCTAAGTAACTGTAGATGGCTAATACTTAGTGTATAGATGGAGTTCATTGGCAATCATTCCAACAATACACCAGTTGTGATAACTTGTCTACGTGCTAAACATCACGAAGCGTGATTCCAATTCAATACTAATTAGCTTAACCTGTCTGCTGTGACATGAATATAACACACAAGTGATGAATGTGTTTTTATTTGCAATCATTATGCAATCAACAATATTTTCGACTTCGTAAGTGTAAGAAATATTTTCTTCGTTTCTGTATTTACAGAGAATTTTGCAGCCGATCACCATATACCACTTCAAATAATCCAATTATTGTAACCACACTAAAATAAATTTGTACAAACCTTGATATTTTTACTGTGAACACTTTCTTCGCCTCAGTTACTCATTTTCCGTCCACAGCCACATGTTTATCGACCTTCACCTTTGATACCTTTAAATGGAGTTATTTCCCTTGGATCGATTTTGGTAAAATAGTCTCACACGCTCTGGCTTATACTAGCCTAGAGGAAAGACCGTAAGACTGACCATGAAAGATATTTTGACAATGGAAAGGGTAAAAGTAATTTTCAGGAACACCTACGTAAGATTTTCTTTAGCTTTCTAGATATTTAGATCCAGTCCGGTGCTTCTGGTTGTTGATATCGATACCATAGTTTTCATTTTGATTTTTTGATGAGAGCATGATTTTGGTAATCCGACATTTTGCGGCATTCATTGATTTCTGCCATGAAAAAACAAATTGCAAACTATTATTATGCTAAAAGGAATTACTGGTCGGTATTATGAAACAACTAAATTAAATCGATATATGCAGAGGTAAAAAGTTGTGTACGGATAAATGGTCTCCAAACAAATTGATTTGACATTAACTGTGGTCTCAAACAAGGATGTCTGTTGTCTCCTTTATTTTTCAAGCAGTATGTAAATGATTTTGTACAAGTTAAAACTGAATTGGGTGTCGGTATTGAAATTGTTGGGAAAAAGTTGTCAAGCTTACTTTATGCCGATGACATAGTTAACAAGCCGAAAACGAGTTGGATTTACAAAACATGTTGGATATGTTAAATATTTAGGGTGTCTAATAATAGCATTATTTTATTAAATCAAATGTTGTCCATTTTCGTAATAATGCTGAGTCGAGAACAAATCATGTATTTACCCGTGGTAACGATCTAATTGAAATCACTGTTTACGGAGCATTTGGATTATTATCCTTCTCAGGAGTTGATTAATACAACCCGAATGCAGTAGCATCTGGCGATATGGGTTGGGTACCCATCCGTTGACAAGCTTGGAGCTAGGATCCACTGTCGTCTGTCAAATAATCAAATAAGCACTCAGCGGAAAGAATGTTTAAATGGGCCAAATCCGAACCGACAGATTTCAAATTGGGCAAATAGAATTAAAAAGTTCCAAATGGCATATAAATGTTACGAGAGATACTGCAAAGCATGGGCAGGGTCGAAATAAAGTTAGTACGTATAGGTACATAAAACAAATATATGGTACGGAAGACTATATTAAATTGTCCACCATAACGTGCCACAGAAGTGCCTTAGCTAAATTTATGTGCGGGGTTGCCTCCTTGAGACTAGAAACTGGGCGCTATGATGCTGTCCCGGTTAAAAATTGGACATGTTTTTACTGTAATGGTGGCATTGTTTATTGTAGTGACTAACCAAAATTGGGGTTTAATTGTATTGTTATCTATACCAAATGAATTTACAAAATAATGAGAAACTGTCTGAAATCCTAGCCGATGGAAAAGTAGCAAGGACATGAACCTGCTATTAAATTTTATTGAACCGAAAATCTTTTAAATACCCTGTGTAATAGTGATATATAGTAATATATCTTAATAAGTTTCTATATTTATTTAAACTCATCCTGGAAATTCTAATTTCTTTAAAGGATTGTTGTTTATTTCATATTTGTGAATGTCGTGTATCGTAAGCCAATCTTATTAAATTTGTAAATGTGAACTGTAAA
Source organism: Nipponacmea schrenckii (assembly GCA_030562195.1). NCBI lineage: Eukaryota > Metazoa > Mollusca > Gastropoda > Lottiidae > Nipponacmea > Nipponacmea schrenckii. The sequence goes on from CM060201.1 coordinate 35,131,863, forward strand.
AATTTTTGCTGTGTGACACGTTGTTAATTTAAATAATTATCAATTAAGCAAAGTAATCTTAAAACACGCTTCAATAATTACTTATTTGAAAGAATATATCATCTTATATAGGGATTCTACTCTTTAGTCATAACACCTTGTTTGACCAACAGATGAACATATTCTCTTATTGACAAAGTTTCAGACTTCAAAATGTTTTGAACATTCTAAGACGAAGTATTCTTTAAAGAAGCCCTGATAGATATTCGAGAAAAACAGCAAGGTTTTAAGAATCATTTATTACGGTAGAAGATTTAAACAGGCGGGCAAGCTTGGTATGTATGGATGTTGAGCATGGCGTTCTTACATCTGGCCTTTTCAAACAAACATCTGGAATCATAAAAAAACATTGTACATAAGATGGTACATCACTTTTAGAAAGAGAAGGCATCAGATCCGATCACAATTAAATGAAAAGGACCTGCTTTTAGATCAAATTTAGATCAAATAAGATTCTGGTTCAGTTAAGGATTATGAATTAGCTACGTGAACTCTCCAAAGTCATTACCTTCTTGCACAAACCTAAGAAACCCATATATAGAGTATTGCAGAGGGGTACATTTTCTAGAATTATGAGCATGTCCAGCCTCCATACACTAAACATCTCAATTGCGTTCCCTTTTTTGTCTTCATTTTTATCGAACAGTCGCTTTACTAATGACGTTATTGCTAACCAATCAAAACGTATAATGTAAATCACGTGTCTTGACAAAGAGATTAGTGGGTGGAAAGGTAACAAGTTACTGTTCAATAAAAGGCACTGACACAGGGTTAAAGTTTTGTTTACAATTATCGTGGTATTAATACTAAGTAAAATAAAGTAATTTTGTCAAGTAGACATGTCAAATAGATATTATATTATATTATATATTCTTTTAATTGATATAAAGTAATTATCAAACACGAAGGGGCTGTCATGTTACTCTTATTGAAATTCGCTTGCCTACAATTCGTTATTATTATCACAAGCGCATTGATTGGTTCATAATTACATCCTCAGAATGGGACTGTGGCAGAAAAACTACAGATTACAATGGAGACTACAACTTAGAAAAAAAAGCAATAAAAGGCGAATATTAAATTTCAAACTTACAAGTTATCATACGTGACCAAATCGGTACCACAAACAATTTCAAAGTCGGTGCCACATTTGGAATGCTGAAGGTTAGCACAGAAGAATTGATGGACCAGTTCGTTTCCATGGACATTTGGTACTTTATCAATGGTGGGATCACAAGTACCATTGTGCACTACGTGTAGATCAGCATACACACAGTGGGCCTTAGCGAACTCACATCTAAATAAAAAATATAGGATTTAAGGGCTGTATATTGTAGTCTACGTCCTATACAGGTTCCTAATCAACTTAACAAAATCGACACAAGATTTTAGAGTGTCTTTATTTCATTCTGGGTCATCAGAATTCTTAAATCTGAATTATTATTGTTCTTGCTCATTCACAACGTAACGTAACGTAAGAATATAAGGGGCTTGTTTTCAAACACATTGAAAACACCCAAGGAGAGTAGGGCTGAGGGGTTTTGTGATGTGGCCAAGTATATTTTGGTGTTTTTAATAACCACTGTTCTTGGGGTCGTTAAGGCTGAGAGAATTTTGGACTGCATTAGGTTTTTTTTAGGGGAGTACAGGTCTTGAGTACAGGTGCGTGGAGACGTAGCTTAAATTAAATTAAGAGATCAATTTAAATAACGAAAAGTTTGAAACATTTTCAAAAATAAACAAAAACAGGTGCATTAAAGCAAAAGCTTCTTTGCGTTATTTAATGTTAACTTGGTTGTGTGAAAACTTACAATTCTACTTCCTCTAGTACTTAATAGTGGAATTGTTACTGAAAGGAATATAATATATATATAAAAAATGATTTCTTACTTGCTGTTATATGTCTTGCCGTCAGTAGCACATACTTTATGTGGAGCTAAGATAGAGCAATCAGCGTTGTTGATGAATCCACAGATAGATGTACCATGATGATGATCTGGGTGGCCTGTATTGGGGAATACCTGACCTAGTACCACTACTAGAAAATAAAATTTATAAGAGATATAGAAATAGGCTTAGGTAAAGAAGCACTAGATATACTGTTTATAAGACATATAGAAATAGGCTTAGGTAAAGAAACACTAGATATACTGTTTATAAGACATATAGAAATAGGCGTAGGTAAAGATATATAGATATACTGTTTATAAGACATATAGAAATAGGCGTAGGTAAAGAAACACTAGATATACTGTTTATAAGATATATAGAAATAGGCTTAGGAAAAGAAACACTAGATATACTGTTTATAAGACATATAGAAATAGGCGTAGGTAAAGAAACACTAGATATACTGTTTATAAGACATATAGAAATAGGCGTAGAATAAAGAAACACTAGATATACTGTTTATAAGACATATAGAAATAGGCGTAGGTAAAGAAACATAAGATATACTGTTTATAAGACATATAGAAATAGGCGTCGGTAAAGAAACACTAGATATACTGTTTATAAGATATATAGAAATAGGCGTCGGTAAAGAAACACAAGATATACTGTTTATAAGACATATAGAAATAGGCGTAGGTAAAGAAACACTAGATATACTGTTTATAAGACATATAGAAATAGGCGTAGGTAAAGAAACACAAGATATGCTGTTTACAAGACATATAGAAATAGGCGTCGGTAAAGAAACACTAGATATACATGTACTGTTTATAAGACATATAGAAATAGGCGTCGGTAAAGAAACACAAGATATACTGTTTGTTAGACATAAGAAATAGACCTAGGTAAAGAAACACAAGATTACTGTTTATAAGAATATAGACAATAGGCTGGTAAAGAAACACAAGATATACTGTTTATAAGACATATAGAAATAGGCGTAGGTAAAGAAACACTAGATATACTGTTTATAAGACATATAGAAATAGGCGTTGGTAAACAGCACAAGGTATATGGATATACAATTTATTATCCAATATTATACAATATATATTGTCATGACACATTATGGCACAATAGAAAGGTAGTATGTTATCTCGACCATCCCCTGATTAAAGTGATACTGCGTCTTAGCAGCAAGGACATAAAATTTAAGTTCTCAAGAATGGTCAATATGAGTATATATTAGACATATATATTCATCAGTTAACTAAAATGGGGTCGTTAAGTAACAGAATCCCTTAAAATCTCAAAAACTCACAAAACTATTAAATTATTTAGCGTGTTTCAATAATCTGTGTATGTTATTTATGGCAGCAGGTATATTTGCTGATGCATATATGCTCTAATTGGCCAAGTTCATTCTAAGACGCAGTATCCCTTTAAATGACAGACTGTTGTGGCTTATCAACATGGCGTTTTACGACAATTTTCTACCCAGGGCGTCATTCCATAAATATTTTAAGATCATAGGTAAGGTTTATCGTTTGATAGGAATTAGTCCCGAAACCTAGCCACATTTACTCTTATCATATTGACTTTTATCTAAATTTTGCACGTTATCGTGTGATTCATTTTTTCCTTTATTACACGTCATCTTGGGAATACAATTTCAGAATCAAACCCATCATCCAACTCCCTTACCATTGAACTAAAATGTATCACTAGAACTTAAAACTTTTGTACCTTATTAAAACTGACACATTTCCATGTCAACTTCACAAATAAGAAGCTTTACAACTGGATAAAAGAGTTTACTGAACGCAAACAGAAAATCGAAGGTGACAGAAGAAGCCATTGTCTCAATCAAGTTTAATTTACAAAACCCTATAAATGATAATAAACTACTGGACAGCTAGGCCTTAATGGTTTCCTATGAAATGAAATGAGGTTTTTGTAAGTGCTAGTTCCCTGTACCTGGGTAAGTTAATGGAGACATGTATTATTAGGAGGATAGACTGTTTGTTAAGACAGTGAGTTCTTGTAAAATAGTAAGACACTTGAGAAACTAATGTGAGACGAACATTTTCTTTAGGATAACCGAAGTCAATAATATGGTATACTACTAATTGGTTTTATTGTACACCACGTTTCAACATATTACATTGTCATCATCAGTTTATATGGTATACTACTCCTGAATTTTATTGTACACAACGTTTTTACAATTTACATAGTCATCATCAGTCTATATGGTATACTACTTCTGAATTTTATTTTACACAACGTTTCTACAATTTACATAGTCATCATCAGTCTATATGGTATACTACTCTTGAGTTTTATTGTACACAACGTTTTAGCAATTTACATAGTTATCATCAGTTTATATGGTATACTACTATTTAGTTTTATTGTACACAACGTTTCAATAATTTACATAGTTATCATCAGTTTGTATGGTCTACTAGTATTTAGTTTTATAATACACATCGTTTCAACAATTTACATAGTTATCATCAGTTTATATAGAATACATCTCCTTGGTTTTATTGTACACAACGTTTCAACAGTTTACAATTTCAAAGGATATACCGTAAAATTATGTTCTTTTATTAAATCTAATCACAGCCCTTTCGGATCTGTTAATGAATCTATCTTTAACTGTGTAAAAGAAGATATTTGATAATTTAATTTAAACCACTGTATGTCTTAATAATAAATGAGATGAAGAAAGCCAAGAATTCCTGTTTAATATACATGTATTATGCAAATTTCAAATTTTTTGTTATTGATCAGAGCATATGATTGGTTGAAATATTCCAGTGACCATGAACATGTTGTGCATAACAGTTTTTTCAGATCATGGGAAAATAAAAGTTGTCACTCATAGAGTAATGATCACATCAAAATGACGTCACTATTAGAAACAGCTTTATATGATAATAGCAAATTGCGATATTGACTTTATGGAATGCTTAGTTTTAGTGGAATAGCATGTTTAATAAACAAAGACATCGGAATGGTGGAAATCGATGCTATTAGTGTACGTACAACACATTAAACCATTAGAAAACCTCTTTACAATCCTTTTAAATGACAATCTATGTTCCTTAAATGACCGTGTTGTTATTAAAACCATTATCAGAAACTCAATCTTAAGCCAATCCTTGTGTAGGCCAACAGTATGCTTTATGGTAATCAAACAAATAACTCTTACATGTATAGATACGGGGAATATTGATAGATAAGTTAACAAATTTAGTCGTAGAGCGGTATCAAGTGAAGGATGTGAAAGTTGAAAAATTTTAATTAAATTCTCTGAGCCCTGTGATGGGTTTTTCTTAACCTAAATATGGCACCCGGCATCTTGAATAGACCCTCGTAAGCTTACCCTACCTTCACTTTCTTAAAGGCCGGTAGTGTGATCTCCCCTTCACGATTATGATGCCGCAAGTAGTCCCCCAGCACCTCGAAAGACGATATTAAGGAAGGACCTCTTCCTTTAAACCAAGCATAAATTAAAAATTTGACACGTGACTACCAAACCATTTCCAAAGATAAAGCTCAGAAGCTGCACAGTATTGTACTAATGTCCACAGCAAGGATAATAACAGGATTCCTACACGAAGCAATGTGCTACTTAAACCTTATGATATAAAGCATAACATATTTCCAGAAAATAAACCATGATACATTTTCAACAATTTGATTTCTTGGAACCCGATTCCATCAGGAGCCTTACCTTATAACCTTTATATTACAATAATTCTTACCTGTGGAGAGAAAAGCAAGAGCAATAACTTTCAACATGATTCTAGTTGAGTATCTACAATTCTACTGATGATAAACGCGAGGGTCCACGTGGTTTCTATCTCCACCGTCTTGAATTTTCTCAAGGCTTGTCTTATCTCTGCCTGATAATATTAGATCCACCTCATTATGCCTTATATCCTATACAGCTTATACTACAAAAAATTGTGATAAAGATAGAAAAGGAACAAAAAACAACTATATTTTTCAAGGATACGAACTCAGGATCCTTTCCACCAACTGGTCCTTTGCCAAACCTCTTAGCATTGATCTTTCCAGGATTATCCGTACTCATTTACAGCTGGGTGGACTGGAATTATGAGTGAAGATGAATTATAAGTCATAAAGCAGTATACGAAACTTTTATGTTATGTGTTAAAACCATGGACTTGAAATCTTGAGGATAACAACATCTATTCACTGTTGGTATTGACCCTTACCTAGGATTATCCATTCCCATGTACATTCTGGGTTGACTAGAATAATGAAGAAAGATGTATAAAAAGTCAATAATTCTATATGATTGCTCGGTTCGCCCGGCTGTGATATATCGAATGAGATGCAAAGGCAGTATGTTCCAACTTTACTAAAGTCTGACTCTGAGGCCTGTATGCGGCACTCGTATTTAACCTAAACCTAGACTTAAGTCGAACTTTATGTATTTATGTATGTATCGCTTGATCTTTACCGTAGTAAGGCTTACCTTTCAAGTCGTTTATCCTTACTTATTTTTAAAGTTAAACATGTTTTTAGTAAAGGTACGAGCGATGCATACGTGTATGCACCGCTTTGTCTTTATGGAAGTCAAGCCTAACATTTTACTTTCTAATTCATGAAATGCTGTAGTAAGGTCATCTCAGTAGGTGACTTAGTTAAACTTTATTGGTTTATATACAAATAGGAACTTTATTTATACGGATAACGCCGATTATTAGCCTTTCATCAACATACAATTACTAACTCCATGTTTAAAGATTGTTCTAATTCAGTAAAATGTTAACATGACACCAAATTCATTATGGATAATATTGATTTTTAAAGTTTGGTGTAGTGAGGGTCATATTATTCATATTCCATTCATATTATGACTTTTGATTAGGCGTTACTACATGCTGGTAATTTATGCATCTAGGCGATTTCAATTAACTTAGTAAATGAAATAATACGTTAATATATTGCGGTGACAATAGCTAGTCACAGATGTTACGTCCAACTGAGAAGGAAAATAACTATTGCTCAACATGAAATCAAGGATTTGGCTTATTTTCCATGAGCTATGGAAACTTTATATTGTCAGATTTAAAAAATATAAATAAACAACATATAAGGACAGACAATCATTAAAGTGAAACTGCGTCTTAACATAAAATTTTTAGTTCTCAAGAATGGTCAATATGAGTATATATTCATCAGTGAACTTACCTAGTGTCATAAAGTAACAGAATACCTTAAAATCTGGAAAACTCACAAAATTAAGTCATTTTTGAAAAACGCTTAATCAATTTATTTTGTTTTCAATAATCAAATTCATCTTTCTGGTTAATTACCTAACTTTTGGAAATTTTTTTTATGTTATTTATGGCAGCAGATATATTTACTGATGAACAGAGCTCTAATGGGCCAAGTTTAAAATTTTCGAATTTTCTGATCATTCAAAGACCTATTATCCCTTTAATAAAGTGATGGGAGAGCACACGTTGACAATTTGTAGAAAGATGACCTGGAACAACAAGTGATATCATTGTCATTTCAGCTCAAATTCGAACATTAGGTTAGCGGGTAAATAGACTTTATGGAACTCATTCCAGACATACATATTTTAAAACAATTTTCGTATCCAGAAAATTATTATGATTGAAAATATATCATTTCTCATGCGACCTTTTAGTGTTATGTTATTATATAGAAAGGGAAAATTATCTATAAGGTTTATGTTGGAAAACTAATGGATTAAAGAAAATTACTTAGCAATTATTTTTATACGACAAATAGTTTTTGTCTGTAGTATAAATTGTTTTGAAAAGGATCATTTTGTATTCAAAAAATCATACACTCCCTTTAAAGAGATTATTTCAGAATTTTCTTAGAGTAACTTTGGATACAACCAATGGTTTTGGTTTGTGCTTTGCTATAATAACAACTTCTTTACAGGTTAACATCCTCAGATAGTTTCAACACTATTATTTTATTTTTTAAGAATTCCGTTTGTTGAACCCTGACCCTGTACCTTTCTTTCAGTCATTCCTTTAGAAGTATACCCCTAGCGTAATTTTGCTTACATTCAAAAATAATTTCAAATTCGACTGCAATGTCTAGGATGAAATCTTAATGGTTCAGTGTTAACGTAGGCTGGTCCATGTAATTTGTCTTCTCTAGTGTTTTTTGTAGCTTGGAATGAATGGCTTCATTTACCAGTGCCGACTTTTATTTTATTTGATGGCACAAATGTGTGGCTGGACGAAAATGAAATGAAATGAATAGAGTTTTACGTCCTACTCTTTTGCACATTATGGGCTAATGAAGACGGGTAACGCCATACCTTGTTCAATGAGCCTGTAGTACACTGGGCCTCGGTTGGATGCAAACAAAAACGCTGGCAATAATATAAATTGCAACAATGAATACCATACTCTTGGCACCAAACCAATACTTTGAAGAGTTCGGCTATGAGAGAAGCCGTACATACCAAATAAAGTTAATTAAATTTAATTAAGACAGGTTCGCTAGGGTGTGGATTTGGGTCGTGATAATGTAACAAGTCTAGTACTAGAAATGCACGAAATTCGCATTATTAGGTATTGTTAGTTATTATTAGAATTTCACTTTTTATTTCTATTATACCACAGTCTCCAGAAATGGCAACACGTCCTTTTAACTGTCTAACGCGGGTAATTCTGGACACTGTTAACGTTAAGAGCAATAATAATATGCAATTATGTGTTACATATTTTTGCGATAAGTGACGTCATGAAACCATTTTTAGTGGAATTGCAGGAACCAGGAACGTCTAATTGAGATTTAGAATGGTGCTATCAGAGTCCCCTATACATATATAAAATTTAGAAAACTTCTTTACAATCTCTTTAATTAGAATGGTGCAAATTGATATTAATAGTGTCCCATATACTGATATCAAAAATAGAAAAATTCTTTACAATCTCTTTAATTGGAATGGTGCAAATTGATGCTATTAGAGCTAAACTCGGCATCAGAATTTTAACTTGAACTTTTCTAGGTTAGTATATAATATACCAAACCTAATGTCCTGTGTTATGTTGATTGTTTCCGAAACTCATGCCATAAATATAAAGTCAACTGTTCAGAGCTTTAATTTATATTCCAATTATGTCGTGTTTTTGCGAGATTTTGGCACTGTGTACTTAATGTTTAATAGTTCACTGCGTTAAAATCTTGGAATGGTTACAAAATTGAAACATTATAAATCTGTTTTTGTCTTCTTTTTTCTGCTTTTTTTTTTTGCCATGAAGTGTGTTTTCGTAATAAAACTGACTATTCCTTTGAAGTAACAAAACCTGAAAACATAAAATACAGTTCTATGTTTGTAAAGAAATACTACCTCTTAGAATGAACACAAAATAAAAACAATCGGCCAATAAGAGTAACCTAGGTTGGTTGGTTGGTAGATGATAAGTTGACGATGGCTATCAGCGGATACCAACATCCCAAACTAAGTAGGTGTTGGTATTCGTAGTAGTTGGTAGTTTGATTGGCTCAAATTAGAAGATTCTGTGCTGTTGGTTTGGTTGTTGAGACTAGGCTATATACTTATCAGTAGATGTGCCAGCTGCCATAACAGAATCCTTATATAATCAGATAATTAAATGAAAACTTAGTAATTATCATAAAAATGCACTTGATTATTAAATAATGCTTAATAAATTTATTTAGCCTTTTTCCATAATTAATTAGTTTTGTGAGTTATCCAGAGTTTACATGGATTCTTTTATTTTTAAGACACCAGGTAAGTTTACTGATAAATATATACACATATTGGCCAATTTTGAAAACTTAAATTTTATGTTAATTCTAAAAGGCAGTATCATTTTAACCCGTGAAGAGATAGATTTTATAACCACAGTCCCGTGTCTCATAGACTGTAAAAATTGTAGATTAATACCACTGTGCTGGGCACAGCATGACGTTGCCTGTTTCCATTAGGTCTATTAGACAAAGTAGATCTAATGATTAACCATTATTGTCCTCCAGTGGCTTCTAATAAATAATAATTACCATTATATGTAACGAGTGGGTGACCATCAAGCTATTGTAAGATATCTCAGGGTCAGTTAGATTTTTCATTATTGTTATTTTTGTCGTTAAACTATTTTTTTACTATCTGGTAGAGTTAACTGGCATCCATCGTATACCGAAAACTGTCTTAATAACCCAACCCTACCACTACACGTCGCTTTATACATGTAGGTGTGAAAATCAAAACAAAACATCTACTAGTATAAGGAATGATTTAATTTGATTGGTTGAGATTTCCTAGAAAGAATCTAACTATTTAGCTATCAATACATAAATTCCTTCATTTGTATTACCGTGGTCTCGAGGAAGTATGATCACATTTAAATTAGCGTTCTGTATTATAATAATAATTTTCCCCTTTAACAATGAAATTCTGGTGTTTGCCAGTTTGTCAGTGTTCTGCGAAAACAAACTAAGTGCCAAAAGATCACAGAGGTCACTCCTCGAAACAACTGGTGCCTATGGCTTGGTCTATTCGACATCGTCATCAATTGCAGAGATGCGACTGTAATTTGTATCAATGAAGCAATTTGTGTATTTCTATTTTAAAGGCCGCGAATCACCATTATCAGAGGTCAAATCTTATCAGTAACAATGGTCAGAGTTCATCGACGAAATTTGATCCTTCAAAACCATGATGTCTATTAATACCTGTTTTTAAAAGTCTTTAATTGTTTCGAGTAATCGAGTTATTCTTGTATTCCTTCTCAACAAGACGAACATTATGTGGGTATCCAATTTCAGGCAGAGAATAAATCTGTGAAACATAACAGAAATAGAAAAGAAAATTCTGGTTTGAGGTACATGTGTTTGGCGCTTTTTTCGCCGTTCCGGTAAATCTGAAGACTATTTACATATATTCAAGGTCTAAAAACATTAACCTCTAAAAAAGGTGAAGTATGGCCTTTAAATTTGAGGTCGAGTTAACATGGTCTCGGTGATTGGGCGGGTTGTGGTTAAATTCCCAGCCTGTGGTGGAAACATAAATAATATTTGATATTAATAATTGACAGATAACTCTAATCCAAAACAATTATTTTAATGCTCTCTCCATTTACCGACAGGAACTTGTAGTCTCACCCCAGGCCTCGTGATTACATTCCCGACATTACAACAATAAGTCCCTTCTCGGTTTTATTGCTGCATTGTTAAATGAATTAGCAAGCAGAGCCAACTTGGTACCATAGCTCTGGGTGTATGTATATGTTTGATTTACTGATCCCAATGGACGTTAGATAGGAGGAACATAGATGTAGATGCGTATGTCTATTGCGTCGCCAACCGAGCGAAAAATGACCGATCCGGTTTCACACTGGGGCAAAGGAAGCCCCAAAAACTAAGCAGGGGAGGATCAAAAGAAAATGGGTCATTAGTAATCGGGATGATTCTAACTGAATTATACAGTTTTAGATATTTAAATAGATTAGAACTATAGAAACTTGGTAAAATACTCAAGAGTCAGGGTTGAGTATCTTTACTGCTAATAAAGATTTAAAATTATGTTTGATTCCGATTGTATCTGAGGCAATGCCAAACAGCATTTCTGTACAACGTACAATAATTGCCCTCGAAAACGATATAAATAAAGTATTACGTGGGGTTCTACAGCACAGTGGTTAGAGCGTTGGTTCTATAGCACAGTGGTTAGAGTGTTGGTTCTATAGCACAGTGGTTAGAGCGTTGGTTCTATAGTACAGTGGTTAGAGCGTTGGTTCTATAGCACAGCGGTTAGAGTGTTGGTTCTATAGCACAGTGGTTAGAGCGTTGGTTCTATAGCACAGCGGTTAGAGTGTTGGTTCTATAGCACAGCGGTTAGAGCGTTGGTTCTATAGCACAGCGGTTAGAGCGTTGGTTCTATAGCACAGCGGTTAGAGTGTTGGTTCTATAGCACAGCGGTTAGAGCGTTGGTTCTATAGCACAGCGGTTAGAGCGTTGGTTCTATATCACAGCGGTTAGACCGTTGGTTCTATAGCACAGCGGTTAGAGTGTTGGTTCTATAGCACAGTGGTTAGAGCGTTGGTTCTATATGCACAGCGGTTAGAGCGTTGGTTCTATAGCACAGCCGGTAGAGCGTTGGTTCTATAGCACAGCGGTTAGAGCGTTGGTTCTATAACACAGCGGGTAGAGCGTTGGTTCTATAGCACAGCGGTTAGGGCGTTGGTTCTTTACGTCATGACGTCATTTGCCTGGATAGGTTGAAAATGTCGGACGCGAGTTCTAATTTCGACCAGAGTGTGAAAGTTCGATGACCTTGAATAAGTCATCGTCACTCAAAATTCCAATAATCCGGAAAAGATCAATGCCAAGAGGTTTGGCAAAGGACCAGCTGGTAGAAAGGATCCCTGTCACGGAGAACTTGTGAGCCTAAGTTGTTATCCTTGTAAAATATAGTTGTTTCTTTCTGTCTTCTTTCTTTTCTTTTCTACTCTTCTGCTCTTTATGGGCTAATGAAGACGGGCAACGTCATGCAATATGCAATGAGGGAAATGTTAATACCTCCGAATAAAACTACAAAAATAATTGACATAATAAAACATGGCTCTCTTGTAGGATTTCTCCTCTATTACAACATCTTATAGGATTTTTTTGCAAAGAAAATTGGGTGGTCAGCATTCCCCCCCACCTCCCCAGCCCTCCACTTTTTACGGCCCTGGTACTACAGGTCATATGAGTGCTAGGTCCTATACATATTTTTTTAACTCCGGAGGCAAAATAAATATCCAACTCAGACGACTATTATTTGTAATATGTATAATATAATAAATACGTTTAATAGTCTTATTGAGATCTATAATTCCAGTATAATTTTATAGATTTCTATGGTGATGTACTTTATAATCCTTCACAGTTCCAAATTATTACAAACTCCGTCAAATATCATTGACATAATGAGGCACTTTTCTTCTTTGAAGGCCGTAAGAACCTGTTGGCAACCTTTAATCGCATGATGTATTTCCATTGTTACAATTTGATATAAAGCCAATCACATCAATTTGAAAGAATGATAACTGAACATTGCGTCTACATATTATAGGTAAACGTCTGTCTCTCGAGGTCCCTGATTGGTTGTACTCGCTAGCATACAGTCAAATCAAAGGCTGCAAATGAAATGAATGGAGTTTTACGTCCTGATATCAAAGGCTGCAATAACAAACTTCCATTATACAAAAATTTGTTTATATTTCTATATTTATTGTTACTTTGTAGCAGGTGCCCGATTAGTTTAAACCTCGTTAGTTTCCCAAACCTTTTTTTTATATCCAGTTTAAAATGATCATGTATTGTAGAAATACGATATTGCTTAAATCCATTAAAATTAGATTAAAAATTTTTTTTAAATATCTTTTTCGTTATAGGTTTATTTTCCAAAGTGTTGCGAAATGGTAATGTAATTTGAATGAGAATAAAGGAATACTGCGTCTTAAAATGGAGATAAAATCTTAACATTTTAAGCTTGGCCATAAGAGTAGGCTATATATTCATCAGTAGATATACCTACTGCCATAAATAACATAACAGAATCTCTAATCTCTGATAAATCCAAAGATACAATTCAAAAACGCTTAATAATTGGATTAAGCGTGTTTCATTAATTACTTAGTTTTGAGATATTACATGTACCTGCAATCTGTTACTTTATGACACCAGGTAAGTTCACTGATGAATATATACTCATATTGACAATTTTTGAGAAGAATTTATGTTCATTCTAAGGCGCTGTGCCTAATAAATAAAGGGTTTTTCAATAATTACTTAGTTTTGTGCGATTTCCAGATTTTAAGGGATTCTGTTACTTTATGAGACCAGGTAAATTCACTGATGAATATATACTGATATCGGGGACTTGCATTTTATGTCCAATAGTATCACTTTAAGTTAACTATTACATGCTTCTGCTATATCACACTAGTTTTACAGTTAATCAACCCGTTTATATAAATATAATATTATAACTTTGTTACTTTTCTATATAATTTTGATAATTATTTAACTAGACAAATGAACTTTGAATTTTTACAACATCGAACTTGTTGCTTATAATATCCAAGACTTTTCACATGAGTTAATGAGAACAATGTGAATATATGAAGATAGTATTGCTACGGAATGCAATCGACGAGTTGTATGTTGAAACAATTCCCTGGATTCAATGAAACACGAATGTTTATTTCTTCTGATATGGTCGACCACAAACCATATGTATTCTTCAATCGTTTCAAAATCCAAAATGTTCGTAGGCCTACACAATTTATTAAATGTTGACAGGAACAACATAATTTGTATGAAACGAAACATATTGTCATGTAAATGATTAAACTGACATTCTATTAGAATCATTTTTTATACAACCTTGATGGAAATTGTGAACTATTTAAGAATTGAACTGTGCGTGTTTAACACGACTCTTTAAATGTTAGGCCTACATCTTACAGTAAATTTAACATTTTTTCAATCAGTTAAAAATAACAACGAGGTGAAAAATTTTCTTCTACAGATATTTTGATGTAAGAATTGAATTTCAGACCCAACCCTCAACTAATTTGCGTCTAAGATGTATTGTACACTAGAGTATACACTGTTTAAATTATCTATAAGAGCAGGCCTAAAAAGTGTACTGTTTTTTTTTTTCTACAGAAATTTTGATATCTTTGATATATCAATTGACGTCTTCACTACGAAATTATTTACTTTCGTCTTGCTTATAAATTGATCGATCTAACAATCGAGTGTACATTGATTAAACCCTTTTTATACAGGAAGTAAATATAATTCAATATCGAATCCTATAATACTTAAAAATATTTTCATAAAATAATTCAATTCTGAGAGATAAGTACGACTTACAGACTATCTCGCTTCTAACTTGCTGCTTAAAACTATGTACATGTTAAATTCGTATTCTACACAGGAGATTATGGTGTTTCAACACGATTTAACTAACGTACTATATGTATATATTTTTAAACATTATTATTAATATTTAGTTTGATATAAAGATTCTATATTCAGTTTATCCACTCGAGAACTTGAATGCTTTTCACTTGCTTATACAGTTTATGTGTTATATTGTATTCACCAAGTTACAGGTTATAAGGGAGTTATGAAAAGCAGGCATACTAACTGTAAGTTTTTAACATTGTTATTAGTTATTTTGATAGAAATATATGTATTCAATTTTGAGTTATAACCACGGACCGTTTACATTGGACAATATAGTTGACAGAGCGTAACGTTGTGAATACCCAGACTTTGATTCTAGAGTGTGATTTGATGGATATAGACTGTCGGAAAAGAATGTTATTGTTAATAGATGAGCTTTATAATAGTGTTTAGGATTATTGGGAAATACACGTTACTATAAGGACGTTACTATAAGGATTCAACATAGACGCAATTTAACTTGATGTGTTCCCTTATAACAGGTAAGCCTTTTGTATCTTAGGTTTATATTGTAAGACCCGTTTCCGCCTGTCAGTGATGCTGTTCTTAAGAGATGACATGGACAAAATATCTTGTCGTTCGGATGGGACAATAAACTGAGGCGTCATTTGCTTACAAGCTGTACACATAAACGTCGGAACGCGACGGAGTAGAGTTATGCCCGAGTCCTTGCAAAATTTCCCCCATATTACACTGCATGGTGTTGTAGGTCTATATATGAGGTACGGGAATGTATACTGTATAACTTTGAGTTCTCCAGGCGTTCTTCTACACTTGAAGACTTATGTAATATAAATCATCACATCAAATACTAACCCTCACTTAAATTAACTTTCAGAGTTTCAAGTACAAATTTTAGACTTTTTTTGAGTTATGATAATGTTTCGGGTAACAGACCTTTAATCAGTAATCGTTATTGATGGGAACAAACTTGTATACGTTTAAAATATCTTACACAACAACCATTACACAACTTTGTTTGTATTCATAGTTTAAGTACAAAATTCTATCTTTGTTTGATTTATGATTATGTTTCGGGTAACATGCCTGTCGCCAGTAATTGTTATCGATGGAATCAAAGTAGTATGTTATGTGCATTACGATTTTACAATACCCAAAACTTTATTGTTTCATACTAACGTACGGATTTCAGTATTTGATTTTGATCTGTCGTCAATAATTGTTATTGATGGAATCAAACTTATATATAAGATGTACGTTTAGAGACTTGGACGCTTGTTCTCTAACCCGAGGGTCAAGGGTTCAATCCAGGCAAAGGTCAAGATTTTCAGTGATGTAGCTCGGAGGGACTGACGCAGAAAAGCCTCTAGTTTTGATGGGACAATAAACCGAGGCCCCCGTGTGCTACAGGCTGTGCGCATTACAGATCACTTGTCAGTTGGAAATCGCATCTCATTGTACATTGCAAGGCGTTCCTTGTCTGTATTAGCCAATAAGTACAGAAGAGTAGGACGTAAAACTCTACAACATTTTTCAACCTACAATTAACAAATTACATATACTAATTGTTTTCATAATTTACAGAACATGTACAAATTTCAAGCTTCAATTGTCGTATTCTTCTGTTTCTATAAACAGACCTGTCATAAATAATCGTTAATGATGGAAAAAAATAGTTTACAACCCACTGCATTATTTCAGTTGTGTTGTTTTTCATAGCTTATGTACTAATTTCAAGCTTCGTTTGAGTTATGATAATGTTTCGGATAATAGACATATCGTCAGTTATCTTTATTGATGGAAACAAAACGTTTTAATGGGGAATAAACCAAGAGTAAATAAACATGCGATTATCAGTAATTATTATTAATAGCATTATAGTCTACATATTTTAGACGATTCCAGTCGCAATATTCAGTATTAGGCTGAATTGAGACTCAATAAAAGCACTGGCTAGGTTAGCTTATGTGAAGATTTTGTATAATTAACAACTCCCTTTCAAATGCATATTAAAGTCGATATATGATGCGCTTTGAAAGGGAGCTGTGTTATAATATATTAATATATTTAGTATTTAGTAGTTATTAGAGGAGTGTGATATACCATTATAATTTATTCCCTTGTGTTCCTTGATATATGTACTCTTATGTAATTGTGTGTTTGAGGTATAGATATGTCGTAACGTGTGGTCTGTATGTATCCATAAGTTGTATCGGTTCGTCAATAGAAACAAACAAAATGCGCATTTACTGTTCTCCTTAAATTAAAATCGTATAGAGGCATTTTGTGGAGGTACAAGCGTACTTACGACTGTTTTAAACATGCAACACGTGGCTTTGGACTAGCCCTGTAAACAAGTCGTTGTACATCGTGTATAAATCACCCAAATATTCGTCATTTATTGTTTAGACCATGGTAATACAAGTGAGAGAAATTACTTATTTACTATATTAGCTTATTAGTGTTCAAACAAAATTTGCCCTAGAATCTTTTAGTCCTGGGGCTGAGAGGGGTCCTGTGTACAATCATATGTCCCATAGTTTTGACTCTTGGTCCTTGTAGGGGACCCCAAGGAGATTGAAAAAAACTTGGGTAGACATTCCTATAATTTTTTCACCCGGAAATGATTTCAATGGATTCCTCGACCCCAAAAACCTAGGAAAAGACACCAAATTTATTACTCTAGGACAATTCCACATGGAATTATACCAAGAATAATGATGCGGTAGCCATATTGGACGCCATCTTGAATGACACCCTTATGCCCCACATCTGGAATGTCTACCCAAGTTTTTTTTTTCAATTTCCTAGAGGTCCCCTACAAGGACCAAGAGTCAAAATTAGGGGACATATGATTGCACACAGGACTCCCCTCAGCCCCGGACTATTTATTAGAAAATCTCAGCCAATCGAATCTAATCACATGTTTGACGGTTTGTCCGAGAACGTAAACAAATCAAAAACAGTGTGACATTGACTGATATGCACGATATATAATTGAGTAAGGTTTCCTGTGTATAATTGAAGCTAACGAAATCAAAACCATACAGGAAAGAATGTGTTCTTATCTCTACAAACGGGTGGCGGTAAATCGATTTTGTGTGTTCTTACATGACCCACACTATTGGGTTCTGATTGGTCAGATATATAAATATCACCAGTGTTATTTCCACGCCCACAAAGTGTATGGTCTAACAAATATATTTTTGCTGATCCGGTTCCGTTAAAACTTAAACTCATCGTATCAAGAATATAAAAACATCTTGGGGTTTGACAAATACCTAAATGAAGAGCTACAAGTACGTGTATATAAAAATGTAGGCTATAACACAACTTTAAAATCAAATTTTTAGAATTATTCATACGGACATTCTGAAGCCATGATATAAAGACTCCATCTGAACCTGCGTTAACTTTAAACAAACCTGCAAATAGACCAAGCACACGGTTTGAATCCGTACTCAGCGTATTCACTAAGGTGCAGAAAAGTAGGACGTAAAACTCCATTCAATTTATTTCTTCCAATTTCGACTATATCTCTATAATTACGGGCAAGACATCGGCACAGTGCTTCATTTATTACCACCTTTAGATATTCTTCTTTTGATAATGGAACATATGTCTACGTTAGAAAGTGTATAAGAGCAATGGATGACTGTCTCATTATACACCTGTTCCGCCCTTCAGCACCATAATTTTTTATTTTTTATAATTATCTTATTCTAGAAACACAACGTCAGACATTTACATTAAGAACTTCCGATATCACACGGGAATATCTTTACAAGTAAGTACAATCTCTTTTAACGCATACCACAAGTTTCCGCTTCTACCAAACCAACAGAATGAATTTTTGAAATTGATATTTTCTTTTGACTGCACATTCCATTTATACTTCTTCGCGAGGAAGATCCATCATAATCGGCTTTAACCGTTTAATACCGTTTAAAAAGGATAATAGGTCTTAGAAAGAACATAAAACTTGAAAAGCAATGGTCGTATTCGGCCTGTGTTCATAGACTGAGGTAAACTGAGGACCGGGTTTAACTGAGGACCTTGGTTAACTGAGGACAGGGGTAAACTGAGGATAATCCAAGGACCGTGGTAAACTGAAGATAAACTGAGGACCGGGGTAAACTGAGGACCGTGGTAAACTGAGGACCGGGGTAAACTGAGGACCGGGTTTACCTGAGGACCGTGGTTAACTGAGGACCGGTGTCAACTGAGGATAAACTGAGGACCGGGGTAAACTGAGGATAAACTGAGGACCGTGGTAAACTGAAGATTGAGAAAACAAAACGTGTATCTCCACATCCTCTAGTACTTCGTATCCGCAATACAAGTTTTGACATGGTCTTATTAACCCGTATCAAACCAATTCCACTATGCTTCGTTCTGACATGATCTTATTAACCTTTATTACACTGAGCCAACTACACAACATTTTGACATGGTCTTATTAACCTTTATTACACTGAGCCAACTACACAACATTTTGACCTGATCTTATTAACTATTATTAAAGAAAGCAAATTATACTTCGTTTTATAAGTGTGAAAATAAGAACAAAGCGTCCATAACGAGTGATTTGGTTTTATTGGTTGACTTTTCTAGATTCTTAGGCCAATTTTGATTACACAATATTCAGCTATGAATAAGGTATTTTCCCCTGTTTCATAACCACGGTCTGGAGCCTCGGGGAAGCACACGTAAAAGGAATACTAGAAGGTGTGGTATGGACGCGATAGTTCTGATATAGCACAAAATTAAATGACAGGATAGCTTACCTTCCTAGATTCAGAAGCGTGTAATTAGTCGCATGTCTATCTCAATCATTTGATTTGTACTTTCTATGTTATCAGTGTATTTAGGTTATTTGATAGGTCAACAGCTTTTCTATAAATCATTACGTGAGGGTGTCGGGCTTGGGGTGAGGACTGGGTAGTGTCGTTCTTGACCTCTAATGTGTAGGAGAACGAAATATGAATAAGGGAAGCCGAAACCAAGACTTTGATTGGAGAGAAGAAATAAGAAGCGGGTGTTAACTTATTCTCTATACAAGATGATAGTTATGAGACAAAATAACAATAGCATAGTTTATCCCATATTTATTATCTTGTGTTATATGTGTGATTCGCGGATCTAGATATCGCTCATCAAAGTCAATTTTCAATTCAATTCTGTATTTCTTTGAGACAATAAGCTCACCAGACAATTACAGAATACATAACAAAACTCAACTTGTCCTCTACAAACAACCTTTTATATTGTACAGATATTCTTCATAAAGACTGAACGTAAATTATCATAGATTTATATCTAATTATAGATAATATCTCTATTATATAATACATGAGTCTCTAATTAGATATTATGTTCATTATGAACTGTGACTAATTACATCATTATATTTTCAATATTGGTATTACTTCATTATGGCGAATATACCTGTATTCTGAAGGGATAATAGGTCTTAGAATGAACATAAATGTGAAAATGAGAAACTTGGCCAGTAAGAGTTCTATTCATCAGTAAATATACCTGCTGCCATAAATAACATAAAAAATAAATAAATATCCAATAAACTAGGTAATTAACTAAGATGCTTTTGATTATTGAAAAACGATTAATAAATTGATTAAGCGTTTTTCATTATTTACTTTGTTTTGTGAGTTGTCAAGAGTTTATGATTCCCAGATTTTGTTACTTTATGTATGACACCAGATAAGTTCACTAAAGAATAAAAATTAAAATACTAATTTTTCTGTACAAAGTGTGTTTTACTTATAACCAAATGTAAGTCAGAGAAAAACTTTATAAGTAATCACTGAGTTGTTAAAGAAATTAAATTGGCTTAACTGAACCTGAGTGAAAGTACAGTGACTAGTGAATTGTGATCCAACATTGGACTGAATTAAATTACAGTAAGTTGTAATTAAACAATCAATGAGAAAGTGTTACATACATAGAGTTATAATAAGTTCTATTTATTACTCTATGGTTGCATGTGAGGCCTGATTATTACTTTAGTTTTAATCTAAAATATTAGTTTGACGACCGAATATTAACACGTGGTACAAATCGCCTGTAGGTGTAGCAATGATAGGCAAAAATAATTTAGATTTCTGGCTATCACTATAAGCCGTCTTTGAAGATCAGCCAAATAGGACCATAGCTTTCCGAGCCCTTCTGGCCCACGATTTTGCTGACATGCGTACGCTATTCGCTAAAATAGATGTTGCCTGAGTCATATTGTTGTGGGTGCGTCGGTTATTTGAATGCACATTTTGATAGGACCTACATAAAGCAATATGCTTATAAAAAAAAAAGCTTTTGTCATAGTAAACGTCAAGATGTTAACTAAAAGGTGTGTAACAGCAAGTTGATATTAATCTCTATTAGAGTATATAATATACTATTTATAATTCTATACATATATTATATAGTATTCGTTAAGCTTGGTCAAGTTTTGATAACTAGTATATAGAAAAGGAGGTAGATAAAGATAAGAACCTAGAATCAGGTGTTATTTTGGTGATTTTTCTGTTAATTTATTTTATTACTCATCAACAGCTGGAGTTTGACAGTCTTTATTCATAAGTCTAGATATCGGACGACTTTCATGGTAAAGTGACGTCATAAGAATCGAAGAACCTAAGACAATTGGACTACATCATGCCGCAAAATCTTATCAAAAAGTTGGTTCAAGTATCTTGACATTCTTAACTGATGTTCTTCTATAGACCTATATCAACACAACTATCACCATCAGGTCTAATATTAAAACGATAATTTGATGTGAAGGCTATATACTAGTTAATTATATTACTAGTTGAGGCATGGCGAAAACACGATATGGAAGATATTGGTATTAAGGTTAGCTTGTAAAAAACATCAATCATCGAAAATACACTTTACCGTTTACCCCCACTCTCTTTATTAAAGGAATACGGCATATCAGAATGAATATAAAATTTTAAATTTTAAACTTGGTCAGTAAGAGGTCTATTCATCAGTAAATATATCTGCTGCGATAAATAACATAAAAAAAAACATAAATAGTAACTAAGTAGTTATCTATAAAATTGCATTTTATAATTGAAAAAACGCTTAATAAATTGATTAAGCGTTTTTTCATTAATTACTCAGTTTTGTGATATTACATGGATTCTGTTACTGTATGACACCAGGTAAGTTCACTGATGAATATATACTCATATTGACCATTCACGAGAACTAAAAAATCTATGTTCATTCTAAGATAATAAGCACTTTAAAATCCAATTTGATTTCTGAAAAATCTTTGTCTCAGAAGTCGGCTATTTTTTTTTTTAGCGAAGCTAATTTGTAATAATATTCGCCGCAGCTCACTGTCGAAACTTGAGCCTTCAAATCCACGTACGTCTAGAAAGTTAAGATGGTGACTTGTCTTTTCTTAAAGGGATAATAGCTCTTAGAATGAACATAAAATTGGAAAATTTTGTCTATTCATCAGCAAATATACCTGCTACCATAAATAACATAAAAAATACATAAGTATAAAAAAACTAAGAAATTATCCCTAAATATGCAATTAATTATTGAAAAACGCTTAATAAATTGATTAAGCTTTTTTCACAAATGATTTCCTTTTGTGAGTTTTCCAGATTTTAAGGGATTCTGTTACTTTATGACTCCAGGTAAGTTCACTGATGTATATATACTCATATTGAGAACTAAAATTGTATGTTCATGCTTAGACGCAATTTCCCTTTAAGACTCTGTGATATATAAAATGCATATATAAATATACAATTAATTCAAATCAAAATATTTAGATTCCTAGCCACTACTAACCCATGACATTCCTAATAGTTAAATCCTTAGAGTAGAAATTCAAGACGAATTTTATTCTATTCTGCTCAAATAACATTAACTTTTAATTTAATTCTATATTTTGTATACACCATATATTTTTACTTAAATTATATTTACAAATTGGCTAATTTGATACTAAACTTAAAGATGGTTGAGGCGCAGTTTTAACTTTTAATTCTATCTGTCAACCAGTAGAAACTCCCCTTGTGGCTCTTCGATATTTCAAATGGACGATTATTTCAATTTAGCTTAACTTGGTGAATTTCTTGGTCTTCTGAAGACAGAATTTACAAATTATAATAAAGGTATAGTTTATTAATCGTGTCACGGTTCATTATAATAATATAAACAAACAATATGAAACAAAATATTTAGATTCGCGGTCAATATGACAAACAGAGAATAGATAAATAAATAATATAATGTTATTAACTATATAAAACTGCGGTTAAGTATTGAAAAATAAATTAAACTGCCGTATATATAAATATGTAGTATAACGTATAATAAACTTTTATACATGTATATAAACATTAATTACAGATATCAATAGATAATATGTCTATCATTATCATTATAGCAATTCTTTATAAAAGTCATGAGATAATTGAGACGAGTATAAAGCGTAGATATAGGTGTATAATACAATAATACATTCAATAACCAAACTAAAATGGCGAATCAGTTCATTTCAAGTTACTATTTAGACAGCTGTATCCCTTAAGTTTAATGAACCGATAAAAAATAAAACAGGAAGATAATTACAGGCGTCAAGCGAATAAAAGCATTAGGTCACAACTGATATCTCCATTAAATCCATATTCACAGATGATATTGAATAGAGTCCGATAACTAGCGTAAGGATCTAATATCCCTGTTTAATGGGTGTTATTAAGTTTATTAACCCTCCGAGACTTCATCTACAATCTCTCTATTATATTTTAAACTGCGACTTTACTATACGCATTTACAGGAAAACGCCTTTTAATCCATTAAAATACATTTTGTACTTTAGTCCAATATCAATATTAGTATAAGGTTTTATAAGCGATATTATCCGATAGAAGCACTGGCTCAGGACAGTGCTTTAATTAGGTGTCAGTATGCCTATAATTGTCCAAATGAGACTCCATGGCGTCATACTTTCTCTCCTGTCCCTACCACAACCCATTCGTCATATTTTATCTGCCATCGTGTCCAAACTGCAACCCCATTCTCCTTACTTCCTCTCCCATCGTGTCCAAACCACACCTCATTTGCAATACTTTCTCTTTCATCATGTCCCTGCCACAACCCCATCGTCACACTTCCTCTTTCATCGTGTCCAAGCCACAACCCAATCGTCATACTTCCTCTCTCATCGTGTCGCCATACTTTCTTTTCTATCGTGTACAAACCACAACCTCATTCGTCATACTTCCTCTCTCATCGTGTCCCTACCACAACCCATTCGCCATACTTTCTTTTTCATCGTGTACAAACCACAACCTCATTCGTCATACTTCCTCTCTCATCGTGTCCAAACCACAACCATTCGCATACTTTCTTCACGTGATCCAAACCACACCCATTCGTCATATTCCTCTCTCATCGTGTCCCTACCACAACCCATTCGCCATACTTCTCTCTCTCGTGTCCTAACCACAACCCCATCGTCATACTTCCTCTCTCATCGTGTCCAAACCGCAACCGATTCGCATACTTTTTCTTTACTCATCGTGTCCTTAATCACAACCCGATTCGTCTAATTCCTCTCTCATCTGTCCATACCACATCCCCATTCGCCATACGTTCCTCTCTCCTGTCAAACCCACCCCATGCATACTTCCTCTCTGATCGTGTCCCATACCCAACCCCATTTCGCAATATTTTTCTCTCGTCGTATCCAAACCGCAAACCGATTGATATACTTGAACACTCTAATTACGTGTTCTACATACCAAATCGAGTTCGTCTTAATTCCGTCTCCCATCAGCACAAACCCACATTTTTTCCATTAGCCATTAAATTCTTTTCATCCTGTACAAACCACACCCCCACTCGTCATACTTCCTCTCTGATCGTGTCCAAACCGCAACCCATTTCGCAATATTTTTCTGCCGTCGTGTCCATAATCGTAAACCGGGATATGATTATTGAACACTGCTTTAATTTACTTTGTTCATACGATAGCCAAATAGAGCTTCTGTGTTTCCTGTTATTCCGTTTATCCCATGACCCATAACCCTAGATTTTGCGATTAGTCATTAAATTTACTTTTAATGGATCTGCAAGGACCACAATAGTCCGATTTGAACTAAGTTAGCATACTGACACCGAATTAAAGCAGTGTTAACTGCATCGTATCCTGAATGGTTCAAATTGATGCTACCAGTATCCTCAATACACATGGAAAACTTCTCTATTATCCCTTTAAAAATTAATTACTTTGTACTTGCTCTACTAAACGACACGACCGGAAGTTGAGCATTTTCAGCAATTACTTTCAATAGCCGTCAGCAGTGAGTTAGAAGTAGTAGATTAAATACGGTAACGTATAGAAGAATGTTTCAATACATACTCTTGTACACTTGTTTTAAATAACTTAAGATGTGTTAATTAGGTGAAGATGGTGTTAATTAATATCGGGTGGTAGTCACGTGTTTTATTTCACATGTATAGAATTTTATTACGCGGTTTAAAGCAGGAGAGGTTTATGTGAGACATTAACTTTAGGTATTTTTGACCTCGACTCTTTGCCAGTACAACCCAATAAATACAAAGCGCCTTGACCTAGTCATTTAATTTAACTGAGATATCCTAGAACGACTCTAGGAACAATTTGACAATGAACACGTAATTTTCCTCACGAAGTACCACGGCCTTGTGATGCAGCAGATACATTTCACCTTAAGTAAACGACCGAGGAATGCCGAATTGGTAAAAGTCTATTAAAAATTACAAACTTACTTTTATGAAATTTGTACTAAAGATATGCAGCAGATGAATTCAGCCAAACGGAAAACTGTCGAACCTTAAGTTTTAGTAGTCAATTAAAAATTTCTGCTTCGATTATTTCATATAATCTGTCAGGTATAGTGCGTTATAAAGTCGAGAACAAAAAGTAGACGTATCTTTAACTATCAGTTGTATTACAAAATATTACAGATAAGTCAACACATAATGTGTTTTACTAAAACCCCCTAATGTGTTCTAATTTGTTTAACATTAAATAAAGTGTTTTTACAGTACTTACAAATTTTATGTGATGAATTTAGCTGAAGGAATCCACGGGTTTAAGATTACCAAATTAAATAACGTACTGCAATCTTACAAAGTACAACGAATCTTACTCACGCAACCAATTTATATCAGCAATCACTTTCAGTACAATACTTCAACAATGTTCACTCTACGATTTTCAACATTTTTAAGTTTGTCTCGTATTTTCGCTGTCTTAATATCAAAAAGAATCAATTACGTGATCATAACACTATTCATTATCTCCCTTGTTTTAACATCACATGCTTTCATATACTGGTGAGATTAAACTATAGTTTCTTGACAATTGAGATTAATTGAATACCAGTACTCTTCTTAGGGACCACCTTCATTTAGAGACCACCTTCATTAAAGGGATAATAGGTCTAACCATGAACTATATATATATATATATATTTATTTATTTATTGCAGCAGGTATATTTACTGATGAAAAGAGCTCGTACTGACCAAGTTTAAAATCTTCGAAGTTTATGTTCATTCTAAGACCTATTATCCATTTAAGAGACCACCTTCATTAAAAGATGAGTTTTGTATTATTCCCTTGAGTGATCTCTTAATCTCAGTTTCTACTGTAATAATCACGAGCTTTGTTGGAGATAACGTTTCAACAATTTACAGTGTTAAGAAATCGAGTTACATTGACATTGTTACACTACTCCAGGGCATAACCAATTCAAATACTACAATACTTCCGAGTTTTAATACGGCGTTTCTCAAATTAACATTGTCTTCATTATTGTATATAACGTTTCAACAATCTACTTTTTCTTCACTAGTATTATAGGTTTTATTGTACATAACGTTTCAACAATTTACACTGTGTTCACATAACGTTTCAATAATTTACATTGTCATCATAAGTCTACATTGTATACTACACATGAGTTTCAAAAATTTACATTATCATCATCAGTTTATATGGTATACTACTTCTTGGTTTTATTGTACTCAAAGTTTCAAAAATTTACATTGTCATCATCAGTTTATATGGTATACTACTTCTTGGTTTTATTGTACTCAAAGTTTCAAAAATTTACATTGTCATCATCAGTTTATATGGTATACTACTTCTTGGTTTTATTGTACTCAAAGTTTCAAAAATTTACATTGTCATCATCAGTTTTTATGGTATACTACTTCTTGGTTTTATTGTACTCAAAGTTTCAAAAATTTACATTGTCATCATCAGTTTATATGGTATACTACTTCTTGGTTTTATTGTACACAAAGTTTCAACAATTTACATTGTCATCATCAGCTTATATGGTATACTACTTCTTGGTTTTATTGTACACAAAGTTTCAACAATTTACATTGTCATCATCAGTTTATAGGGGTATACTACTTCTTGGTTTTATTGTACACAAAGTTTCAACAATTTACATTGTCATCATCAGCTTATATGGTATACTACTTCTTGGTTTTATTGTACACAAAGTTTCAACAATTTACATTGTCATCATCAGCTTATATGGTATACTACTTCTTGGTTTTATTGTACACAAAGTTTCAACAATTTACATTGTCATCATCAGCTTATATAGTATAATACTCCTGAGATTTATTGTACACAAAGCTTCAACAATTTACATTGTCATCATCAGCTTATGTGGTATACTACTCCTGAGTTTTATTGTACACAACATTAGTACAGTTTTACTGTAATCATCAGTTTATATGGTATGCTACATTGTATACTGGATTGCCATAATAAGTTTATGTGATATATCCCCGAGGTTGAATTGTACAAGACGTTTCAACAATTTACATTATCATAATTAGATAAAGGTCTACAGACTCTTTGTTTAATTCTCAATGACCTTTTAGAAGCCATATCTATGACAGAAAGGCCTTTGAGACAAGTCACAAATAATATAACGTACTGTCTAAATTGTAAAGAGATCGAAAATTTCCTGAGTTAATAGAAACAATAGTAGAAATCAAGACTATAGTTACTCAGATAAGATGTACGCTGGTCTCTATTGAATTCCTTCACGCAAACCTGGAAAACGAATCTATAGTAGATAACAACCATTTTGGCACCTGTTCTTTATATTTATATTATACGATTTACCATTTGAGAACTATATACTAGTATATTTATGTTATTTGAAGCATCGAATATGGGATACTGACGAATGTTGTGTATTGAATATGTTCGTGTGTTTATATTTATAACCAATATTGATAACTTGGTTATCTTGCTATCTCCATTCGTTCGGGCAAGATAAAGACAGCTTCCTTAAAAAGTTTATATATTTAGTTGGTAAGTCGGTGTAAGAGGTTGAAACGCCGTCTCTCGAATGATCATGGATTCAGAATTGTGCATGAGAGGCATGGAATGCTTACTCTTCGGGACTGTTAGTCGTATAACGCATTGACTGACGAATCGGAATAAACCAACCAAAGCACTGCCAGCGCCCAACAGGAAATTAAAAATCTTGAAGATTAGTGTGACGGATTTATAAAGAGGTTTGATCCATCATGTAACATATTGATTTGATATCACATATGGTTAGCCGTGGAAGCTGATTTCGCAAACTAGGCTGTTGTTAGTATTTTCTAGGGTTTGATTTGGATGAAATTCCCGGATTTTCTGTACGATTGGATGACTAAAATAACAAATTGAAGCTAATTTGTGGATAGTCAATGGATGTAGGTTGATCTGATTAGGATAATATGGAAGGTAAGTAAGGGTTAGCTATTTGTTAATCTGTAATCATAGGCTACCTGTACATTTAAGTTATTGGTGTATTGCCTGATTTTCATTTAGTTATATATATACTCCATTATTGGACGACTAAAATTTATATTAATCGAAAGTAGAAGTGTTTTAATGATAAGGAACATTCATTAACAATAAGTAATATATTTTGACGGATTTCTGTGATAGTGATTTTTCCGGTTTCACAGGTTGCCATAAGGAAGATAACTCTATATGTATCTTTTCGCAACCGAACATTACCAATATAACAATTTTGAAATTCAATGGTGACTTATGTTTTCAAAAGAAGCAAAGAGACGAGATGTTTTTTTTATTCTCTAATGCCATGCTAATTAATTAACAATATTCCTATTATTATCTTTCAAACATGGCCTGAATAAAAATATATTCTTGTGCAAAAATGTGGCACGATTATCATGATCTATTTTTAATCAGTAATGGAGTAATAAAGAATCTAATTTAGCTCCCCAAGCATTACTACATTCTCGCAGAAATTTAGCACACAAAGACGTAAATGATTTATTCAGTAGAAAGACCAATTAATCAAAAACATAACATAATTTGAATAAGAATAGACGGAAACCAATATTTAAAACCATGACTTCAATTTCAGAATATCACTATAATAGAATAATTATTACGACTTATAATTGCCACTTACAAATGTTTCAGTGACCGGAGGAACGTCTAATTATTATGATTCTTCACTAAGTGAAACTGTATCTAATTACTAATGTACTGGATTTGAACCGAATGATTTAAACCATTTCAGGCATATCCATCCGGAACTATCACGTCGTTCTTACGTCATAGATATAACCCGAACCTAATTGGAGTCCATTAAATTACAACGTTAGACTAAATCGGTCAAATGATGTAAAGGGTCATGATATTTTCAGGTGTAGAAAAGTAGTCTGGCGGATTCACGCCTTTAAAATGTCTCCTAATTATCTTCGTGTCCTGATTCTGGTAATTCTCGTAAGAAGGAATATAGTGATATATTAATTCACTTTTGAAAATAAAAAACACACCTAAAATCTTATCGTATCGTGTATCCGCATCTTTCTATTCCTATTAAAATTCTTCTGTTTTTTCGAATATCCGAACAGTTGAAACAAGTCATATAGGTCATAATGAGAGTAACGTCCCTCCCCAGTTAGACACCAATAAGATGATTCTGTAAGTAATGGCTGTTGTTGTGTTGAAATGTGAGATGGCCCAAACGACATATCTTGCAATGTTTCTTTTTCAAAGTGACAATAAAGCCAACCTTGTTGTTGCTGGGTTTGATGTCCCCATCTTTCTTCCCACGGTTTGGTTAGATCGAAGTCTAGTATAATACAGTGAAAGCTTTCATTGTTCAAGCTGTCAAAATAAATGATAAATTTAACAAGATTATTGGTACTGTGTTACCAAATAAAGGGAAGACATTCAAAATATATACCGAGTTACAAGCCCTGTATGAGATTTTTATTTAAAGTATTTCTAATAGAAAAACAATACCTGTATCATTGCATTTAAAGACAGTGTTACTTCAAACTATCGACAGAGAATCGAACATGAGTATGCAAGCTTTCCTTATCCTAGTGTCCCCAGACAAAATCATGAACGAGTATTACTTGAAAAAAAAAAAAAACAAAAAACAAACAAAAAAAGAGACCCAAACAATTTAAATATCTCCTTGAAATTTTTTTTAATTCCTGTAATTTTTCAACAAATCCTTCCAATCACTTTTATAGATTTAGAAATAGTATTGTATGTGATTTGATGGCTTAGTTGATATTTTAAATCTTTTCGATAATCCGACTTAAGTCGAGGTAGAAATTCAAATTTGTTTTGAATTACGTTCGTGTGTTCGCTGTGTTTTTACCATGTAAAGAACCAGGCTGTATTATTACCATGTAAGAACCAGGCTGTGTTTTTACCATGTAAAGAACCAGGCTGTGTTATTACCATGTAAGAACCAGGCTGTGTTATTACCATGTAAGAACCAGGCTGTGTTATTACCATGTAAGAACCAGGCTGTGTTATTACCATGTAAGAACCAGGCTGTGTTATTACCATGTAAGAACCAGGCTGTGTTATTACCATGTAGAAACCAGGCTGTGTTATTATCATGTAAGAACCGGGCTGTGTTATTACCATGTAAGAACCAGGCTGTGTTATTACCATGTAAGAACCAGGCTGTGTTATTACCATGGAAGAATAGTGTGTATTCCGAATGATTTTGTAACTTTTTCAGGATATACGGTTGTTTTACCATGTAGAACTAGTCTGTGTTATTACATGTAAGAACCGGCTCTCCTTAATTAAATTATTGATTTTTGATACAATCTAATCTGAAATGACCCTTGATGGACACCCATGATGAACATTATCTCAAAATTAACTGGATATTAGTGGGTGTTTATTTCAGGAAGATTTGAGGTTTAATATTGTAATTTAAAGGAGTCTCGTGGGTGAGATATTGTTGGCCGTAATATTAATGAACGACTCTCGGAAATGTCGGTCGTGAACTTTGTGTTTTGTTCCTATCATGGGGTAGAATAAAACTACTTGGTTTCAAATATCCTTGTAACGCTGGAATTTTGTGCCAGATGATTGCTCTCTTCTATTACAAACTTCGTCTTATACATTGAATGTAGAAGCAAGTTTTCATGTATCATGAAATGAAACGATTGGATTGCACACCAGCAAAAACAGACAATGGTAGCCTTTAATAAGTAGGCTGTTAACATGATGGATTATTATTCACAGACTTTCTGTTAAGACCTCTGATTCGTTGTATTCACCAGCGTACAATCCAATCCAAGCTCTACATTCCGTGAAAATTACAAGAAAGTCGGTTTCTGAAAAAAAGTAGTGGCTCAACTACCATAGAGACTGGTTGACTCAAGTCCAAGGGTCCAATCACCACAGTCCCACCCCAAGCACAATAGAATATATCAAAATTGTAAACACAAAGTTCTAAAAGTAAACGATTAATAAGCAAGATACAATAGGAAATAGTTTGTAATAGCTTGACATTGTGAAGTTTGTGATAGCTAGGCATGGTAAAGATTTAGTCAAGGTATAAGACGTAGTTGGTATTAGTTTGACATTGTGAAGATGTATAAGACGAAGTTGGTAATAGTTTGACACTGTGAAGATGTATGTATGCAGCAAGCTCTACTTTAAGGAAGTAGAAAGCTATAGAGTGTGAAATGGGATTCTAACGAGTTAACAGTACTTGTATGTTTTTACCGTTGTATTTGATGAACGTACGTAGCACGTGGATTTATATTTCAAATGTTTACAAGATTTCAACCGCCTCGAGGTAAAGTATATTTTTAGGTTTAAATTCTATATTCTGTTTTCTATTTCACAATGTATTATGTATGTATTTAAATATCAACTCGAACTAGTTTTGAAAGCCTCGGGTTTATGAAAATGTCAACCAATAAGAAATTCCCCTTCCTCGTCCCCCGCACTGCCGCTTCCCCACTCCCTTGATTCACGACCGTGATATTGAAGGTAGATACTCAAGGGTTGATCATATTAGCCATTAAAAGTACATGTTCTTCACTATTGAAGTTATTTACTTGTTGTTATTGCCACTTCGTTTGTGACAAATTATCTATAATGGCGAGTTGTCGTACTTAACCTCGAACACTTGAACATTAATCATAACTTGACAGATGATAGTCCACAAAGTGTGTATTAATTGACGAAATGTGTTATAACACAATACAGTGGATTGAAGGTCTATATACTGAATGATTTAACGTTGAATTTTACGTCTTACTTTTGTAAACCTGAATGAAGACATAATTGCTCCAATATCGAGGGATCTTAAACGCGCATCACCAGATAGGGATAGGTTTACGAATTATATGTATATGACAGATTTCGAATTTAGTTATCTATATTACCCTTCACCCAATTTAACCCTACTTAACTTTAACCCTGCCTAACTTTAACCCGACCTAACTTTAACGCTATCTAATGTTAACCCTATCTGATATTAACCCTTTCTCACTTGAACCGTATCTAACATTAGCCCAACCTAACTTTAACCTACCTAACTTAAGCCCTACTTTACTTTAACCTACCTAACTTAAGTCCTTCTTTGCTTTAACCTACCTAACTTAAGCCCTACTTTACTTTAACCTACCTAACTTAAGCCCTACTTTGCTTTAACCCTACTTTACTTCAACCTTAATTTACTTTAACCTACCTAACGTAAGCCCTACTTTGCTTTAACCTACCTAACTTAAGCCCTACTTTACTTTAACCTACCTAACTTAAGCCCTACTTTGCTTTAACCCTACTTTACTTCAACCTTATTTTACTTTAACCCTGCCTAACTTTAGCCATACTTTGCTTTAACCCTGCCTCACTGAAGCCATACTTTGCTTTAACCTTGTCTAACTATACGATTCGGACCGACAGATATCAATTTCAGTTATCCGTGTTACCTTTCCGAATTATTATCCTACTTGCAGTAAACCTAGAAAAGTCACTTCCTTGTGACATACAGTCAATATAACAGTGAAATCTGTTTCATCTTGTCAGTCCCATAATATATTTGTTTAGGGAATTCCTGGCTTAATATCTCAGTGCTAGATGTTTTAATAGGTTGTTTGATGACAAGTTAACGGTCGCTTTCAGTGGATCCTGATGTCGCAAAATAGGTGGTTGGTGGTAGATGATAAGTTAATATTCGCTCCCAGCTAACTGATATCACAGACTAGGTAGTTGTTGGTAGATGACAAGTTTTCGCTCGCTTTCAGCAGATGTTGATATCACAGACTGGGTAGTTTGTTGTCGTAGTAGTTGGTTGTTGGATAAGTTAATAGAATGATTCTGTGCTGTTGGTTTGGAAGTTGATAATAATTCCTCCCCAGTTGGGACAGAAAATGAGTTTAAAATTATCGCTGTAGTATTTAATTACCATTAGGATGACCACATCAGGTCTTCCGTCACATTAGCTCAATCAGGTGATAAGTACAAGGTTAAACGTACCATGAAAGTTGGATATCGGAATAAAGCATCCGAAACTATCGCGTCGTTCTTACGTCATAGAATTAACAGACCCAAACACAATTGGAGTCTATTATTAGACTAAACTAGAAGAATAAAGTTATGGGTCTTGATATTTTCCGGTATAGAAAAGTAATTCGGTTAGGCCACGCCTTTAAAATGTCACATTAGTATCTTCATGTCCTGATTCTAGAAACTACGTCAGACACGTTGTCGTATGGGAATAAAGTAGACAAATGCCTCGACAAATAGAACGCACAACTTCTCTCCATTCATGCTTACATTAATTTAGAATCAATTTCAAAGTAGTGCCTGTAGCAGTAAAATGCCAAGAAATGATATTTCCTAAGAATTTATTGAAATTGAAATAATATATCTGACGGTTTTTTATTAAGTTTTTGAGAAATTATGATAAATTACTAATAATGCTGGAATATCGAGACTGGTGTTAAACGGGTTGATCAGAAGAAACAATAACCCTTTTCAATTATTCCAAAATATGAAACATTGGACTCTATACTCTTATAATGTACCAATAAATTATTTTTTGATTTTAAGAAATCTTCTACTAAGGTTAAATCTCGTTGTGGACGAGTCATCTGTAGGTTGTCGAGTCATCTGAATTTTGTCGACGAGCCATTTGAAGATTGTCGACAGATTATCTGACGGTTGTGGACGAGTCATATGAAGGTGGTTGTCGACGACATATCTGAAGTTCTCGACGAGTCAATTGAAGGATGTCGAAGGATCATCTGCAGCTTGTCGAGTCATCTGAAGGTTGTCGACAAATTATCTTTAGAATGTCGACAGATTATCTGAAGGATGTCGACGACTCATCTGTATGTTGTCGAGCCATCTGAAAGTTGTCGCCGAGTTATCTGAAGGTTGTCGACGAGATATCTGAGGTTGTTGACGAGTCATTTGAAGGTTTTTGACGAGTTATCTGAAGGTTGTCGGTGAGTAATTTTAAGATTGTCGACGAGTTATCTGAAAGTTGTCGACGAGTTATGTGATATTGTCGACGGATTATCTGAAGGTTGTTGACGAGTCATCTGAAGTTTATCGACGGATCATCTGAAGTTTGTCGACGAGTCATCTGAAGGATGTTGACGAAATAGAAAAAGACCGGTTCTAATCAATTCTACCAAGAGAAATGATGCTATTTTCATAAAAGTCATGCATAATTAACTTGCTAATTTTCCGCATTTCTTTGAGCATAAATCTTTTGTTTGTTACCTAGGTCAGTGCTATTAAAAATGTTAATATGATACTTTCTAAGAATTTATTGAAATTGAAATAATATATCTAAGATAGATTCTAATATAGATTTGAAATAAAATGCAATGTGAAAGTTATTATTAGTTCTCGTTATGAATGATTTTCTGTACATTATTTTCCTTATGTGGTATGATACATAGATTACACACTTCTATACATGTTTAGTAGTTGAAAGACGAGATATCAGTCAAGTGAATTGCTAACAACAAACTAATTACTTAGGTTTTCGCCACTACCACTGATATGGTATGGTATGCATTGTTTGATTGATTGATTAGCTGTATTTCCCCCTTTTGGAGATTAAACAGAAAGAAATGTTAAATAAATACAAAACACAGATAAAGAAAAACTCGAAATAAGCAGACAGAGACTTGTTCAAATTCTGTTAGGCATTAGATTTTATACGAACGAAATGCAAGAATCATAATCTGAGGAGCAAATCAAATATATGAAATAGAATACGATTATTTAAACGAATGTACCCTTGAAGTTACATTTCGTACTTCGATGTGTAAAACGGAAATTTAGACGACCTTAATTGATCCCATTTAAATTCAGGTCATGTCTCCTATGATATTTCAAATAAACTATATATTACACACTAACTTCCTAGTCCTATTCATCGTATTGTCAGGGGCGTAGCGTGACCATTTTGACTCTAAGTTTTACCGACGAACACGTGTAACGTCAAAGTTTTACCGACGAACACGTGTTCTTCCGGGGGCAAAAATAACTTACTCGCACTTTAAAGTATATACACGAACGAAATCCATCGTTATAGCAAATCCTAAACCTTTGAAAACCATATCAATCAGGGGTGTATCTAGAATATGCCTGAGAGGGGGACTGAAAGGTGATTTTTCCAAGGCAAGTCCTGCAGGCCAAAAAAGACCTTCGTATTCGGTCCTTGCAGTGGCGGGGGGTTCGGGGGTCCTTCCCCGGAAAATTTTACATACTAGGAAACCTGGAGAATACATCTGACGCTATTTTTTCTACTGGTCCAAATTATCAATTTTCATCGGAAAACCATATGTTTTCTATGTCCTTTTTCGACCTATCTCTCCCCCGGAAAATTTTACAAACTAGGAAACCCGGAGAATACATCTGACACGATTTTGGAAGTCGTTTCCACCGGTCAAAATTATCAATTTTCGTCAGACAACCATATGTTTTATATAGCCTTTTTCGACCTATTCTGCGTTTTACCGACAAGTTCAGTAAAAATCATTTTTTATGTAGACGAACATCATAACTGACACAAGGTTTCCACACTTTCGGTCAGCCAATCGGTTTTACCGAAGGCTCCATTTCCCATCCATACCCGTCTATTATCGACCGATTCCGCGTTTTACCGACAGTTTAGTAAAAATCACTTTAGTGTAGACGAACGGTTTACCGATAACATCTTAAGAGACACAAGGTTTTCACTCTTTCGGTTAACAAATCGGTTTTACCGACGGCTCCATCTATGACCTTCTTCTATCGGCCAATTCCGCGTAATTCAAATAACGAACAGCTTACCAATAATAAGGGTATCGGTTAACCAATCGGTTTTACCGAAGACTCCAGTAATAACTAACTTATACCGACCGATTCCGGTAGTTTCAGTAAAAAAAAATACTTTTAATGTTGACAGTTTACTGATAACATCATAACCAACACAAGGTTTTTACTTTTTAGGTTAATTGGTTTTACCGACGGTCCCACCTTGCCGTCTTTTATCGACCGATCATAACCAACACAATGTTTTGACTTTTTAGGCTAATTAATCGGTTTAATCGATCGATTCCGCGTTTTAACGACGGTTCCATCCATGACCCCCTTTTTACACGCCCCACACCCCCCCCCCCCCCGGTAGCTACGCCCCTGACCGTATTGTTTCATTATTGTTCTCTAATTATCTTCACTGTTCGTTTCCTTATCTTGTTAATCACTTAAGCTCCCGAACCGCCTTTTATTATATATTCTCATGTCTAGTGCGAACAATAGGTGATTTCGAGACGTACCTTCTGGAATGGAAGTGTAATTTTAATTGTGAAATCGTCAAACTTTAAATTTTGAGATCAATGTGGTCGGAGAGTGGTTTGGTTTATACACATTTAATATTTCAGAATAAAAATATAGATTTGTGTATATTTAGTAAAAATATTATGTTAGGGCTTAACTGATGCATTTTACGACAGGTTTCATTTCGGCTGTATTTCATGTTTATCATAGCTTGAAGACTCGACTCAATTTTCACTACTATCTATTTCAGGTTTAATTAAAAAAGAAGCTATTTTAGCTGTTTACGTCAAATTTGATATGAAGTGTTCTTTTCTGCATGTAACTCACATTTTCTTTTTGGTCAGTGTGGCTATATGCTAGATATTCTTCGGAATCTCAAACCAAATCGTTATTATACAATTTTAATTTTTCCATTCCGTTAAAATTAGCTCACAATACGAGCAGTATTTATTCAAAAAGTTAATATATAGGTCTTAAAGAGGAATGAGAAATGAAATGAATGGAGTTTTACGTCCCACTTTTCTGCACCTTATTGGCAAATGAAGACGGGCAACGCCATGCAGTGTGCTATGACGGAAATTTTGCCAGGACAACGGCATCAGCCTGCTCTTTTTCAACTGTTGAGGGATCTTTAACGTGGACAGCCTGTACACACGGGGCCTAAGTTTATTGTCCCATCCATGACAGTCCCTCCAACCTGCAAAATAGGAAGGATAAGTATACATATAAATGTAAGGTTGTTTATTATACTCAGGACGTAAAACTCCATTCATTTCATTTCATTATACTCAATGTCAAAGGAACAGATAAAATATGTAAAAATAATTCTACTTAAAGTAAAAATTAATATGGTCTAATATCATTAGATATTTATTTTTACTATAGAAATATTATCTCTACTGGTTTGTTAAACTGACACTCAACAACGTCTAGTGTCTTAATCCGAACTCCTGTAATTTTTAATCAGTCAGTAATTTGTGTTGATGACATTTAATAGACCTTAGTTGGGTTATTATTCTAGTAAGATAAAGCACACAAACTGTCTATAAAGTCTAGTGTTGCTAATTAAACAGCTTCTATGTTTTATTCCTTACATAACTGACAATTAGTATAGTCACTTACCAATATATTCAAAATACAGAAAAAGCTAACTGAAAAAATGAATCCCATGATTAGGGGGTAGTGTACACCCCCCCCCCCCCTCTTAACTGTCGGTTAAATCGATTGGTTGACCGTCAGAGTGAGAGTCCATGTGTCGGTTATGATATTCTAGGTAAACTGTTCGAAAGATGGTTTTCCATTCAAGGTACACTGGCAGCTTTGATTTGAAATAAAGATATTTTGCAGTACATTAACGATCATCATCAGTATGGACTGGTCATCCTTCAGACATATATCTCCTTTCGGGGTAAGTCCTGATAATGAACAATATTCCCATGTTTTGTTAAAATATGAAATAATTGTGCCATTTAGAATGTTTACTAGCAAAACCAGTAATTGAGTGAAAAGAGTGAGCACAAATAGGACAATATAGCAAATAACGGCGAAACGTCAGGGCGGACACGATATTTCGGTGATAACTAATATCCGAGCATAACGAAAATCAAAAGGGGTCATTTTCACAATAGCGTAAAAATCAAAAGAATCTGTGAAGTATTGTAGCCTGCAGAGTGAGCATATATCTAATTAAATTTAAATGTCAAATCGGACACGATATTTCGATCCGAGCATCACGAAAATCAATAGGGATCATTTTCATTATAACACTGATCCACAACTACGAATCAAATCAATCCGTGGAAAATTGTAGCCTGCATAGTCAGCATATATCTAATAAAATTTAAATGTCAAGTCGGACACGATATTCCGGGAAAATTTATCCGATCATCACGAATATACTTTTCCTTAGTGTTCATTTTCATACTGACATTGACCCACATGAATAACAATCTGTAAAGAATTGTAGTCAACGAATGAACGGACCGACGGGATGATTACATTATACCGACTACAAATATGTCCTCAGTAATGTACAGAATTCAAGAATTGGACTGATCTAAAATTATCTTTGTGTAAAGTTATAAGTTGGAATAATTGTATCTGGGTAACAACATAAGCTGTGTGGACCTTTTGGTATATATACATTTATATATCATTTTATATACGTCCATACCGGACCATTCTTCTTATAGACAAAACCATATTTTAAAGTTCAAACGTAAAAGAATAGATTTTTTGCGTGTTTTTTTTTCTTTATTTATAAAGCAAATGTAAATTGGTTAAGCGTATTGATTGGTCAGTTTGAAAATCTCGTGATATCTCGAGTTTTTATCTCGGTTCTTTCAACGAGGTTTCTTTCCAATGGTAAACACGGTAACAGTATGGTATGGTTAAGGACTGGTTGAAGAGACTAATTCTGATTTCTTTCCTATTTATCATGCCTTTTCTTTTAAGTAAAATGAAGATAAAAAGGAAAGGATACACATCAGAATCTTGTTGATTCAAACTTTATTTTTTCTTAAAAGGATGAAATGACACTGATTTAAGGTGTAAACTAATATACTCATTATGTGTGTATGTCTTTATCGGTTTTAATTAGAACTCCATAACTGATATAGTTTTATGGTAATTCATTATAAAACACGACAAAGTTGCATGCTTCAAAGGACTTTCCCTTTTTAACTTCGTTATAATGCGGTAATTTGATAATTAGCAAACGCTGGATGAGTTTGGTTTTGGTTGGTTTAGGTTGGGTTGGTTTGGTTGGATGTTCTGGTATCGATCGACAAGCGGAATACAATGGACTTGAGATAAAAGGACTACCTCACTGTTGATGATTTGATTGACGATGATGACATTGGTAGAGAACTGCGTGTTTAAGTTTTAAGCTTAAAATTATAAAGAATAATTTTATAAAGTAAATCTATTAAGTAGGATTAGAGCCAATAAAACCTTTATTGATGTCGGAGCGAGTTTCGGATTCAAAAGCACGATCAGGATAAAAGTGCACTCTTATGGTACTGCACTAATAGTACTTAGTAACTCCTTTGTTTCCGCGTTATTTCATGATATCTTTAGTCTGAAATGTCACTTAAAGATTTATAATGGATTTTAGAATTTAGAAACTAATTGAACATATCCAATTTGTTTTTATTTTATATTAAAGCGATTG
Source organism: Nipponacmea schrenckii (assembly GCA_030562195.1). Lineage (NCBI taxonomy): Eukaryota > Metazoa > Mollusca > Gastropoda > Lottiidae > Nipponacmea > Nipponacmea schrenckii. The sequence goes on from CM060201.1 coordinate 35,172,106, forward strand.
TGAAGAGGTTTTCCGATTCTTTTATATATGACTGTATTAGGGACACGGAGTTCATGAGATCATTTATATTTTAATTCAGATGTCTTGCAAGATACGCTTCCACCACTCACGGCCTTTAGAATTATTATCAGCTTTTATAGTAGTGGCGTCATTAAACCCTTTGTTTAAAGGAAGTGCAGAAACCACAAAAGTCTGATTGAAATTCGAAATGTAAATCGATGATATCAGTGTCCCTGATATAATTAAATAAAATTTCGGTACAATCCCTTTAATTAGACTGAACATTCAACAACATGTGATCGAACCTCCGGAGAATAAACCACTTAATCCATTTCATTATATTTCAGGTAGAGTTTGATAGTGATCGTTTTGTGGATTGAGAGGCGACTGGAACATGGATAATACCAGGTGTAATGAAATACCAATTAGTCATGGATTATTGCCATTAGCATATTATTTTGATGATTTTAACTCACTGTTGTAGTTGACGTGACAACACCAGTTGGTATGTCGCCTATTCTAAAATGTCTTTGGATTCACACGTATGTCCTAATCATGTGTAGTTATTTTGGACCAACTTTAGCAGTAAACCGAGAGGTACAGATTCTATGGTTCGCTCCTAAAGAAACAAACGAAGAGACTGAGGTGATCATCAATGCCTCCAGTACTGTCGGAGCTCTAGCTATGGCTCTTGAAAGAGTAAAAGAAGAGGAACTCTTACCAGATATAAATCTCAGGTGAGTTAATTTAATCTAAAAAGTAAACTTCCATCCAGCTCGTCTAAAATACGGTTATTTCTTTTGCCCCTTTATTTTACACCAATTATAATGGGTTGGTGACTGCTGATGCATAAATAAAAATCAGTTTAAATACAATGAATGTTAAGAAAATAGTGATGGAGCTTAACCTAATTGTGCGACTTATAATTGTCAACTGATATCCTTTTCTGAGATTCCACATCACGAATATATTTATATGTTGCGTGTTTATTAAAGTATATATTAGAACTGTGGAGTGTCGGTTGGCCGAGTTGTCTAGACGGTTGACATGTATTGTTGGCGATTAGGTGCCTGAGATCGCTGGTTCGAAACCCGTTCGGATCTCAACCAATTTTCAGCACTAGGATCTGTGCTATACCAACGAAATGATATTATATATATTAGAACGACTCTCATTCTTGAAGTTTATTCTACTATTGAAACACATTGTTTCTTGAGCTGTTTTTTTTTTCACCCCCACCCCGACCCCATCACGCTGCGCTGCCACCCTTTATAAACCAACAAAAATTTTATATTTCGGTTATTTTTAGTTTAAAATGGTTAGATTCAGGGTGTAACGGGAAACAGAGTATCGGACTATTGGCTGATTTCCTGGCCTATAAAAATGTGGATGTTATATTTGGACCACCATGTACAGAATGTACGTATGATTATTTTCAATCTCAAAAGTGACACTTCAATTAAGGCGTGTCTCTCGAATAAACAGGTACTTCAAGGACTAGAGAAAATGAATAGAACCTGTGCCCTTATACATAATAACTGATTTTAAGATTTGATTTCGAGTTTTAGATTTAAAATTTATCAATCTGTATTTCTTACGTTATTGATCTTTTGCCTAAGATACCACTTTCGCAATAGCTTGAAATTAATAAACCACCTTTGCGATAGCTACACCATAAAAAGCTTAGTTTAAGTGGATTTGCAGGAACCACGGACTTTGGAATTGATGAATGATGAACCTCGATTTTTATCAGTGTCGCCGATACACATAAAACTTTTATAGTCCATTTCATAGAGATCTTAGTTTGATAAAAGTGATTTTTGTGTTTCAGCCATGACAGCAGTCGCCGACCTGGCGTCCTATAAAGATATCCCTGTATTCGGCTGGTTAAGTAATGATATGGTTTTAGACGATAAAAAGAGATATTCAACTTTAGTTCGACTTTCACCATCACTTACTTCATTTGGTAAGTACATGTATTCGGAAAGCAAATATATTTTACAAGGATAACAAGTTAGGTTCACACGACCGCCATGACAGGGAGCCTTTCTACCAGCTGGTCCTTGGCCAAACCCTTTGGCATTGATCTTTCCTGGATTATCCGTACCCATTTGCAGCTGGGTGGACTGGAATTATGACTGAAGATGACTTATTGAAGGTCTTTCACACTCAGGTTGAGATTAGAACTCAAGCTCAAATTCAACGCATCCAATGGGACAATCAACCACGGCCCCGTTTACTACACGCTGTATAGCTTATTGAAAACATGTCTTGTTGTTCGGATGTTACAATAGACCAGTTCCTACGCTTTTGAAAATTAGTATAGCTTATTGAAAACGTGTCTTGTTGTTCGGATATTACAACAGACCGAGTTTCTATGTGCTACAGACTTTACACGTAAAGATTCCTCGACAGGGGCTCATTTTCCTTAAAATACACTTCATTGTGTTGTCTTTATTATGTGAATCAGATGCAGAAAAGTAGGACGTAAAACTCTATGATATCATTTCATTTGGTAAACAAAATTCAGAGTGTGATTGATCGATGCAGTTATTCCCAAAGCTTACCTTTATTGAAATCCTGGAATGTTTTGAGGCTTACCTGATCTCCAGAGTAACAACCAATCGTCTATAACAATCATCCCGATTTAACGCATAATTTGATTAAATTTCGGACATTGGTTCAAAAGCTCGGAGATAAATTTTTTATGACTCCCATTGAAATTAATTTCATTAAAATGATAATAACAAATGAGTAGATATGCCGCTGTTCGCCCCCAGTGAGTCAAATTCCACATTTTTGTCGTTAATATTTCTTAATATGATTTAATATAAATTATAACACAGCCTCCCACAAGACCAAAATTGCCTCGAGCTGTCATCAAATTGATCGTCAACGTCAATAAATAATAGGAAAACGATGACATACTTATGTTATACATTTGAATCAATTATCAGAGGCGTAGACATGCAGACATTTGACAACAATAATCGTGTATCAACTGACAAAGCAATAACATAGAATCATAATAATAATAATCTCTTTATTTTACATGGGTCAGAATTAGGTCCAATACACAAGGACATGGTCCTGTCTTACATTCAGTCCATAGAGACAAACATAGACTCTTTATTTTACATGGATCGAAGTTATTTCCAATACACAAGGACAGTGTCCTGTCTTACATTCAGTCCATAGAGACAAACATAGACTCTTTATTTTACATGGATCGAAGTTATTTCCAATACACAAGGACAGTGTCCTGCTTACATTCAGCCCATGGACAAGCATATACTCTATATTTTACATTGGTTAGAATTAGGTCTAATACACAAGAACATGGTCCTGTCTAACATTCAAATATTGGGACAACATAGACTCTTTATTATACATGGGGATAAACATAGACTCTTTATTTTACAGTGGTGAAAATAATTACGTCCAATACACAACATTCTGTGCAATCAGAGAGTTTATAATATATCGAGACAGTAATAATTCAGAATATTCTCATTTAAATGAAGTAACTGCGATGCTCGACACCTCTTAGTTGTAAATTATTGTGTATATCATATTATATTTATACTATTGTACCTTATGTACGAAATAAAGCCTATTATTATTATTCAGCTCATCGGAACAAAACATTGAGTGATTTGGAAAAATAAAAAAAATACACAAATATTTTGATGTACAGTTTTTTTGGAAATAAACAAGAACTTGTAAGCTGAACGATCTATTTTGCTGCGATTAAGTACATCAACCAATTTGAACTACCCTTCCTAATTTGTGATATCAGCATCCGTTGGAAGTGAACGTTAACTTGTCAGCTAACGACTATTTTGTGATATCGATCAACCAATTTGAACTACCCTTCCTAGTTTGTGATATCAGCATCCATTAACTTGTTATCAACCAATAATTGCAAACACTTTGCATTCGAGGCTACAAAGAACAATGTTTAAATCGCCATTATACCACATCTCGCTATTTAGATATGTTAGTGGTTCACTTTATTCTAATAGCTTCATTTCACACTGTTAATTTTTATCAATCAAACTACGTATAATAATGATACTAAACTTTTCATGGGTCAGAATTAGGCCCAATACACAAGCCCAGCGGGCTACAATATTTCAACGTACAATTTGTTTTAAAATAAACAAGCACATACCAAATTAATGGACAGTTCTATGTTCCGGCGATACGTTTGATTCTTACAAGAATATAACACACATAATAACAGTCATTTTGGATCTCTACTTTAAATAACACAGTCTTCCTAACACATGTTAAGAATTTAGTCCATATTTTTAAGAATTTTCATCTTTGCCGATGATATTTAACTTGAATTTGGATAATGCTTAGCTCAGCTGTTGTGTTTTAAATTGACTGTATTTCAGTAAACTTTTTTATATTTATTGCCCTTGATATATTTATAATATATTGTAGGGCACCTGCTGTTAATGGTCTGTGTGAATTTGAAATGGTATAAACTCGCGCTGATCTCCAGTAATACGTACGCCACTAACACCGTAGCTAGATCTATCACCTATACCATCGACGATATCAACGAGAACCGAGATGTAAAGTTTGAAGTTGTCAAACATTTCTCCAGACTCAGTGTCAATTCTTCCGCCGAAAATATCACCAAGATTTTTCAAAATATTAAAGTATCGGCCAGAAGTAAGTTCAATGTTTCGTTGTATGTAAGTTACAACCCCCCCCCCCCCCCTTCCATGTTAGGATACTTCTCATTGTAGGTTTGGAAGTCTTAAATCATTAAACGAAACATCCTGAAAACTGATCCGTACAAGACGGCTTGACTCTAAATGGTATTTAATGAAACATTCCAACCCATTTCACTCCTATATTTCATTAGCATCGGGAATTGTCTTGTCTGGATCTTCCTACCATTAGTATTCCTATTTTTAGTGTTATTACAGGCCAATATGATATTGTTTGAAAACTTTATTAGTGTTTGTACGATATATCGATGTATCGCGTTACGATATGAGTATCGTATCGCCAGGTCGTGTATCGGTACTTGACGATACATGACATTCCATAAAAGTGGGTATTATTTTTACTGGTCGGAGAATGCAATCTTATTTCATCATAAATTCCTTTCGTGGACTTTTCTAAAATCCATTGTTTTCATATAACTTATTCGACATTTAATTAAGCAGACAATAAAATTACTTTTAATAAATTTTGTTACCTCAAACTAGAACATTATAAAATTATGTTGAAAACTTGCAGACAGTTTTACTTCTTATCTTTTACCCCATATCGCGATACGTATCTTATGTTACCCTTGTATCGGGATATATATCGTGGAATGATTGGCAATACCCAGTACTAAACACCATACCAAATTGATGTGAAGTGTGCGAGATCTGATTGACCGTGAGCTCATCACATTCACCACTGACAAATGTTGCTTGTAACTAGTTACGAAATGGATTATTTGGGTATTATGACGACGAGGAACCCTATCATAAGCCAATGACGTTTTCCATCCGCAGATCCTTGCGTTGTGAGAGTATGAAAGGACAAAAAACATTATAAGATTTTTTTTAACTTTTTCAGTCGTGGTTCTAATCATACCTCAACGATTATTACGACAGTACATGCTGTTGGCCCATCAGAATGGAATGACCTCTGGCGACTACCAGTTCATATTTATAGAGCAAAAAATACCAGATAGATTTGAGTTTGATTATTTAAATAGTTCTTCTCTATGGCAGAGATATGATAATTATGATTCCGCAGCGAGACTGGCCTTTGAAAACCTACTATATGTAAGTACTTAATGAGTTTATGAACAATTGCTGAATGACGTTTTCTTGGATCTCCAATGCTCCTTTTGCACTATTTCTTATATTTGTATTTGAATGAAGGACACTTCAGGACGCTTCTATTTACACCATTCTTATTTTCTGATCTTTGTATGTGTATTACTTTGATTTTTTGGAGACGAACTATAGCTTCTATTTACACCTATTCTGATTTTCTAGTCTTTGTATGTGTATCAGGGACACTTATAGCTTCTATTTACACCTTCTGATTTCTAGTCTTTGTATGTGTATCAGGACACTTATAGCTTCTATTTACACCATTCTGATTTTCTAGTCTTTGTATGTGTATCAGAGGACACTTATAGCTTCTATTTACACCATTCTGATTTTCTAGTCTTTGTATGTGTATCAGGGACACTTATAGCTTCTATTTACACCATTCTGATTTTCTAGTCTTTGTATGTGTATCAGAGACACTTATAGCTTCTATTTACACCATTCTGATTTTCTAGTCTTTGAATGTGTATGAGGGACACTTATTGCTTTTATTTACGCCATTCTGATTTTCTCCAGCTTTTGTATGTGTATCAGGGACACTTATTGCTTCTATTTACGCCATTCTGATTTTCTAGTCTTTGTATGTGTATGAGGGACACTTATTGCTTCTATTTACACCATTCTGATTTTCTAGTCTTTGTATGTGTATGAGGGACACTTATTGCTTCTATTTACACCATTCTGATTTTCTAGTCTTTGTATGTGTATCAGAGACACTTATAGCTTCTATTTACACCATTCTGATTTTCTAGTCTTTGTATGTGTACCAGGGACACGTATAGCTTCTATTTAGACCTTTCTGATTTTCTAGTCTTTGTATGTGTATCAGGGACACTTATAGCTTCTATTTACGACCATTCTGATTTTCTAGTCTTTGTATGTGTATCAGAGACACTTATTGCTTCTATTTACACCATTCTGATTTTCTAGTCTTTGTATGTGTATCAGGGACACTTATTGCTTCTATTTACACCATTCTGATTTTCTAGTCTTTGTATATGTATCAGGGACACTTATAGCTTCTATTTACACCATTCTGATTTTCTAGTCTTTGTATGTGTATCAGAGACACTTATAGCTTCTATTTACACCATTCTGATTGTCTAGTCTTTGTATGTGTATCAGAGACACTTATAGCTTCTATTTACACCATTCTGATTTTCTAGTCTTTGTATGTGTATGAGGGACACTTATTGCTTCTATTTACACCATTCTGATTTTCTAGTCTTTGTATGTGTATGACGATCATTATGGTTTCTCTCTGAACTGTTATAACTACATGGAAGCGTCGAAAATTGCTCCAAGAATTTTTGGTGTCACGAAAAGGATAGAGGTGAGGAATAAGAAATCGTGCCAATAATAGGCTACATAGATTCTTAAACCAGAAAACATAATTTACATTTTTCTAGATGAGGAGTGAGGGTATATGGTTATCTACTCGATTATAATGTAATTTAGCGAAAACGATCAGTGTATTGGACAGTGATATATAGGAAAATGACGGATAGGCTGTTTAAGTGAGAATTCTGACAGCCGATTCAGTGAGACTAACCTATAAATCAAAACCAATTGACATTCGAGATGCCCAGACTATCTGATAAAGCACTAACGCTGTTCATTACATGGTATTTAATATGCAGAAAAGTCTCTCCGGTCAAATTATCGGGTCCATTAAACTATAAACAACATAAAATACTTCCGAATTAGTATTTAATTCTAAAATGTGGGCGTGGTTTAAATCGCATTGCACGCTATCCACTGATACATATGGAATTATGATACTGTTATTTACTAGAGTTGTTCTCATGATATCGATATGTGTGACAAATAAATAATCCCCAGCAAGACAGTTTCATTGGAAATAAGAGATAAATTTCAATTATCGTACATTAAGCGTTTGGACAGGTTTGAAATAAGGGTATTAAAAAATTGATTTGTAAAACTTCATTTATGACAGCGTGCACCTTAAACATCTATCTTAGCTAGAATTAGAATAAGGCTTTGCTACAGCGTGCTCCTTCAACATCTATCTTAGCTAGAATTAAAATAAGACTTTGCTACAGCGTGCTCCTTCAACATCTATCTTAGCTAGAATTAGAATAAGACTTTGCTACAGCGTGCTCCTTCAACATCTATCTTAGCTAGAATTAAAATAAGACTTTGCTACAGCGTGCTCCTTCAACATCTATCTTAGCTAGAATTAAAATAAGACTTTGCTACAGCGTGCTCCTTCAACATCTATCTTAGCTAAGACTTTGCTACAGCGTGCTCCTTCAACATCTATCTTAGCTAGAATTAAAATAAGACTTTGCTACAGCGTGCTCCTTCAACATCTATCTTAGCTAGAATTAAAATAAGACTTTGCTACAGCGTGCTCCTTCAACATCTATCTTAGCTAGAATTAGAATAAGACTTTGCTACAGCGTGCTCCTTCAACATCTATCTTAGCTAAAATTAAAATAAGACTTTGCTACAGCGTGCTCCTTCAACATCTATCTTAGCTTGAATTAAAATAAGACTTTGCTACAGCGTGCTCCTTCAACATATATCTTAGCTGGAATTAGAATAAGGATTAGCTTCCATTGAATTGAAGCCTCTCTATAGGCATTGAACTAAGGATGAACGAATCTCGTCCGATTTTTATAGAAGAATAATATCCTTTGTAAAGAATGTTTAGAGGCTATTTGAAAGTTGTTTTACTAATTAAACTGTGATTAAGTGAACAGATGTCTAATATCTTTATAATTATGAGGTCAAATATTGTGATCTTGGCATTGATACTTCATGAATAATCCTGCAATGAAAATGTGTTATCGTTTTTTAGCCACTCGATATATGTCAGATATTTAAAGGGATACAGCTTAGAATGGACGTACAATTTACATTTTTTAAAACTTGGCTTATATGAGCATATATTCATCAGTAGATATACCTGCTGCTATAAATAACATAACAGAATCCTTATAAGAATCTGATAAATCAAAAATGATTAGTAATTATCTATAAAAGTGCAATTGAGTTTTCCAGATTTAACAGGGATTCTGTTACTTTATGACACCAGGTTAATTCACTGATGAATACTAGTATAGACTCATATTGACCATTCTTGAGAACTTAAATTTTATATCCATTCTTAAACGCAGTATGGCTTGAAAATGAAAACGTTCGGTGTGAAATACAACACGACCTTAGAGTACAATTATAACGATCATTTTCCTCTCATTTGAATCAAAATATCATTTGTCAATGAAAAGGTTCTTGCTACAGAAAAAAACAATAGAATTAAATATCATTAAAGTATAGTTTGATTTATAATTTCTATTCCCGGGTCATCATCTTTAGATATCGTGAAATTCATCATTCTGCAACTTCCGATAGTTTGACAATGGAAGAACGGGTCATTGTGTCTTATGGCACCGACGTTTAAGAGTCGGTGGTTCATATGCTCTACTAGAGCATAAACCTAGCAGGAAGAAAAAGAAAGAAACTACTATGTTTTACAAGGATAGATAAAAACTAAGGTTCGCAGTATAGGATTCTTAATACCAGCTGGTCCACGGCCAAACCTCTTGGCATTGATCTTTCTCGGATTATCCGTAACCATTTACAGCCGGGTCCATTGGATTCAGTGTTAACATTAAAAGATAGATTTGCCATTTTCGAGTTGATATAGGTGTTAAATATATTTAAATAGAATTCAGAAATAGAAGAAATGCACGAAAAGCGCAATTTCCTCATTGACTTGATAAAAGAGTCATCTTTCAAACTTGGGTAATTCTAGACCCACATGAGTTTGTAGGATACCATGACTACTGTGAACACTATTACTGATTAGTTTAGCACCATACATATTTCCGTTACAAAGACCCAATGATTAGTTCATCTAATGGCGAACTTGTCCCTTTAATAATCCTTCTATTTAAGAGGTATTGGAGATAATTTTGGCACTGCTCACTTTTAAATGGACAAATTATATGATTCAAATGTCATTTGGAACTAATATCGTATGTCGTGATGTGACCACATGTCAATCTACACAAATAACTGACAAATAATCACTACCATTAAACTAAATGATATGTTGCAGAGCATCAGTCGAGTTTTCTCAGTGGACCATATAATATTACTGATTCCCAGTTAATACTGATTATAGGTCTTGCAAGATAGTTCAACAGTAGCGTCCCTTGGTTTTGAATGACAGCTTTAGGATTAATGGAATGAAAATCTTTATTAAAGAGATTGTAGAGAGTTTTTTTTAACCTTATTGCGAGTATACGGGAAACGAATAGCATCAATTTGCATCATTTCAATTTGCAATGAGACGTCCGTGATTCTGCCAATTTCTTTAAAACTAAGTGTTTATGACGTCACTTATCGTCATATCAAATATATGCTTTATCACACAAGGTTATTCGCGATTACCAAACACTTAGTCTTAGAGAAACCACAGACGTCTGATTGAAACTAAGAATGGTTGAGATCGATGTCCTCGATACACCTACAAAATTAATTAAATGCAATAAAACACCTGCTTTATATGAGAGTGTGTCAAGTACAGGTTAAGTAAAATTGCTTATTTTTCGATTTAAATATTTCCCTAATCCTTGATTGGTTCTCATTTATCTCCTATCAAAAAATAATATTCTTTCAAAAATTCCCTTTTCAGACTTCTCTAACATACGTGGTAGAATTAAACAAACGCCCCGTCGAGGAGGCTATTCACACCGCTAAAAGAGTGTTTGGCTCGAGAACAGATATGCCCGAGGCAGTAGTGGTAAGTTTCGGCCTTAACTATCTCATTTTTTCGCGAAGAAATTGTGTTTTTAAACAGTGTTTGTGTTTGTGGTAGCTGGATTATCAGTTTTAGTCGGTTGACCGAGTTCAATAATCATAACTGTCATATGTGGCATATCTAGGAATCGCCGGTTAGGTTAGGGCGGAGTCGGGGGCCTGGACAGATAGTGTAAGTAGATCACACAGTGGCGCTTACAACACCCAAGTGGAATGTTACTGATGATAATATTAAGAATCTATGAAATCTCAAGGCCTTGCGCTCTGACGCTAGGAATTAGATCCTAAGTTGATTTTCACAATATGAAGCTATATCGAACTATGTCTTTTACCTTGACTGCTACACTGTAGTCTACTTTCTGTTATCGCATCTATACAGTTAACATTACCAGAGATTATCGCAGTCGTGGTGAAAGACGGAAGTTCGAAGTGCCTTTTAATAATAAATTGAACCACCAATTGCGATCCACTTTATTTTCAAGAAATTTCAAAATCAGACATTTGTCTTACAATATGTTTCCTTCTTAATTTATGTTATCTAAGCGGTTATGTTTTATTTTACAGGCCGATAAGTATTCTCCATTTCTTCACGATGCAGTATATCTGTTCGCTCTAGTATTGAACCAGACCATGCCTTACGGCAACGCTACAGACGGGGGTGTTATTATACCAATGTCAAGAGAGATAACTTTTGAGGGTACGTAGTCTATTTTATTATTGTTTATTCAACTTTTGGATAGCCTTGTATAGACAATACAGCCTACTCTTCTGTTATATCCACAATTTGATTCTTCCGTGTAATCCGAGATCCCGATAGATTTCCCCAGTAATGCCAAGTTAAACTCAGAGTACTCCGACTTTCTGTGTAATCCGAGACCTCGACAGATTCCCCTAATTATGCCAAGTTAAAACAAAAGGGTCCACAGACATATACCATATGAAAGATTTTGGATAAAGTCATCGTGTCCAAACAACAACCAAACTACAATTAATATAGGTCGTCGGGTCTAAACTACGTCATACTTTCTTTAGGCAATGGTATATTAATAAGGAATCTTACGTATTCATATCTGACTCTAGAATCAGTCTAGGGCATCTCAGTCAATCCATTCAATCCACTTATCGGCACGCCTACAAAACGATGTTTATAGTGGGCTTAGTTTAATACTGGTATATTGTCGTATCATAAATCGTAGTCAAATTCTTTATTAGATCAGTCTTGAAGCTTAGGTATTTTATCCAATATCTAGAATCAGTTTACAATTATCACCATCAACCATTATCGGCAGCCTAAAAGATGTTTAATGGCTTATTTAACTTGTATTTGTCTAATATGTCTAAATTAGAGTCTTAACTTGAGGTATTTTTACCACCAGGATTATTATATCATTTACGAACTGGTAATGGTATAATCAATTGTCAAGAAAATGGTTTGTATAATAAAGGAGTTATTTTTAGAGTGTCCTACTATCGATTACTTCTTTTTTAAATTCCTAATGTTAAGAGTTATCTGCATTGATATTTGACAGGTAACTGGAATGTCTATAATCATAAATGTAGATAAGCACGTTTTTCATTAGCAATGGTATATTATAAGGAAGCTTACGTATTCATACGAATCGTATCTACCTTACATTCAGTAATTTACTTCTTCCAGTTTCAGCACAAAACTATACATCTTCACAGTCAAGCTATTACAAACTTATCTTATACATCTTACAATTCAGCTATTACAAACTTATCTTATACATCTTCACATGTCAAGCTATTACAAACTTCATCTTATACATCTCACATGTCAAGTATTACAAACTTCATCTTATACATCTTCACAATGTCAAGCTATTACAAACTACTTTCATCTTCACAATGTCAAGCTATTACAAACTTCATCTTATACATCTTCACAATGTCAAGTTATTACAAACTTCATCTTATACATCTTCACAATGTCAAGCTATTACAAACTTCATCTTATATATCTTCACAATGTCAAGCTATTACAAACTTCATCTTATACATCTTCACAATGTCAAGCTATTACAAACTTCATCTTATACATCTTCACAATGTCAAGTTATTACAAACTTCATCTTATACATCTTCACAATGTCAAGCTATTACAAACTTCATCTTATACATCTTCACAATGTCAAGCTATTACAAACTACATCTTATACATCTTCACAATGTCAAGCTATTACAAACTTCATCTTATACATCTTCACAATGTCAAGCTATTACAAACTTCATCTTATACATCTTCGCAATGTCAAGCTATTACAAACTACAGTGAAACAAGAAATGTGGCTTTGATACTTTGATAGTCTGAAGTTATGAATAGCTTTACATAGCGAAGATTATTCCACTTATATTATGGAGTATATTAATTTTAACTGCTATTGTAGCATAGCCATTGTCTGAATTAGTGTGACGATTCTCTTATTTTTGTAGAAAATCGAGACACATCACGCAATTATCTGGGGCGATGGCTCAACAAGTAAAGATAGAATACCTCTAGATGAACCTTTGTGTGGATTCAATGGGGAGAAATGTGCTTCAGGTATGGTCATTTCATTAAATAATTCAATCATTCATTCATTTTAAAATACAACCCAATTATTGATTTCAATAAATCCTTCTCGGTGTTAAAATATCATTCCACATTAAAACCTGGCCAATACTACATAAAAATTAATATTTTAATATCGAACAAACAAATCGAAAGTAGAAAATCGGATATAATTACACAGTAAAGCATAATTTTGTTAAGCTGAGTTTTACCAATTAGTAAATAAACTTTTACAACTTCAATAGAAATTTCAATTCAAAAACAACATCCAAATATAAACCAAAAACATGTGTGCGAAAAAAAAATACCAAAGGAAAAAGGAAGATGTCTACCACTGACTAAATTTATATTCAAATTAAGTAATTTTGTTGTGGTCTGAGTCAATCAATATAAGTAAGGGCGATAATCTAGTATTCGATGCAAGTTCATTGAACAATAGAATATTTTAATTCTTAATAAACAATATCGATATTGATTTACCATAGCAACCATGTAAACAATGAAATACCTTCACAAAGCATGGCAGTAAATTGTTAAGTTATAACAGGCATGTACCTGCAATAACTCGATGATTATAGTCTTTTTTTCGAAATTAAGTGTTTAATATGTGACAATTGTAAGGAATGCTAAACCTGCAAGTTGTCACGTAAGACAATATTTGGTCATGCATACAGTACACGATATAAGGAAATTTGCGTTTGGCACTGACAGTTTAAGACCTATACTAGTTGAAGTAATATTGCGAACTTGAAGTGTTTTAATGTGGACTGAGTGACTTATTCAGCGTATCGTAGTGTCGTTGATGTGATATGCATAAAGTATAAAGTATATTCTAGTCTTTGCAGGCCCGTTATCAGAATTGCTTGTTCTGAGGAGCAGGTACCCTTCGGGTTATCACCATAATTGCTTTATGCGAACTCGTACAGTACAGGAAATACGGGTTATGTATGTACATGTATATATAATTGTATGTGTATGGATTTTGTTTTTCAGATGATACTGTGACCTATATAATACTCGGAGTCTTTCTCGTCATCATGTTAGCTTCAATCTTTGGATTCTTCATATTCTACAGGTCAGTAGTAGGGTTCATATTCTACAGGTCAGTAGTAGGGTTCATATTCTACAGGTTAGTATTAGGGTTCATATTCTACAAGACAGTAGTAGGGTTCATATTCTACAAGACAGTAGTAGGGTTCATATTCTACAGGTCAGTAGTAGGGTTCATATTCTACAGGTCAGTAGTAGGGTTCATATTCTACAGGTCAGTAGTAGGGTTCATCTTCTACAGGTCAGTATGTAGGGTTCATATTCTACAGGTCAGTAGTAGGGTTCATATTGCTTGGGTTCATGACAGGAAGTAGGGTTCATCTTCTACAGGTCAGTAGTAGGGCCCATATTCTACAAGACAGTAGTAGGGTTCATATTCTACAAGACAGAAGTAGGGTTATTCTACAGGTCAGTAGTAGGGTTCATATTCTACAGGTCAGTAGTAGGGTTCATATTCTACAGGTCAGTAGTAGGGTTCATATTCTACAGGTAAGTAGTAGGGTTCATATTCTACAGGTCAGTAGTAGGGTTCATCTTCTACAGGTAAGTAGTAGGGTTCATATTCTACAGGTCAGTAGTAGGGTTCATATTCTACAGGTCAGTAGTAGGGTTCATATTCTACAGGTCAGTAGTAGGGTTCATATTCTACAGGTCAGTAGTAGGGTTCATATTCTACAAGACAGTAGTAGGGTTCATATTCTACAAGACAGTAGTAGGGTTCATCTTCTACAGGTCAGTAGTAGGGTTCATCTTCTACAGGTCAGTAGTAGGGTTCATATTCTACAAGACAGTAGTAGGGTTCATCTTCTACAGGTCAGTAGTAGGGTTCATCTTCTACAAGACAGTAGTAGGGTTCATATTCTACAGGTCAGTAGTAGGGTTCATCTTCTACAAGACAGTAGTAGGGTTCATATTCTACAGGTAGTAGTAGGGTTCATCTTCTACAGGTCAGTAGTAGGGTTCATCTTCTACAGGTCAGTAGTAGGGTTCATATTCTACAGGTCAGTAGTAGGGTTCATATTCTACAGGTAAGTAGTAGGGTTCATATTCTACAGGTCAGTAGTAGGGTTCATATTCTACAGGTAAGTAGTAGGGTTCATCTTCTACAGGTCAGTGGTAGGGTTCATCTTCTACAGGTCAGTAGTAGGGTTCATATTCTACAGGTCAGTGGTAGGGTTCATCTTCTACAGGTCAGTGGTAGGGTTCATCTTCTACGGGTCAGTAGTAGGGTTCGTTATTTTAAAATCTAAAGAGTACTTTAAAAGAGATTATTTAATAACCATTCATCCACCCAGTCCTGTCTGTTGATGCCACTTTTAAGGGAATGCAGTTAAGGATGGTTTAACTTATAATAAGCCCTAGACTTCCTTTTGTCTTTTCATCTTCAATGAAAGTGATTGAATTTGTTGTACACAATAAAGGAAGCCGGAATTAAAGTAAATACAGATTATGATTTCAATCAGTTAGTACTAATTCCTCTGCTACTTGAGATTGACGTAAGTTTGACTGTAGTTAAAAACAATTTTTATCCCTGGGTCTCTATTCCTTACAGCTGGGATGAAAGTTTAAAGTGAACTTTTAAGAATTCATAATTATTTTTTGAGCATAAAGAACACCTTAAGAATATTTTTTTGGTTTTTGTTTTTTTTTTATGTACTAAAGATGGTGGAGGAAAGAAAAGAATCTCAGAAAAATGGAATGGAAGGTGGCGTACGCAGAACTAGATTTTGAAATTTGTAAAAGAGCAAAGTCATGTTTAGTGAGTTGTTTGACTAATTTTATATAACACCCTCCTTCATAGATTGTTATTACCAGGCAAAACGAACTTGATATTGGCTTTATAATGTGACGTATTGCATTAGCCTAGTAATGGATATAACATCAAGGAGCGTACAGATCTTTACCTTTCTGGGACTGGTATATAACGTGAACTAGGACATATATCTCGGTTTTTTTTTTTAGATCAACAAGTAAATAAAAGTTTGATTTAAAACCACATTTTCCAATGTCCCTAAAACAATAAAGAAAGGAAGAACTTAAAACCTTTTTATTTTATTTGTTACAGAATGTAGATACGTCAGTGGGTCATCGGAGTATGGAATCTCTACCCTCAGATACAGAGAGCGAGATTGGGTTCCGTCAGCGTCATCAAAATTTATTGGGTACCCAGGACTCTATAACCCTGGGGCCTATATACTACACTACTGTGGCGAGGTATAAAGAAATAGTTGTGCTGTACAGGAGATCAGAAAGCCAAGATTAAAAGTTGATCGAGCTTTATTAGAAGATATACAAGTGGTACGTTAATATTAGTTTTAAAGGTATATGATATCCAAGATCTCGTATCCCCGAGGATAAAGATCATAGGGAAAGTGTTTTATCTGACTTTTTCTCTGACAAGGACTTATTCCTGTTCTTGCTCGTGTGGTAAAATAATGAATAATATTGAAATAAGGGGCGCAACTTGTGCCTTTAACATCGGTCGGTTCATCAACCAGTGAGCTAGACTTATTATTTATAATACTTGAATCTTCTGTCCACTATTTCAAGAAGAATTCTTATGTCCAAAATTGCAAGTTATGATGTAGACAATCTAACATACAAAATGAAGGACAAAACGCATCGGTCGAACATACCTTGCACTTTATAGTGCCCATTGGAGTTGACCAACGTAACATTTTCTGGCAAAGGGATGCAACTCGTATCAACTAACGTGGTCAATTCTGATGACAACCAGTGAGTTAGATATTTGAAAAGGGATTCTACATTATATAATAGTACCTAACTAAAAATTACCCTCGGATTTGATACAATGTTACCCCTGGGATATTAATTATCTATAAAAAAAAACCTCGGGAACAGTGGGATTAAGCATGTGTATAACTTTGTTTTTCAGTTGCTGCGTCTAAAACATAACAACATGTGTAATTTTGTGGGTGTCTGTACAGAAACAAACCACGTGAATATCATCTGGGAATATTGTAATAAGGGAAGTTTACAGGTCTGTGTATTTAGATTTATTGTGTTGTGTTACCATACATCAATCACTACCTCTAAATGTTAAATTGAGTAGGGAGCTGCGGTGGCTCAGTGAGTTAGACGCTTGCACGCTAACCTGAGGGTCTAGGGTTCAATCCCGGCAAGGGTTGAGATGGATTTTCGGATTTTTCTGACTTTGGTACATCATTTACACTTCTTCTTCCCCTAGCTGTTAGGACACCCTCACGTGGTATGATGTAGCATTCAATACTCACATTATTATCAATACTCGTATTGGATCATATTAATATCTACTTGATGTTTCTAAAAACTAGAGAAGGCCAACGGACATTCAGAAGTAGCAAATGCAATTGACCATTTGAGCATACCTTTCAAATAATTTGTCCTGAGGTGCAATGGAGTATGGTTTAAGTTCTTCAACACAATCTGATGGCTGTATAAATAGTAACAGGGGTTCGATCCATTTTGTAAGTTACCCCCAGTTGCCCAGCGACCCCCTCCCCCCAATTGCTCCCTGTAACTATTGGCCCTTGATAAGCCATGCAGGTTGTTTATTTGAAATAATTAGAATGTATTTCAAAAGTCAGTTTAAAATGTTTCCAGGATGTTTTGGAGAACGGTGATATGAAGTTAGATCCTATCTTCCAGTACTCTATAGCAGTAGACATCTGTTCGGTATGTAGTCCTAGATGTCCAACACGACGTTATTTCATGTCAGTTTAGAAAATTCTATAGGACTTAAAATTGATGAATTATTAATTTGTGATCTGTAATTCAAAATTTTCTTGAAATGCAGAAATTGTCATTTTGAGATTGTCACAGATATTACTCGAGTTTCTGTTTTCAAATTCCTTCCAAGGTTTAGAATACGAATAGACTGGACGTATATATTTATCAGGAATTACATAATTCAATCCCTGTATGATTATAATTAAACACCGGGCCATTTAGTTCTATCGTCTCCTCATGGAATAGATGACAAACACAGTTCACAATTTTATTGATTTGGGTTTTTTAATTTTATAGTTTTCTATTGTCTCCATTGTTTCCTTTAGTTTTCTGTTGTTTTCTACCGTTAAGTGTAGTTTCCAATATTTCATATAACTTTCTATAAATTTCTATAAATTTCTATTATTTTCTATAGTTTTCTAAAGTTTTCTATTATTTTCTATAGTTTTCTATTTGATTCTGTTGTTTTCTTTTATTTTCTATATCTTACTATAGTTTTCAGTTGTTTTCTATTGCTTTCAGGGTTTAGATTTTCTACATAATTCTACTATCAAACTTCACGGTAATTTAAAAAGTAGTAAATGTTTGATAGACAGTCGATGGATCTGTAAAATAACAGATTATGGTATTTCCAGATTAAAATTCGGTCAATCTTCAGATCGAAATAAAACAGATAACCAAAAATTTGAATGTAAGTGAATTTAACTTGAGCCTCCTTTATCCAGTCTTATTTGTTATACATGTTCTCAACAGGATAAGTGAGGGTGTGAGACTGGATCACAACTGTCCTCAACCAAGTTCTAGATTTCTCCCCGGCCCTTCTTCGGGCGATAAGCAGTCAGTGTTTCCGGGAACGATGGTTGCTGAACACCCCTTCTTTATGGCTTAATAAATGCCGCTTTCTCCACGCCATCTTAAACTTAGTACCGTTATAATTGAAAAGATTAAAGCAATTTTCTTTTTTTGTGAATATATTGGATTGAAAGTTTACACTAGAATTCAGCTACCATTAAACATCGTCATACAAGCTATATCCAAACTAGAGTCTCGTATAACCCAGTTAGAATTTACCATGTGCTTGTATTTTCAGATTTAGGACGTTATACTCCATTTATATTGTATTTTCAGCTTTATCGATTTTAGTTTTCAAGCGTTTTATTCAGAACTGGACGTGCTGCCAAAGAGTTAGTATTATCGATAAACTGAGATTAAAGTCAACAGATCAGGTATGTACACAGAAGCTACGATTATTCAGTTCTTAAATTCAACGTTTTTCAGCTATAGTAACTTCGATTATTTCAGTCTAAATTCAACGTATTCAGCTATAGCTACGATTATTCCAGTCTAAAATTCAGTATTTTCAGCTTAGTACTACGTTATCCAGTTCAGAAATTCAAGTATTTCAGCTTAGTAGCATCGATCAATCCAGGTCCTAAAATTCAAGTATTTTTAGCTTAGTAACTACGATTATTCAGTCTAAAATTCAGGTATTTCAGTTTAGAGCTACGATTCTTCCAGTCCTAAAATTCATTGTATTTTCAGATATGGTACACACAGTAGCTACGATTATTCCAGTGCTAAAATTCAATGTATTTTCAGATATTGTATTCCTACTTACGAAGTAGCTGTTATTAATCCAGTCCTAAAATTCAAATTATTTAGCCCTAAATATTAATGTTTTTTTCAGATATTGTATATGAAGTAGCTAAGACAGATCAGTCCAGTCCTAAACGTCCATTAATCGATTTTCATCTTCATCAACCACATCATGTTAAATCGCATCTGGTCGCCCTAATTAAATCCTGTTGGTCAGAACAGCCGGAACAACGTCCAACAGCAAAACGTGTTTTAAAAACCTTAACAAGACTCAATCCATATAGGTAGATTCAAACTAACTTTAATTCAGAAATTCAGGAAATAAGACAATATATTATAACCTTGTAGAGTAAGGCCCTACAATAAGTGTAGACGTAATGTCTTTATGGACCTGAATCTTCACAACCATTTATGGATTGTTTCTAATATCAGTATTTACGTTGAACCGGAACTAGACCCTGTGGAATATGACCGTATTTTTGTCTATTTCAGGAAAACAAACGTAATGGATAATATGTTGGCGATGATGGAGAAATATTCCAATAATCTAGAGGAACTGGTCTCAGAACGAACTCTACAGCTCGAGGCTGAAAAGAAGAAAACTGACGTTCTGCTTTATAAAATGTTACCAAAGTTAGTATCGATATTCGATGTCTTTATGGCGATGGGTGGGGTAAAGGGGGTGGATGCCAGTTATCAAAACGCCGTGGTCATGGGAATCTTAGAATTCCTCCAATGAGTTCATCACCATTTCATTGGCGTTTCACCAGTCAAAAAACTTGGTGATGGGACAATGGTCTTTGGCCTGAGGAGATTTGAAAGCTTAATACCAGCTTGTCAAAAATTGAAATGTGACTGTTCAAAGTTTCTCACGTCTGTGTACTTATTTGTTTCAGACCTGTAGCCGACGATTTAAAATGCGGCAATGTAGTCCAAGCAGAGGCCTTTGAATCTGTGACAATCTACTTCTCTGATATTGTTGGTTTCACCTTAATCGCTTCTGAAAGTACTCCAATGGAGGTAAGTATACATTAAGACATGTATATCAGAAAGAACATTCGGCGATAACTTTACATCGTGGTCAAACACGTGTGGAAAAGGAACGCAATAAGAATGTCGCTTACTATCGGAAAATACGTTCGAATAGGACAGTTACAGGAATAATAGCCGTTAGAAGAAAAATGAAATTTTAATTTCACTCAAACTTGACAAATAACAGTATATATCCATCAGTGGACTTACCTGGCGCCATCACTATGCACCAAAATCCCTCTATAATTCGATAAATCCACACAACAATCAAGTAGTTAATAATAAAACGCTTAATACATGTACATCCATTAAGCGATTTTCGAATTGTGATTATAAAGGGAAGTAACATATAGATTTCCCGCAATAATGTTTTAGCGCTGATTTCCCAGACACTTTTATTCCAAAACAGAATGGAATTGTCGCTTGCTCACTTTTTTGAAGAAATCTGAATATAGTTTTATTCTCGCTTTAGAAAATTCATCAAGTGTGGGATGCATAATTATTTAACCAATAGTCAATATTAAACACAAATATAAGCCGTAAGACGAGTGTATTCTAACGGCGATTATCCCTGTCATACAAGCTGCTCAAATTGAAAGTATGAGTTGGAAATCGTGAGAAAGAAAATCTTTCTCACTTCAACGAAATAAATTATATTATGTAGTACTATTTTCTTCTTTTTCGTGTGTATCTATTCTATATCGAGAACCTATATTCCAGATTGTTGATTTGTTAAATAATCTCTACAATCTATTTGATGCGACCATCCAACTGTTTGACGTCTACAAGGTAGAAACAATAGGTGATGCTTATATGGTGGCGAGTGGATTACCTCAGAGAAACGGCGATAAACATGTTACAGAAATGTGTGATGTGGCCCTTAATCTCCTGAAGGTTGTGATCTCATTTAAAATTCCCCATAAACCTGAAACTCAGCTCAAAATACGCATTGGTAAGTGATTATCAGATGGTTAATTCGTTCAAATTGAGTATCTTTGAAGCACCTTAGTTCGGCTGTCAGTTTATGGGCCTCAATCCAGGTGTTAGAATTGAAAATAAGGATAGTGTTTCTAACATCGGGTATGTATTTCTTACCCACCTTGAATTGTGGTAAGTCTTGACAATGATTGGTTTTATGGAGAATGATTTTTAGCCCACTTTCATTTCATTAAAATTGCGAAACCAACTTGTTATATTGAATGAATGCATACAGGACGGGTGGTGTAGGATCTTTAATGCCTAGATAATTGTTCACAAGACTCATACTGGCAGAGTTGTCGGATCTACTGTTTCTAGATAACGTTTATTTAATTTGTGTTTCTAACCCACCATGTTATTTTGTAGGTCTGCATACAGGGCCGGTCGTGGCAGGTGTTGTAGGATCTACAATGCCTAGATATTGTTTATTTGGTGATACCGTCAATACAGCATCCAGAATGGAATCTTCCGGCCAACGTAATTACAACCTATTAGCTTTAGATATAAGGGAGCTTGAGCGAGTTATATTTAAGCTTGCTTATCTACATCCACATGTTCCTAAAGCAACGTTTGGATAATATACCTGAATCAACCTTTGCTTTGACAATCCCAGATTCTCATCAATAACTTTTCAACAGTATACTCTTCTACCAATTAGATTCCTTGTAACAAACTATTGCGGGAAAATATTTGATTGGCCAGACGTAAGAGATTTTTAGTCACAGTTTTATTCAGGGATAATCGAGTCTACAAGATCAAGGCTGACCGTGTAAGTTTTCGCCGAGGAGCGATTACGAGCACACAAACAGATTCATAAAAAAGTGATTTACCGGTTTTATGGTTTTCCAAGGGAGATTATTAGTCCCTATGACGAGATTTTTTGGGATTGTGAAAGCAACGGTTGGTTCACGTATATATCCAAACGTTGCTTTAGGAACATGCTACATCCTATGCAGAATATGGGTTTTGGCGTTATTAATCCGTATTAAACTAAACTCTATTAAATATTTACTATATTAACCAAAACATGACACGGTCCTTTCGTTTAATGTACGTTAGAATGAAACCGTCTATAACAAGTGCCCAAATTACATCCCCATCTCTGCATAGATCGATATAATACTATTCGATTTTTCAACCCCGTTCCCGCATATTAAAGGGACTGACATAAGGAAAAGATGTACAATGACGTTAAAATAAACCCAGTTCCAGTGCTCTACAGGCAATACAAATTTAAGATCATTTACTCATCCACATATTTTGATAACCAGTGACTTAAACCTAACAGTTTCGCTAGAGTTGTTTCCCTGTCCGTAACCCTTATTTATTGTCTATAAAGTGGAGTTATTAAACTTTTTTTTAATTTTTAGCATTACGTGTCCATATCAGTTCACCAGTGGCAGAGAAAATCCGCCATGACAGTTGTTATTTCACCAAACCACGTGGTGAGGTCGACGTTAAGGTAGGTAACTCTGTTTTCAAACTATAGCGATATAACTTATATTAAGATGAGCTACCTGTATTGTTCTCCTAGCACTCTCTGGTGCTATAAGGTTTGGATGAACGTTAAAAGATTCACTTTTATTTCTAATAGCACTCCCCAATATGTCGCCGTATTAAATGGCAGTCACTTCTTGCCCGTATGGTATTTTGAAACAACGATCATTTTAAAACAAAATTCAAAAAGATCATTAAATACATGGTCAACCGATACAAGAAAAAGATTTGTTCTATTCGTTCCTAGTTAGATTCAGCTTTACGGAAACGACCGAGAGTTACCGAATGAAACAATGAAAAACTGAAATCTAGTTGAAAATATCAATTGCAAAGTGAAATTATTCTGGTTAATTTTTCAGGGGAAGGGTAAAATGAAGACATTTTGGTTAACAGGTAAAGTTGGAATATATCAAGAGGTGGACACTTTAGAGTTCCCTGTCAAACCGCCAATTGTGGAGCCGACTCCGGCAGTTCGTAGTCCCACGGAAACCAATTCATCTGATTCAACTACAACAGTCACGACGTGTCTTTAAATAGTGTGTTTGTGAATGTGGAGACCGTTGAATGTGAAAATATAACTCGATGTCGATCGGTGTCTGTGTACGTCAGTTTATATTAATGGCGTCTCATTGCTATCGTGTCCCAATCTGTTCGCTATTTAGACATGACATTTCCGATCAATGGTGGCTCTTGTTTTTTGGGTTTTTTTTTTTGTCACAATGAGCTAGCTAGTAGGACACGATAGTTTATATCAAAGGCGTATTACAATCACAATCAGCTCGCTCGATAGACACGACGGTTTATATTTATGGTGTCTCATTGCTATCGTGTCCCAATCTGTTAGCTACATAGGCACGGCATTTTATATAAAATAAATGGCGTATTATTCCTATCGTGTCACAATTAACTTGCTAGATAGACATGACAGTTCATTGTGTCACAATCTGATAACCAGTTGACCGGATGATATTTGTTAGAGTTATGAAAGTTGTAAATCATGAGTGTAAACCATTGTTTCTGTGAAATGATTTATATTTTATTTTTTAAAAACAAACACCCAAACTCATTGACTAATATTTACAAAGTATCTTACAAAGTATTCGCTTCCCAATAGTACTGTTAGTCTCAGAATCCCTTTATATTCCTAAACATATCCTATATTCGAAGAAACACACATTTCTCTCAATTTCAACCCAAAATATCCCAAACTTTCCTTTGAAGACATATTGTGTACCAAATTAATATTTTTATTAATGCAAAGACTTTTTGACACTATCAGTACTAATTTGAGGCCAATATTTCAATTATCATAAAAAATAATGGAAGAAGTTTCTTTGACTTACTTAGACAATAATCTACATAGGTCTTTGAATGAACTTAAAATTTGAAAATATTAAACTTGGCTAAAAGGAGCTCTATTCATCAGTAAATATACCTAATGCCATAAAAAACATCAAAAAATACATAAATAGTAACTAAGTAGTTATCCATGAAATTTGAAACTTGGCTAATAAGAGCTCTATTCATCAGTAGATATACCTGCTGTCATAAAAAACGTAAGAAACTAAAAAAATTATCCAAAGAGCCAGTAAATATCCATAAATACCCGTCGGATTGTTGTTAAACTGATTAAGCGTTTTTCAAAAATGACTTAGTTTTGATTTTATCCAACACCTTTTAGTCTTAAGTCCAGATCAACAGGTGTGTAACACATTTCATCTAGAACATTGTTTGTATATATTGGAAGAATTTGGATGGATTGTTTTTTTGAAGGATGATTGTTGTTGTTGATGGTTATCTATTAAATATTTTAACATTTATTAATGATAGTTGCAAAGATATTTCACTACTGGTTATCAATTGAAGGTAGTTCAAGTAGTAATCAATACAATATAAGTTTAGTCTGTATAGTTTCTATTACTATTTATTCTACCTATAAATAAAGTGGACTGTTTGATAATGTTTTTAGGTAGTGTAAGTAGTAACCAATACAATATAAGTCTAGTCTGTATAGTTTCTATTACTATTTATTCTACCTATAAATAAAGTGGACTGTTTGATAATGTTTTTAGGTAGTGTAAGTAGTAATCAATACAATATAGTCTAGTCTGTATAGTTTCTATTATTATTTATTCTACCTATAAATAAAGTGGACTTTTTGATAATGTTTTTAGGTAGTGTAAGTAGTAATCAATACAATATAAGTTTAGTCTGTATAGTTTCTATTACTATTTATTCTACCTATAAATAAAGTGGACTGTTTGATAATGTTTTTAGGTAGTATAAGTAGTAATCAATACAATATAAGTTTAGTCTGTATAGTTTCTATTACTATTTATTCTACCTATAAATAAAGTGGACTGTTTGATAATGTTTTTAGGTAGTGTAAGTAGTAATCAATACAATATAAGTTTAGTCTGTATAGTTTCTATTACTATTTATTCTACCTATAAATAAAGTGGACTGTTTGATAATGTTTTTAGGTAGTGTAAGTAGTAATCAACACAATATAAGTTTAGTCTGTATAGTTCCTATTACTATTTATTCTACCTATAAATAAAGTGGACTGTTTGATAATGTTTTTAGGTAGAGTAAGTAGTAATCAATACAATATAGTCTAGTCTGTATAGTTTCTATTACTATTTATTCTACCTATAAATAAAGTGGACTGTTTAATAATGTTTTTAGGTAGTGTAAGTAGTAATCAATACAATATAAGTTTAGTCTGTATAGTTTCTATTACTATTTATTCTACCTATAAATAAAGTGGACTGTTTAATAATGTTTTTAGGTAGTGTAAGTAGTAATCAACACAATATAGTTTAGTCTGTATAGTTACTATTACTATTTATTCTACCTATAAATAAAGTGGACTGTTTAATAATGTTTTTAGGTAGTGTAAGTAGTAATCAACACAATATAAGTTTAGTCTGTATAGTTTCTATTACTATTTATTCTACCTATAAATAAAGTGGACTGTTTGATAATGTTTTTAGGTAGTGTAAGTAGTAATCAATACAATATAGTCTAGTCTGTATAGTTTCTATTACTATTTATTCTACCTATAAATAAAGTGGACTGTTTGATAATGTTTTTAGGTAGTGTAAGTAGTAATCAATACAATATAAGTTTAGTCTGTATAGTTTCTATTACTATTTATTCTACCTATAAATAAAGTGGACTGTTTGATAATGTTTTTAGGTAGAGTAAGTAGTAATCAATACAATATAAGTTTAGTCTGTGTAGTTTCTATTACTATTTATTCTACCTATAAATAAAGTGGACTGTTTGATAATGTTTTTAGGTAGTGTAAGTAGTAATCAATACAATATAAGTTTAGTCTGTATAGTTTCTATTACTATTTATTCTACCTATAAATAAAGTGGACTGTTTGATAATGTTTTTAGGTAGTGTAAGTAGTAATCAATACAATATAGTCTAGTCTGTATAGTTTCTATTACTGTTTATTCTACCTATAAATAAAGTGGACTGTTTAATAATGTTTTTAGGTAGTGTAAGTAGTAATCAATACAATATAAGTTTAGTCTGTATAGTTTCTATTACTATTTATTCTACCTATAAATAAAGTGGACTGTTTGAAAATGTTTTTAGGTAGAGTAAGTAGTAATCAATACAATATAAGTTTAGTCTGTATAGTTTCTATTACTATTTATTCTACCTATAAATAAAGTGGACTGTTTGATAATGTTTTTAGGTAGAGTAAGTAGTAATCAATACAATATAAGTTTAGTCTGTGTAGTTTCTATTACTATTTATTCTACCTATAAATAAAGTGGACTGTTTGATAATGTTTTTAGGTAGTGTAAGTAGTAATCAATACAATATAAGTTTAGTCTGTATAGTTTCTATTACTATTTATTCTACCTATAAATAAAGTGGACTGTTTGATAATGTTTTTAGGTAGTGTAAGTAGTAATCAATACAATATAAGTTTAGTCTGTATAGTTTCTATTACTATTTATTCTACCTATAAATAAAGTGGACTGTTTGATAATGTTTTTAGGTAGAGTAAGTAGTAATCAATACAATATAAGTTTAGTCTGTGTAGTTTCTATTACTATTTATTCTACCTATAAATAAAGAGGACTGTTTGATAATGTTTTTAGGTAGAGTAAGTAGTAATCAATACAATATAAGTTTAGTCTGTATAGTTTCTATTACTATTTATTCTACCTATAAATAAAGTGGACTGTTTGATAATGTTTTAGGTAGTGTAAGTAGTAATCAATACAATATAAGTCTAGTCTGTATAGTTTCTATTACTATTTATTCTACCTATAAATAAAGTGGACTGTTTGATAATGTTTTTAGGTAGTGTAAGTAGTAATCAACACAATATAAGTTTAGTCTGTATAGTTTCTATTACTATTTATTCTACCTATAAATAAAGTGGACTGTTTGATAATGTTTTTAGGTAGTGTAAGTAGTAATCAATACAATATAAGTTTAGTCTGTATAGTTTCTATTACTATTTATTCTACCTATAAATAAAGTGGACTGTTTGATAATGTTTTTAGGTAGAGTAAGTAGTAATCAATACAATATAAGTTTAGTCTGTGTAGTTTCTATTACTATTTATTCTACCTATAAATAAAGAGGACTGTTTGATAATGTTTTTAGGTAGAGTAAGTAGTAATCAATACAATATAAGTTTAGTCTGTATAGTTTCTATTACTATTTATTCTACCTATAAATAAAGTGGACTGTTTGATAATGTTTTAGGTAGTGTAAGTAGTAATCAATACAATATAAGTCTAGTCTGTATAGTTTCTATTACTATTTATTCTACCTATAAATAAAGTGGACTGTTTGATAATGTTTTTAGGTAGTGTAAGTAGTAATCAACACAATATAAGTTTAGTCTGTATAGTTTCTATTACTATTTATTCTACCTATAAATAAAGTGGACTGTTTGATAATGTTTTTAGGTAGTGTAAGTAGTAATCAATACAATATAAGTTTAGTCTGTATAGTTTCTATTACTATTTATTCTACCTATAAATAAAGTGGACTGTTTGATAATGTTTTTAGGTAGTGTAAGTAGTAATCAATACAATATAAGTTTAGTCTGTATAGTTTCTATTACTATTTATTCTACCTATAAATAAAGTGGACTGTTTGATAATGTTTTTAGGTAGAGTAAGTAGTAATCAATACAATATAAGTTTAGTCTGTATAGTTTCTATTACTATTTATTCTACCTATAAATAAAGTGGACTGTTTGATAATGTTTTTAGGTAGTGTAAGTAGTAATCAATACAATATAAGTTTAGTCTGTATAGTTTCTATTACTATTTATTCTACCTATAAATAAAGTGGACTGTTTGATAATGTTTTTAGGTAGTGTAAGTAGTAATCAATACAATATAAGTTTAGTCTGTATAGTTTCTATTACTATTTATTCTACCTATAAATAAAGTGGACTGTTTGATAATGTTTTTAGGTAGTGTAAGTAGTAATCAATACAATATAAGTTTAGTCTGTATAGTTTCTATTACTATTTATTTTACCTAAAAATAAAGTTGACTGCTCCTGTTTGTTTTGAATCCGACCCAGATGAGTAGAACTGTCGTTGATGGACTATGACTTGTTTTGTTGTTATTATGTTGTGAAGTAAACAAACTATTGTGATATTGAAATAAATTTTAATTGTTTTTTACTTATTGTTAGCTTTCCGTTTTATTGTGTAATGGGTGTATACTGTATATTGAGGACTTTTGTCAGATAACTGATACATAACTGATCTTCTGAATGACTCCTTGGCTGATATTCCCCGTCGAAGTTCCAATCACCAGTTTGTGTGACTTAATAAAGAAATCTCATTTAAACTCAGATGTGCGAGAAGGCGAATGTTTTTACAATACTTTCACCATTGTGGTTTAATTATTTATACTTTGTTAGTAGCAATTAGTTGATTAATAAGACATCAAAGGGTCACAACTGTATTTTAATCTACATTAATATTAAACTATATGAAACAACACTTTACATTAACTAATGACCTAAGGTAATCGCTTTCTAGCGCCCATCATCTAGTCCCACTTTGAATACACACACCCACTACGAGACCGCCGTGTCTAAATCAGGATAAGAATGCTGTTACATTCTAGAATAACTAACATTGGACAAGGTTGAATCGAAAACACTCGTATCAATTTCCAGACAAGAATGCTGTTTGATCAACTCATATATTACTCAGATATCGCCTTATTCTGAAATAAATCAGAATGTGTCATCCTCTTTTTGAATCTATGATTTATATTTTATATAATATTTGTCCATTATCATTCATGATATATTGTTATTTGAGTTTATGGGAAAATGGGAAACTATTTTACGATATTCTAGTCAATCAATCTTCAGATAGAGCACAGTAATTTAGTCACTGGAAATTTTTCAAAGGAAATATGCTCACAGTAATACGGTTGCAAATATTCTAGTCACACTAATACCAACACAGCGTGTTTTGGTCACAGTAATACGGGCACAGGGTATTCTGGCACAGTAATACGAACACGGGTTTTTGGACACAGTAATACGGCCTCAAGGTATTTGTAACAGTAATACAGGAACAAGAAATTATGGTCACAGTAACACGGAAAAAAGGAATTATGGTCACGATAATACGGGAACAAGGAATTATGGTCATAGTAATACGGGAACAAGGAATTAGGGTCACAATAATACGTGCACAAGGTATTCTAGCCATAGTAATACGGGCACAATGTATTCTGGTCACAGTAATACGGGCACAAGGTATTCTGGTCACAGTAATACGGTCACAATGTAATTTGGTCACGGTAAACAGTCACAAAGTATTTTAGTCACAGTAATATGGTTACAAGGAATTATGGCCTGAGTAATAGGGGCACAATGATTTATGGTCACAGTAATACGGGAACAAGGAATTATGGTCACAGTAATACGGGCACAAGGAATTATGGTCACAGTAATACGGACACAAGGTATTCTAGCCACAGTAATACGGGCACAAGGAATTGTGGTCACAGTAATACGGGAACAAGGAATTATGGTCACAGTAATATGGGCACAAGGTATTCTGGTCACAGTAATATGGGCACAAGGTATTCTGGTCACGGTAATACGGGAACAAGGATTTATGGTAACAGTAATACGGGAACAAGATTTATAGTCACAGTCATATGGGCACAAGGTATTCTAGTCACAGTAATACGGTCACAGTGTAATTTGGTCACGGTAAACAGTCACAAAGTATTTAGTCACAGTAATACGGGAACAAGGAATTATGGTCACAGTAATACGGGCACAAGGGTTTATGGTCACAGTAATATGGGCACAAGGTATTCTAGACACAGTAATACGGGCACAAGTTATTCTGGGAAAAGTTATACGGGCACAAAGTATTCTAGCCAGAGTAATACGGGCACAAGGAATTCTAGCCACAGTAATACGGGCACAAGGTATTCTGGTCACGGTAATACGGGAACAAGGATTTATGGTAACAGTAATACGGGAACAAGATTTATAGTCACAGTCATATGGGCACAAGTTATTCTAGTCACAGTAATACGGTCACAAGGTATTCTAGTCACGGTAAACAGTCACAAAGTATTTAGTCACAGTAATACGGGAACAAGGAATTATGGTCACAGTAATATGGGCACAAGGTATTCTAGCCACAGTAATAAGGGCACAAGTTACTCTGGTCACAGTTATACAAGGTATTCTAGACAGAGTAATACGGGCACAAGGAATTCTAGCCACAGTAATACGGGCACAAGGTATTCTGGTCACGGTAATACGGGAACAAGGATTTATGGTAACAGTAATACGGGAACAAGATTTATAGTCACAGTCATATGGGCACAAGTTATTCTAGTCACAGTAATACGGTCACAGTGAAATTTGGTCATGGTAATACGGTCACAAACATTCTACTCACAGTAATACGGTCACAATGTAATCTAGTCACAGTCATATGGGCACAAGTTATTCTAGTCACAGTAATACGGTCACAAGGTATTCTAGTCACAGTCATACGGTCACAATGTAATTTGGTAACGGTAATACAGGTACAAGGTGTTTCGCTGACAGTAATACTAGCATTAACACAGGGTTTTTTGGTCACAGTAATACGGGCTCAAGGTTTTTTGGTTACAGTTATACGGATCAAGACTTTCTAGTCACAGTTATGCGGGCATAAGGCATTCTAGTCCGGGTACAAGCTATTTTGATTATGGTAATTTAGGCAATAGGTATTTCGGTCACAGTAATACGTCACAGGCATTTTAGTCACAATAATAGTAGTTATCTCCCTTGACTGAACTTGGAAACTTAAAAGGGATAAAAAAAAACTTTAATAATTTGATTAACCCGATTATCAATATAGTCAATAAACAATGTTTCAATGTATGTGTGACAAAGTTCCCTTTATGTTACACCGGACACAACACATTAGCTATGCGTGTATTTTTAGTGCAATGCAAATTTGATTTTATTAGACGAACAATCAAGTAAACGTTTTCCATTAGTGTAGATCGTATATCTGATAGGCCTATTCAACTAGATTCAAATATTAATTGGAACTATTAACATCAGAGTATTTGTAAGAATTTTTCGATTCAAATCTATAGATTTAGGTATGGATATTGAATAGGATTAGTGAAACAATTCACCTATAGAATAATGATAAAATTACTATAAAAGCGACTACTTAAAGAATAAATCACAATATAAATTAAGTTTAATCCGAGCCAACTCTCGGTGTGAAATGAAGAACGATCGGTTACAATCAAATGTACTGTAAGGCTAGAAATTAATGCATCAACAAATTAATGCGACATGGGGTATAGAGACTAAAATGCGAGTATAAATTAATGCGATCCGCGATCAAGATTTTATCTTTAAATAGTCAAGTGTGAAAATCTTTTTTTTTTTTTTATAACGGTGGAATTGATATACAAGTTTTTGGACAGTAATACGGGCTAAGGTATTGGTTCTATTATGGAAATAAGCATTCAGTGGGTAAACATTTATATGTAATAGGCATGGTTTTGGTCAAGTAATTAAGCATTTGTAAATCGTTTACCCCTGACTATTATATTAAATATGTACAATAATATTCATTAACCGTTGAAAATAGCAATAAAATCTTTGAAGATTTAAAAGTTCCATTTTTGCATCGATAGACTTAGTATGCATGATTTTTACGCAATAATTTATTTTGATTAAGAAAATAGTAATTTTCCTAGATGTAGCGATCATAGCCTATTAATAGATAAAATTTAATTGAACT
This sequence comes from Nipponacmea schrenckii, assembly GCA_030562195.1. Lineage (NCBI taxonomy): Eukaryota > Metazoa > Mollusca > Gastropoda > Lottiidae > Nipponacmea > Nipponacmea schrenckii. Next base: position 35,204,507 of record CM060201.1, read on the forward strand.
ATGTAAATAGGTATTTTAGAATTTTTCATTCAAACTAGATTGGTAGGTATTAATAGTTTGGTGAAAAACACTTTAATTAAAAGGTAAAATTATTTAAAGAACTTAAAGAAAAATTAAATAAAAGGTATTAATCTAGCCAATGGTTAAATACATGACTAAATGACATGCTTAATTGCATGTAAACAGATATAGTATTCCATTATCAAAAACACACACCGTTATTTCAGTAATTTTATTCTGTTTAAATGTTTCCACTCAGGGGAGTTAATCTATCAAATATTTGTGATTCATCAATAAAAGTCAATTTGTATGTAGATATATTGGTTATAACATTATTATTTTTGTATTTAAATGAATCTGTTATTTAATAATAATAATAATAATTTATTTTAGTAATTGTGGCCTCCATCCATAGTACAAATTTCACAATTTTTGTAAGAAGATGAATTATATACAATGCAATATGTACAATTTTTACAATATATAATGATTTTTTATTCAAAGTTGTAAATAATTCTTTCTAATTTGATATGATTTTTACCAAAATGTAGCAAGGTTCTCTATACAAGTTTGTTTAGTCATAAGACGTTTAAACACATTCAATACAGATTCACCTTTATTTAAATATTTTGCTGTCCAGGTAATAATTATTTCTTTTATCATCTTTTACATGAGTATATTATATACATATTACAGCATTCACACTCGATCCATCTAAAATGCTGTAATTGGTGTCACAGAAGTAGCAAAGTGCAATTTAAAATAAACGACAAGAATTACCAATAGCCACCTCTAAGATCTAAAGAATAAATCTTCTTTACTATCATATACAAAGTCTGTATTTCTTTATTCCTCCCTGGAAACTATGTTAATATTTTTTCTTTGGATTCAATTACCTGTATTCCATACAAAATCTTAATGACCATGGTTCGCTATTTTCAGGGGGGGGGTTGTTTTAGGTCTTGTTTTAAGACTCAGTAATATTGTGAATGAACCAAACAGGTTACAGACTTCATTAGCCCAATTCGATACAGAACAGTATCATTATGTTATTATTATGCATGGAATAAGATAGCCAAAAGTCAAAACAAACGTTGATACATACGGATTTAAAGGCTAAAACTTCTTCTTGAAGCAGTTTCAGGGACTAGGATATCATTTATAGCGATATGTTTCTTCCAGATATATCGGAGTAATATAGATTCCGGTGCTGAATTAATATCTTTTTGATTTGTTTAAGATAGTCAAAAGATAAATGATTTAAACCGATATCTTTATGGAGATTTTTATTATTTACAATTATAAAATGTTTCCATGACAATCTGAATACATGTAATTATTTCTAAAGGCAGATTTAAAAGTCTGGGTTAGATCGCTGGATTGTCTTCTGGTTTTCACTGATAACTCTATTGAATTGAATTGAATACATTGACAGCTTCCAATTAAATCATTTCCATGACAATATTCTTATTGATTCCACAGTCAGCTTAAACTTAATTTGTTGATTGTATAGAATTGACTTCCGATTTCACTGCAACCGAAAGAGTCGAACAAAAAACCAGGTAGTCAAACTTATCCAAGTGATAAAAAATACCATAAACAGAAATACGTCAATGGTGATTCCACTTTTACGTCCTGTTGAGTTTTTACATCTCAAAATTCCACAAAGTTTTCTCAGTTTTCCACCATTTCCTTTTATTGAGACAATGTGGTTGTTTTCGCTTGGTTGTGGTATATCGTGATGTTTATGGTGAAGGTAGATTAGTATAAGAGACACGAGAACAGTTAAACAACTCAGCGTCAGTAGGAAAGTTATGTAAAGTGTGATCAGGACTGGCTCGTTCGAATTTTGAGGCAGATAGCTGCTCACACTTGTCAAATAGAAGGTCAAGGCCAGGAGAACGGTGATGGAAAAAGAAGCTTTTTCTCCGGAGCCATCTGGCAACCAGAAGGTTAACAAATTGAGAAACGATATGATGACGATCGGAACTAAGAAGTTTTGTAGAAAGAACAGCGGGAGGCGTTTGAACTCCAATGTTACATATAACACGGACATATTAAAATCATCCACTTGATAATTGATGTTAATATAAAAACTGTTTCCGAATACCCATTCACCGTGTTGTTTTAGCAAAGATGAGTTAACAGATTTATCAACGTTTACCAACTGCACTTCCTCTGCATTATACAATAACGGCGTAAACGCTAATGCACATTGTTGAACGTCAAGAGGAAAAAGCACTACATCCATCAAACAGGCTACAGTTATCTTTTTAGACAAAGTCCATGTCATTTGTCCATTCTGAAGCGCAATTAATCTGTACCGTACATCCCCAAATAAATCATTATCGTCAAGAGTACTGTGCAGATTTATCCGTGGCGTCCAAATGTTTTCTTGGTCCACCTGAACGTAGGTTATCCCCTCATATTTGTCGGATTTCCAAACTAGGAACTCGTCCGTCCACTTGAGAGTCAGTATTACAATCACGGATAAGACTTGGTGCACTTCGTTCAGGTCTACAATATCAGTTAGTTGTAACTTAAATTTGACGATCACCGGATCGCTCTGATTTAAAATTGGGCGGATATCTTTAGTATAATTGGCCAGTAAATGTTCTTTTAAAGATTTCATTGTTTCCCAGGATACACTGTTGACTGACATCAATCCATGACAGGTAATAAAAAACAGAAACGTTGTCGACCACATGCTTACTAACTAGCTTTCAAAATTAACCCCCCAAAAAATCACAGAATATTCTCTCGGGTTAGTTTTCAGTCGGGTTAAAAAATTATTTTGAAAGTCCCTAGTAATGAAAATTTAGCCTAGGTCGTGTTCACTTTCAAGTCTGCGTTCAGAATATTATCAAAAAATCTAAAGAACATTGACGAATTATAGGTTCTTTAGGAAGAATAAAATATTTTATGATAATCCTTTATAATCTGTAAAATGGCTTGGGTAAGGTTCACTATCAGGTCCGCGTTCAAAATGAATAATTATCCACAATCAGAATTCACATTCGAGGAAGGTTAACAAATAGTAGTTGTATAGAACGAGTATAATATTGTTGATTGATATAGCCCTGGAAAGTTCTCGCTATCAGGTCTGCATTAGAAATTACTACCAGCAATCGTTAAAAAATTAAATTGTCGCACGCTTACCATCCGTACGCTTTTTACTTAACTAAACTATTTGTTCCGTAATATGAAAATCGATAACAATTCAGAACTGAATGTATAAACCATTCTCTCTATTAATCAGTCTACAAAACGACCCGATGTTTATTGATTATGAAACAATATTTACCATTACAAAGTCAAACCGTCTTGTTCCTTGACACCATTTGCTTGTATAACAAGAGCAAATTCGGCAATTCTATTGGATTGTTTAAAGAGATTGCAACCAATCAGAGACCTCAATCAGTTACACGAGTTGATTTTGGTCCAGAGCTGTATTCACTATTCCAATTAAAGGGATAATAGGCGTTAGAACGAACATAAAATTTTAAGTTCACTCAAATTTGGACAATAACAGTATATATCCATCAGTGGACTTACCTATACATCAAAATCCCTCTAAAATCCGATAAATCCCCAAAATAAAGTAGTTAATCATAAAACGCTTGAGCCATCCATCAAGCGATTTTCAAATCGTGTAAATATAAAGGGAAGTAACTCTAACATGTGAGTTTTCACGCGTCCTTGACCCCTACTGTTGAATTCCACAATGATGCTTTAGCGTTGATTTACCAGACGCTTTTATTCTCAAACTGAATGGAATCGTCGCTGGCTCACTTTTTTTTAAAATTCCGATTATATTTTTATTGTGGCTTTTTAAAATTTGGTAAAGTGTGGGATGCATACTTATTTAACTAATAGTCAATATGAAACACAAATATAAGCCGTAGGACGAGTGTATTCTAACGCCTATTATCCCTTTAAAGGTAGTCGACAGAGTTGGTTTGTACCTAGACATTGTGAAGATATGATATCACGTGATGGAGTCGAATCATTTTCAATAAATCAAAACAAGTGTGGAATATAACTCAATTTGAACCACTTAATCTAGTCTTTGTTTATATCTACATGTACTTAAACAAACCGTGAGTGACTTCACTCTAACATGGACGTTACAAATACTCTTTTAGATTTTTAAGTGGTTTCCAAATATAAAGATATTTATTTTGTTTTGAAGGGGTGCCTACTATCCGTTATCGGGAGCCGCGGTGGCTCAGTGGGTTAGCGCTTGCTCGCTAACCTGAAGGTCCAGGGTTCAATCCCGGCAAAGGATGAGATGAACTTTCGGATTTTTCAGCCCGGTTTCCCCTTGTCAGTGATGCAGTGCGGAGGGACTGACATGGAAAAAGCGTCTAGTCGTTCGGATGGGACAATAAACCGAGGCCCCGTGTGCTACAGGCTGTGCACGTTAAAGATCCCTCGACAGTTGGAAATCGCAAAAAGAGTAGGCTAATGCTGCTGTCCTTGCAAAATTTCCCTCATTGTACACTGCATGGCGTTGCCCGTCTTCATTAGCTCATAAGGTGCAGAAGAGTAGGACGTAACACTCCATTCATTTCATTTCATTTACTATCCGTTATCTTATGAGACTAGTCAAGAAATATAAGAACAGAGAAGAAAAAGGTGGGGAATAGCTTCCTAAAGGCTTGTGTCAATATTGAAGATAATATCAAACTATTAATTCCAGGCTATTATTTGAAGTTCTGTGAAGTTCAATCAGTAAGAATTGTATCATTATCAATGATAGCTAGATCACTCTAGGTCATTAATCTATCATACTGTAATCAAACATATCACTCAACCCCTCTGTATACTGGTTAGGTTATCTCCCTTGGGTATAGTAGCAGCTTGAGAGAGCTATAACGTATTTTCAACCACTGTTAAGTAAATGATAAATGTTATAAGATACAGAAGCATGCATTTGTTTTAAAGGTCCATTTAAACTAGGTATTCATTACACCACTGATGCGAAGGACCTCTTGAGATGTAAAGAGATTTTGTGATTATTAATGTAATCAAACATTCAGTTTTAGTTGAATTGAAAGGACAAGATACTCTTATTGAAAATTGGAGAGGTACATATTTATCTTATTAATATCCCGTATACAAATTTTCAGAAAACCTCCAAACAATCCCTTTAAAAGCTAGTGCCTACTCTTTCTTTTATAGACTGTATATTAATCACACGTTTTCTACGACGTCCGCTTGAGAAATTCATTCATAAATGATTAATTATTGTTTCCATCACTCCATATCGCTATATCACATTGTTATCGGAAACGGATATTGCCAATCTAATCTACGTTATTTACATGGAAAAAGCGTCTAGTCGTACGTCTAGTCGTACGGATGGGACAATAAACCGAAGCCCGGTGTGCTACTGGCTGTGTAATTTAGAGACTTCTTGAACAGTTGAAAATTGCTTATGCCGCTGCCCAAGCAAAATTTTCCTTATTGAAAACTGCATGGCGTTGCTTGTCTTCATTAGCCCATAAGGTGCAGAAGGGTAGGACGTAAAACTCCATTTATTTCACTTTTTACTTTCGATATTATAGAAAGCTTTCTATTAAATCCGTGAAATGATCACTAATCAAGCTGATTCGAAGGTATCGGGGGTGGGGTGGGGGTGAGTGTATGCTACTTGAACCACTTAAGGCGTTCTGACCAATTTAATCTAAGTGATCTAGTATTAAAATGTGGCGGAATCAGTATATAGTTTTACAGTTACCAATAGCTTAAAAGTCAACTGATAAAACAGTCAACCACCGGATTGTATTTGTTTTTAATTTTGGTGTTAGAGTTTAAATGTCGATTAACTGCGGTCGATAAAACTGTGAAAACTCGTAGAACAAAGTCTCTTATGATTGCCAACAATACACACTAGATTCTAAACATTATCACCGAGTTTAGATTGAAAGAACATGCATGGAACACGTATTAATCATTGTCAATTGACAGCAGAGTGATTAGTCTAGTCATGAGTGAGAGTTATCTATAATTCACAGTCAAGGTATGGTTATTGACTTGATTACAAATTATGGCAATTATCTCATGTAGATGTAAAAGTACAATTCTACAGTTAATGCAATGATGACAAATATTAAGGGTTGGGTATACGGTTTAAAAATTGGAAATAACACCCTTTTGTTATATCATATTAATGTTTGTATTGATTAGCAGAATAAATAGATGTATATGTAATGTTTTGTTTTGAACATAAAACAATAAGAGCAAGGTCAATGATAAGAACTAGTTGTAAATAATAGGTATGGTAAATAATGAGAGCTAGGTATGGTAAATAATGAGAGCTAGGTATGGTAAATAATGAGAGATAGGTATGGTAAATAATGAGAGCTAGGTATTGTAAATAATAAGAGCTAGGTATGGTAAATAATGAGAGCTAGGTATGGTAAATAGTGAGAGCCAGGTATGGTAAATAATGAGAGCTAGGTGTGGTAAATAATAAGAGCTAGGTATGGTAAATAATGAGATCTAGGTATGGTAAATAGTGAGAGCCAGGTATAGTAAATAATGAGAGATAGGTATGGTAAATAATGAGAGCTAGGTATGGTAAATAATGAGAGATAGGTATGGTAAATAATGAGATCTAGGTATGGTAAATAATGGGAGCCAGGTATAGTAAATAATGAGAGATAGGTATGGTAAATAATGAGAGCTAGGTATGGTAAATATTGAGAGCTAGGTATGGTGAATAATGAGAGCTAGGTATGGTAAATAATAAGAGCTAGGTATGGTAAATAATGAGAGCTAGGTATGGTAAATAATGAGAGCTAGGTATGGTAAATAATGAGAGCTAGGTATGGTAAATAATAAGAGCTAGGTATGGTAAATAATGAGAGCTAGGTATGGTAAATAATAAGAGCTAGATATCATGAACAATGAGAGATAGGTATGGTAAATAATGAGAGCTAGGTATGATGAACAATGAGAGATAGGTATGGTAAATAATGAGAGCTAGGTATGGTATAAGAGATAAAAAGTGAGAGCTGAGTATGGTATCATATTGTCACGGCTGGTTGATGAAGTGATAGAAAATGATTTGTACGACTGATTACTTGAATTGCAGGATGATAACAACAGTGATTATATATTTATTATCCACAGTCATAAAAGTATTATTGATTTAACATCAAATAACAACATTTAACTCGGGTAAATAAGTTCCATTTACTTGTCAATATTGAAACAGTCTGGTGTAGTAATTGCACACGCTGACCTGGTGATGAAAGCGGTGTGCCAACACTATTTTATCATTTAAGAAATACTTTTCAATTTGATTTCAATCTGATCACCTTGGTGATTTGTGGTTATTTTTGCAACGCGGACCTGACAGTAAACAAGTCGTCAGCTGTTGTGGATTGATGTCAGTGATTTGTTATATTATCATTGATGATATTTAGCCTTTGTTGAAGTCTTGTTAGGAATTTTCTAACGCGGACCTGATAGTGAGCACGTCTCTTGTATGCTAGTTAGTAAGCATGTGGTCGACAGCGTTTCTGTTTTTTATTACCTGTCATGGATTGATGTCAGTCAACAGTGTATCCTGGGAAACAATGAAATCTTTAAAAGAACATTTACTGGCCAATTATACTAAAGATATCCGTCCAATTTTGAATCAGAGCGATCCGGTGTATGTAGAGTGTAACCTACGTCTTACTGATATTGTAGACTTAGATGAGGTCCGTCAAATTTTATCCGTGATAATAATATTTACACTCCGTTGGACGGACGAGTTCCTAGTTTGGAAATCCGACAAATATGAAGGGATATCCTACGTTCAGATGGATCAAGAAAACATTTGGACACCACGGATTAATCTACACAGTACTCTTGACGATGCTGACTTATTTGGGGATGTACGGTACAGATTAACAGCGCGTCAGAATGGACAAATGACATGGGCAGTGACTAAAAAGATAACCGTTGCGTGTTTAATGAACGTAGTGCTTTTCCCGTTTGACACCCAACGTTGTACATTAGCGTTTACGCCTTTACTGTACAGCACTGAGCAGGTAAAATTGACGCACATGGGTAAATCCGTTAACTCTTCTACGCTAAAAGCACATGGTGAATGGGTTTTTAGAGAAAGTAATTACGCCACTGTCGATTACGAGTTGGATGGTTTTAATATGTCTGTTTTATACGTGAGATTGGAATTCAAACGACTCACATTGTTCTTTGTCCAGAACTTTTTAGTTCCGATCATCATTATATCGTTTCTCAACTTGTTAACCTTCTGGTTGCCAGATGGCTCCGGAGAAAAAGCTTCTTTTTCCATCACCGTTCTCCTGGCCTTGACCTTCTATTTGACAAGTGTGAGCAGCTATCTGCCTCAAAATTCGAATGAGCCAATTCTTCTTACATTGTACATCACTCTCTTACTGGCGCTTAGTTGTTTAACTGTTCTCGTGTCTCTAATACTAATCTACCATCACCATAAACATCACGATATACCACAACCAAGCGAAAACAACCACATTGTCTCAATAAAGGGAAATGGTGGAAAACTGAGAAAACTTTGTGGAATTCTGAGATGTAAAAACTCAACAGGACGTAAAAGTGGAATCACCATTGACGTATTTTTGTTTGTGGTATTTTTCCTCACGTGGATAAGTCTGAACTGTTGGTTTTTTGTTCGACTTTTTCGGTTGCAGTGATTGAGAGGCCATTTTATCAAACAAAACAATAATAAAACTATTATATATCATCCAGAGCTTCGTTTTAAAGCAGACTAATATATAACATAATATATAATACAATAATATTTAATTATATTGAAATATTAATGGGTTTTCAATAGGAAATGATAATATATGCATTCACTTTTTTGTATTGTAATTTAGAGTAATGTAGCATCATTGAGGTGTTACTGCCGTAGACCAGACTCGACAATGAAAATATGATACGAATGCAGGCGAATACCTTGACGCCTTTGTTAAAAGCAATGCCGAGCCAAGTTGAGCTGTCGGTAGAAAGTATGTTCAAAATACGACTGGCAAGATCTGATCGACTGGATTTCCTAGCATCCAATTCAATTAAATCGTTGCATTAACAAACAAAGAGATTACCAAGGGTGTGGAAATATTAGACATGTTATACAATCATTGCCAATATTAAATTGACGTGTACTACAAACTTCACACGAGGCATTTCTATGTAGAACAGCTTTCCGGGGGTAATGAATTGTTTTGTTAGTGTATGGACTACAGGAGATTGCATACAACTTCTTTTAGTGGCATTTAGTAACTGGGTAATAATTAACTTGACACTATTATTTGGATAACAATTGCTTTAAAAATGATCATTGCAGTGATCGAAGTACCTTCGTCGAAACCTCGCAAGTTATTTATTAAAGTATTTGTTATCCATATAATGGTGTCAAGTTAACATGTTACTTACAGTATATACCCAGGTTAAAAGAAAGTGTTAAATATCAATTAATCTTTATATCTTAGAGGTGGATATTACCAATTGTTTTCTATTCCTTAGAATTAATGTAGCCAACTGGAATCCACTTGGTATAGTCTAAGAGTAGTGTATTATGCCATCTGAAGTATTTCACAAGCTTGCTTATAAACGTGTATAATTGTACTACTGATTCCAATCGTTTCTCAATTGTAAGTTTTTGTATCGACTACCTGGGACGGAGCTATCAAAGCACCATATTGCAGATGGTCCCTTCTTGGACTACAAAGAGTACACAATGGTAAATCGGGATCAGTTAAGAGGTGACAACGTATAATTCGGGTGAAAATATCCCTTATTTAAGGCTTGATAATAATGAACTGGTGCTGACTCCCATCGGGAGTTGTCTAGGATCACATTGACTATAAATTGTTAGTTTCTGCCTTGATAGCTCTAGCTTTTATAGTTCTATCTGTATTGTTTACAGATCTTTATAAATATTGAATCGTATCTTAATGTCAGTTTAGTCTTCTTATAGTGATACAAGGTCTCCTATATTCCCTGAGCAGTATTCTGGTGGTTGTGGACAATGACTTGTGGATAGCCTCATTAACTTTGCACATAGTAAGCTCCAGTAACATTTCTATTTAAAGAGTCGACAAGCAATCTTATTAGGCACAAATATCTAAGGCACAAGACAGATGGAAATAAAAACTTTAGACATACTTCTATTAAGCACACTTTCATTTGGGCACAGTTCATATAGGCATATAGGGACATTTTCATTAAAGGGATAATAGGCGTTAGAACGAACATAAAATTTTAAGTTCACTCAAATTTGGACAATAACAGTATATATCCATCAGTGGACTTACCTATACATCAAAATCCCTCTAAAATCCGATAAATCCCCAAAATAAAGTAGTTAATCATAAAACGCTTGAGCCATCCATCAAGCGATTTTCAAATCGTGTAAATATAAAGGGAAGTAACTCTAACATGTGGGTTTTCACGCGTCCTTGACCCCTACTGTTGAATTCGACAATGATGTTTTAGCGTTGATTTACCAGACGCTTTTATTCTCAAACTGAATGGAATCGTCGCTGGCTCACTTTTTTTAAAAATTCCGAATATATTTCTATTGTGGCTTTTTAAAATTTGGTAAAGTGTGGGATGCATACTTATTTAACTAATAGTCAATATGAAACACAAATATAAGCCGTAGGACGAGTGTATTCTAACGCCTATTATCCCTTTAAAGTACACACATTTATTGCACATTGATATTCGGTACCATCTCAATCAGTGATTCAGGCACAATATTTACAATTAGGCAGATATTCATAAATAACGCTGTAACTAGATGGCATGTGCCTAAAGCACTGCGTCTTAATGATTTGGACTTAAAGGGGCCCAGACTTGATTTTTAGGGGTCGTTTTGGGCCTTTGTTACATTTAAACAGTCCTCAGAAATACTCAAGCTCTAAGAAAATCGCAAAATACCTTGAAATATGCCTCAAACAAAAAATTTCACTTTTCATTTTTTTCCGTGCTGTACGCGGCTGGTCTCCAGTCAGTCTGAAAATTGTGTGTCCTGTTGACAAAGTCTACAATTGAAAATGCGTTGTAGTCTATTTATATAGATGACCGCTATTGCACGACGGGAAGGATAACTCTTTGATTATCAAGACGAACCGTTTTCCAATATGGCGGGACGTTCGTAATATCTTAAGGCATAATGGTTTTTCAAACACGGATAATTATGGATACACGTGGATTTGAAGGCTCAAATTTCAAAGGTAAGCTCTGTAGACTATTTCTGATTAGCTAAGCAAAAGATTTCATGTGTTTGAGGCTGTCGGATGATTGTCCGAAACAAATGAAGCCTGGGCCTTAAATGACATTACACCTAATCAGAACAGGCCGAATAGGGACCACATTAATATCAAGGGCTCACATCACTCAATGTACTTTAAATAAGATTACAATTTTGTGTCTCTTTTTGCTGATAGTCTCCATTGTTATCTAACAATTACTTTACCGGGGACAATTTTCATGAAATTATTTCTAGCTTAGCAAAGCGTGTTATGTTGACCCATGTCTTGAAAGAATGTATCTACTAGGGTGACATACTGACAAGCATGTTCCTAAATATATACATCCAAACATTGCTTTAGGGGCATGGGTGACATGGAAAATCACAACAAAATAGTAGAGATTTAGAGAATGAAGAACGAATGAAAACAATTTAATATGAAACTCTACAAAATCATTCTGAGATTTTTACATAAAAATAAATCAACATGGCGTAAGTGTTATTTACAAAATGAGACCAACCTTTCTTTTTGGACTTTTACCAGCTAATATTTTTAATCAACCACTCTAATAAGGGCATCTCTATATAACTAAGATTCTGATTTTTTTACACCACCAGCCAATCTCAAGCGCTAGGGTTATATGACGCAAAGAAAACGTGTCCACCGTTGAGCGTTACACCAGCGATTGATAGGGAAGAAATTTGATTGGCTAATGGTGTTATGAATCAGTTCGGAAGTTCAATAGAGAAGTCGTAAGATCATAATTGCAGTGGATGAGTTACAATTAAAGGCAGTAAAAATAAGGAACGACAGTTTCGTCTTGTTCTAACAAATCTGACTTCATGGTAAGTTACAATGGTTAAATTTAAAATAATGGTTACATGGATAGAATGAAGGATTTGTTACATAAATATGGAGATAATAGTCTTGATCATGATTTGAAATGTTCCTGAATGGGCATAAATATCTAGAGCCTGTTTCACGAAAACTTAACTTAGGATGATTTTAGTGTTCAAATGGTCAGATTGGTCAATCACTAAAATTGAGTTTTTATTAACCAATCAGGTTACTATATTTCTTAAAATCTTGATTGTATCTTTGTTAAAATTTTGTGAAACAGGTCCGTGATCGAGGACATTATCTTTTGATAGATTTATAAATTGTTTTCTTATAAATGTGAGAAAAACAACCTTTTCAAATAAAAATTATTCCTGAGAGAAGGGATCGTGCTGCCTTAGTTATCAGTCTAACTGACTTGAATTGATTTCAGGAGAGCTATATATATAATGATGTATATGTGAAATAACGAACAAAATTTTATGGTATACTACTAGGTTTTATTGAAATGTGTAATAAAACCTAGGAGTAGTTTACCATAAAATTTTGTTCGTTATTTCATGTGATCTCTACCCCTAAATGTCGCTAAAGGAATAGTATGTATATGTGTATATGAATTCTCTGGAATAAATGGTATCTTGATTTAAATGTGTTCTTTAAGGTAAAAAAAAAGAACATCCATTAAAACCTAATATTGAATAAGAAAGGGGTTAAATTCTGTTAAGAAATTTCTTAAGGAGTTGTCAACTTACACTATAGTGACTTCCACTTGTATAGTAACTTGTTGCCTATCAATTTACCCTAATCTCTTATTTCTTCTAAGAGGTCAAAGCACTTCCCTTTATTCCATAAGCTAATTCATATTCACCTTACACTCCTATGGTAATTATATCTCAGGCATACTGCTTATTAGTATTTGTACTTGACAAAGCTGCTTGTGACTATAGTCCTGCATATCAAGTACATGACCTAAATAGTTAATTTACAATACTGTTTTAGAATCACGCTGGTTGTTGACGTCTGGTCCTCCGTGAACGTCTCAAATTACGCTTCTTAGATTTTGATTTATTCGGAGTGTCGTCAATTATCACAATATCGCAATCTTTGGCTGCTGCCTTGGCAGCCATTATAGCTCCCTCTGGATTTTTTTCTATCACATCGATACAATCATTATCATCCATGTCCAGGTCCTCTGGGGTATCATTCGGGTTCACATCATCACCATCAAATTTAAACACTAACTTAGAAATGTCCAATTGTTTGTCTGCAGCATATTTTTCCAATACGTTTCTGATAGGTTCTGTCTATAATAGAATAAAAATATTGAAGCTATCTATTTGAGACTGAAGTATGTTGGGTACAGACCAATTTCATCATATGAATTCCTTACCCTTATATTCCCAAGCTCTAGATTTTTGGAAAAAGTATATATAATTTTTTAAATGGTGCACATAGGAGATTCTTTTTAGGGCTGAACCATGAGCTTGGTCTTTCTGAATTTTAACCGTCAAGGGACTATGGTCTTGGCTTGTGCCCCATTCAAAAGAGTAGATGTTTTCCATGACAACCCTTAACCTTAGAGAAGGAAGAAACCCTGCCTCAGAGGCACAATTCATAACGCCCCCTTGTATAAGGAAAGGTAAAGATTTTAGGTAGATTTTAAAATAATTTTTCCCCTTGGAATAGATTGATATATTATTTAGTCTATGATACAATCATTAAGTTATTTGTAATAGCTGCTTTAAATTTGAGTAAAACCTTAACTAAGTATCACCAAGCAGTTGCCTAGCAAGATACGCCCACTTTAAAATATATTTTCTGTTTTAACACAGGCAGAAACTCTAACATTATTTAGGTCTAATCCAATCCAAGTTCTCATCAATATCAATCTTCACACCAAATTTCATTGGTTTTGACTAAGTCAAAGGCAATACCTCAAAAAACGTTCACCAAAAAACTGTCACTATCATTTTAATCAGGGCATATAAAAACGGGCTTGAAAAATTAGGTTCATACCTTATCTACTGTAATATGAACTTTTGAATTCCGAACTTGGCTTTGAACACACAACACTATAGCATTTATACCATAATAGTCTGTTTGTAAGTTCTGTTCATCAGATACATTCTGTGAGGTATTCGCATTGATATGACAATCTGAAACAGAGTATAAGGAAAAGATTAGTAAATGATCCTGTTTTAGACATAATAAATAGAAGCAGGATCAATGCTCCTTCCTCTGTTCTTTCTAAGTCTTACCGAATGCAAACAATGAGTTCAAAATACACTTTGAAATAATACTTATGGTCAATAAAACACCAAAGTTTATTTGTTCTAATATTAATGAGTTATATATTACATAAAGAATTTTCAATCAGCCTTTAAAATGCATAAAAACAATGTTCCACAAATTAAGCAATTTGACATACATGAAAATAAAATTTGAGAATAAAAAAACAAGTCCAAAATGCTGTATTTTTATTATTATGTATCAGGGGATGTTGATTTGACAGTTTATGCCGGTCATGTCCGAATATACATCTGATATGAAAAGAGGCTCCCTTGGTCATTAAGTATAGGTCAGTGATGTTTAAAAAAAAAATAATAAATTTAATATATAACCTATATCTTTTTTTCTCATTTAAAAATACCATAATTAATTTCTAATTAAAGACCAGAATGTTGTGTAATATTCTATGAAATGCAGTAAAGTAACAATACACTGTAGACGTAAAGCTATTACATGTATTTACCTATGATATCTGTAAGCTGTAATTTGATAGTATTCGGTGTGTCGCTACGAGATATTGTTCTATCTCCCAGTAATAACATAATCTCTGATGATATCACATTTAATTTCTCGGCTAGATAATCTCTCACATGGTAGAAAGAGTCAGACTAAAATAGATAAAGGATATTATAAATATTTTACTTAGACCTGTTATTCCAAGAAGTCTGTATTCTTGAATCCTATTATCGCTGAAATCAAAGTCTTGATTTTACAGTTTATTCTAAATCAAAGTCTGAATTACGATGAAAATGAAAATTCAGCAAAACTAAAAGTTTGAAATCTCTGTTAAACAAAAAACAAGAAATTTAGACAATGTGGCTTATTATAGATAGTACTTTGATCGGAAACAATTAACATTTCATTTTTGTACAACAGTCTGTTTAATATATGAAACTAGCAGTATCTATACCCTGAAATGTGAAATGAATGGATTTACCTATCTTCTGCAGCTTAAGGGCAAATGAAGACGGCAACGCCATGCAGTGTGCAATGAGGGAAATTTTTGCCAGGACAATGGCATTAACCTACTCTTTTTGCGATTTCCAACTGTCGAGGGATCTTTAACCTGCACAGCCTGTAGCACACGGGGCCTCGGTTTATTGTCCCATCCGAACGACTAGACGCTTTTTCTAGTACCCAAAGGAAAGGGACTGGATAATAGAGGCCATGCTTATATTGATAAGACAGTCAAAATGCAATATTATATACTTACTCTTTTAATATTGATTCTGTGAACTTTTCCCTTATGTACCACTTTAACTAGGATATCTTCTTTCTGTATGACAGGACTGGCACCAGTAATAATAATCTCTTGACTGCCATCCTGGTCCAGTATCAAACTTGTATTTAAACCATCAGTACTAACCAGATCTTTAGCCCGGTTCAATATACTGCAATACATTTATGGCGAGCTTCACATTGCAGTTCAAAATAAACACTTAATTAATGCTCATCACTAAAGAAAGATGGAGAGAAAGAAAGAACAGTGGAAAGAAAGAACAAATAAAAAGAATAAAAGAAAGAATTGAAAAATAGAGATGGTCATTGCAATAAGCCTACATTTATAATGGCAGGCAATTCATCCGGGAAGTTGACAAGAATTATCAGTCAGAAAGATTATTCTGATTTTCAATAGGGTTCATCCTTGAGTTATTAAAATCGTTTTGAAGAACAAGGGCAATAAATCACACAGACATTGATGTGTGGGCTTATAAACAAAAAAAAAGAACAAATATCTAAAATTTATTCCATGTGAATTAAGAAAGAAAGAAAAAACAAGAAAGGTTTAGGAAAAGACTAAAAGATTGGAGCAGAAAGACAAAGGTCTAAAACTTCTTATATCTTAACCCCTCCAGAACTCCTATAGCAAGGGACTGCAGACCACAGCTGATTATTTGTTTGAAGTTGTTGTGTTATCTATCTCTTAGAGGGACAAATAGGTTGCTATTCTTTTGACCAATAATACCCTTTTGTCAGTAATGTCTATTTTTTGGGTGAGATTTCCAGTTTACTGTGAGTCTTCATTTATCAATGCGTTAAAAATTTTATGTGCTTTAAAGAAAATTACCATGCATTTTAAAGAGATATGTAGAAAGTAAAATTCCTGATTACAGTTTTTGTAATGAACTTATTAACTTATATCCAAGCCCCAAATCAACCTTGGAAAATGGTGAAGCTGTTGGAAGAAAATAATTCAAAAGATTACATGCTTTGCTTCTTTTCTAAAATCAATCAACACCTTTATTCAGACAATAAAACCTACTTTAAGGCAGATTGTAACTGTTCTGTATGTTTTGGAGCTCTGACTGGAGACAACTCTTCTAGACTACTCATATCTTCTGTGCTAAAACAACAATATATCATAATATAACTACACTTGTATTTTCTAAGCTCTCAAATTCTAACATTATTTGTTAGATTGTTCTATGGTTTAAATTTTTAACACTGTATCTAAGATATACAGTAAAACCTGGATTATCCGGAACCTGGATGTACCGGAATCCTGTTCAAACCGGCACAATTCTACGGTCCCGATTTTTTGTACCGGAATCGCTTAACTAAATTTAACCTCTGCAAACCAGCAACCTCTATACATAGGCACTGGCATCAATCGTCGGTCCCAAATGACAGAATCAACTATATTTCACCTGCACAAAATGGCATCAAAAGCGAGTGACCGACATCGGTCAAGAGATTTCGTGTTAAATAAATCTATGATTAGACCATTATACAATATATATCCTAATTAGATGTCAATTGATAATTTAAAAGAATGAATGTGGATTATGACAAAAATAGAATTGTTTATTGTCTCAGGCGGCGCCTATTGTTCACATGATTAAAATGGAAATTTTAATCCTTGAACGTTAACAGTCATACAGTACATTTGATAACACCCAAGCCAAAATTTTTAGGTTAAATATGGGGTGTAAAATGTATAATTTCATATGGCAATATGTCTACCCTGAAAAAAAAAAGAAAATTCTAGAACTCCGTCAGCCAAACGTATGCGAATTGAGTTAACTTTAGGTCAGACGGAAAAAGACTGTCCAAAAGAAAAAGACTGCTTCTTTCTCAATACAGAGTTATACCCCTTGATCTTCAACTGTTATTTCCACATCCAGAAATCAAGATTATCTCCCCTTCTGTTACATAAAACCTGTCCAGACCAGAACCTGTCTAAACCGGCATTTTCGGGCGGTCCCGACGCATGCCAGATAATCCAGGTTTTACTGTACTAGGGTCTTAACTTCTAACACTGTTTCTAGGATATCCTCGTGTCTTATCTTCTAACACTGTTTCTAGGATATACTAGGGTCTTAACTTCTTACACTGTTTCTAGGATATACTAGGGTCTTAACTTCTAACACTGTTTCTAGGATATCCTAGGGTCTTAACTTCTAACACTGTTTCTAGGATATCCTAGGGTCTTAACTTCTAACACTGTTTCTAGGATATACTAGGGTCTTAACTTCTAACACTGTTTCTAGGATATCCTAGGGTCTTAACTTCTAACACTGTTTCTAGGATATCCTAGGGTCTTAACTTCTAACACTGTTTCTAGGATATCCTAGGCTTAACTTCTAACACTGTTTCTAAGGGTATCCAAGAGTCTTAACTTCTTTAAAACTGTTTCTAGGATATCTAGCGTATTATTTTCTTACACTGTTTCTAGGATATCCTAGGGTCTTAACTTCTAACACTGTTTCTAGGATATCCTAGGGTCTTAACTTCTTACACTGTTTCTAGGATATCCTAGAGTCTTAACTTTTAACACTGTTTCTAGGATATCTTAGAGTCTTAACTTCTAACACTGTTTCTAGGATATCTTAGTGTCTTAACTTCTAACACTGTTTCTAGGATATCCTAGGGTCTTAACTTCTTACACTGTTTCTAGGATATCCTAGGGTCTTAACTTCTTACACTGTTTCTAGGATATCCTAGAGTCTTAACTTCTAACACTGTTTCTAGGATATCTTAGAGTCTTAACTTCTAACACTGTTTCTAGGATATCCTAGGGTCTTAACTTCTAACACTGTTTCTAGGATATCCTAGGTCTTAACTTCTAACACTGTTTCTAGGATATCCTAGGGTCTTATCTTCTAACACTGTTTCTAGGATATCCTAGGGTCTTAACTTCTTACACTGTTTCTAGGATATCCTAGGGTCTTAACTTCTAACACTGTTTCTAGGATATCCTAGGGTCTTAACTTCTAACACTGTTTCTAGGATATCCTAGGGTCTTAACTTCTAACACTGTTTCTAGGATATACTAGGGTCTTAACTTCTTACACTGTTTCTAGGATATCCTAGAGTCTTAACTTCTAACACTGTTTCATAGGATATCCTAGAGTCTTAACTTCTTACACTGTTTCTAGGATATCCTAGGGTCTTAACTTCTAACACTGTTTCTAGGATATCCTAGGGTCTTAACTTCTTAACACTGTTTCTAGGATATCCTAGGGTCTTAACTTCTAACACTGTTTCTAGGATATCCTAGGGTCTTAACTTCTTACACTATTTCTAGGATATCCTAGAGTCTTAACTTCTAACATTTTTTCTAGGATATCCTAGTATATTAATTTTGAACACTGTTTTTTTATATCCTGAGGTTTGTGCTTCCCAAGAATATAAAATGGCCTAATAAAAGATACTATAATAGATACTAAGTATATGTAACAGTACATACCTTGTAGAAGCTAGAGAATCATCAAAATCAGGTCTCTGTTTACTGACTGCTATCACATCTTGACTTAAGTCTGCACTATTACATAAAACTGGTACATCTACAATATAGCATAAGAGAGTTCAACAAATTAACTACAGAGAATGATAAACTTTCTTTTCATTTTTTATAAAGGACTAAAGGTAAATATTACAAAATAGTGCTCACTATATGGTGTGTTTAAAAATCATAATTATGTTTCATGGAGGATTGTGGGGAAGTTAAAAATCTTTTGAGACTATTCAATACAATAGACTCTTTACTTTACATGGGTTAGAATTAGGTCCAATACACAAGGACATGGCCCTGTCTAACATTCAGCCCATAGAGACAAACATAGACTCTTTATTATACATGGTTCAAAGTTATGTCCAATACACAAGGATATGGTCCTGTCTTACATTCAAAATATTGGGGACAATACAATGAATAATACAAACTGATATATAGAAAATATATCCATAGAAATAAAAAAGTAACAGGATTTTCAGGAGGCTTTCTAAGTTTTATGAGTGTATTAAGGACTCTGATAGCAACAATTTACACCAAATAATATTATACATATATCATATTTTGCAATTAGTTAGTGACGTCATCAAACACTTACTTTTGGTGGTTAAGCTGGTTGAAAAGTAGCAAGTTACTATTTAACAGAAAGCACTGACACAGGTTTGAATCAATTTCACATTAATAGGGTTATTAATGAAATTGCAGAAACCATTGACAGAAAATTTGAATGGTGAATAGATGCTATCATTGTCCCTGATACACATAATAAAATTAAAAACCTTTTTACAATCTCTTTACAGAGCTTTTACCATGTAGGCCTACCTCATGGTTGTTCCTGATATAGATAAAAAAATTAAAAACCTTCTTTACAATCTCTTTACAGAGCTTTTACCATGTAGGCCTACCTGATGGTAGTTCCAGATATACATGAAAAAAATAAAACCTTTTTACAATCTCTTTACAGAGCTTTTACTATGTAGGCCTACCTGATGGTGGTTCCTCAACATCCTCATCAACTAAGCTGATATCTAATAAATAATTCTTCGTTTTCACGTTTCCCAAACATCGTTCAACTTGCGACGAGTAAATATTAAACTGATCAGTATCATCTTTTTCCTCATCCTCACTATCAGAAGGAGGCTGACATTCTTTCATTAAACCAGCCAATCCTCTACCTCGTAACGTGGACGATTTTTGTTTTTTGATACGAGGTGGACTGTCTTCATCGCTGGAATTGTCCTAAAAATAAAATTAACAAAATTTGTCGAGAAATGATATTTATTCTTTAAAAGTCAAAACACTTTGCTTCTTGTGTCTAGATTATGATTTTTTTTTTGGCCAAAATTTAACCTGAATGTTAGATTAAGCCGACTGTAAAATTGATGAAGTGACAGCTAGAAATGAGGGATTAGGCCTACTGGAGCCAGACATATGTGAATAGGAAGAGCATGTCCTCCACACTCTACATATAAGTATAAACAAATCTTTTTGTATCATAGAATAAAGAACTGATCCAAACCCTAAAACGAACACTAACGATGACCATAAAGTTAGCCAGACTGTATTTTAAAAAGGCTAAATAGTCATGCACAGGGTTATTTAGGGGAGGAAACCACTTATAATAGGGGAGGGGATGGGGAGCCACTAGGATTAAAAAGAGGTGGAAACCACTAAGAGGAACTTGCAAAGGGAGGAAACCGCTGCATCCCCACAGAGTGTGAATGATATGCTCTCCCTCTAATAACCTTTGACTATTTTGTTCAAGATGTTTGATTAAAATCACAAACACAAGTTAAATAGGAGACAATATAGTATTGAATTAAAGATGAGATCTTCATAATTTTGTTTGTTTTTCTGTATACAAATTTGTGAATACAAGGAATCAACAAAAATTTATCCCCTAGAACATAATATGTCTCCAGGTCGACCTAGCTCCGACCCCGAATCCCTTAAACGTTGTCTCTCACGTTGGCCATATAAAGGATTTATCCTGTAAAAAAATGTAGTAGAATCCAAGAATTCCGCAAATCACAGACACAGAAATGAAACGACAAAGTTAAAAACCCAATCATTCTACAGCTTGTTCACCTTTTCGCTATTGCGACAGCGTTTCATAATGAACTGATTTTCAATTCCAGACCATGATAGTCTGATAAGACCGTAACAAAACGTAATCTGAACAAATTTACCGATGAGTTTTTGTTTTGATTTTCTACTTCCGCCATTTTTGTTGAACGCGGGTAATGTAGTCTCGATCTTAAGTCCAATAGTTTTACATTCGACACCACTCGTACCGTGTCACTCTGGAACAAGAAAGCTGTTCGACTCTTTAATTCAATAATATATTGTCTCCTATTTAACTTGTATTTTTGTTTGGAGTCAAACATCTTCATTAGAGTGGGAGCTGGCAAGGACTTTAACTGGTCAATTACCACCACCACCTATTCGACTCTAGAATAGCAAAACTAACATTGTCGTAGGTGGAGCCGAATGCTCTCATATAAACTTCGTGATAAGAATGCTGCTTGTTACCATTTAATATTAAATGTAGAAACATTGAATTTAAATTCGGTTTCGGTTTTACAATTATATATTTATTTAGTAAATGAGTACAAAGTATATGATTCAGTTTGTGAACTTATATTTATTACAAGGTTACTGTATAAAATATAATTTACATATTTACCAATTAATATTCATATTAAAGTCATTTCACCAATGTTCATTAGTTTATTTGAGTTGAACTTGGTCATTCAAGTTTGTCATCTTTAATAGTCCTGGGTGCAGATGTCACAATTTCGCTTGATAATCTCGACTATTCTACTTTCACTTTCGTTTTCATCGAAATTCTTCATTTGTTCATATTAAATGACGTGACGTATTTCAAGGTCTGTTAATTGATAACACGACCAGTTTCGTTAGACATCAGGTGAGTACAAAGACAAGTTATAAAATTCCATCCAAGTAAGACAATTCCGTTAATCAATATCTAGTCCAGAATTGCCTATATAGGCATTGACAAAATCGCGAGTAATAGACATACAGGCCCGTAGCCAACCTACATACTGATTGAACACTATCCAAAATGTTGCAGGGTGGGGGAGGGGGTGTCAGAACAGTTTTTGACTGTAGCGATTTTCAACCATAGTGAGCCTATAGAAAGAACTGTAATACTTCAACGAAGTTTTATTCAGCGTTTAGATGTTTCCAATGTTTTCAGTGACACTTCGAATCGCTGCTTTACCGAGTGACAGTGTGCTGTGCTGTATTGTGCTTACGATTGCTTAATGCCTTTTTAAGACTTTTAACTGTCATTGTTGCTCTATTCGAATCCTTTAAAACCATTTATAAACCATTAAAAAGCAATAATAATCCTTATTCAATATCCCATAATTATGTAGTATATACCATACCAGTGGTAATATACACAACAATTAGAAATATATAAATAACATTCAATCAATAAGCACATTTAAATTAATTCATAGTTATATGATGTTTATTTACAATCACTATAAATAATTCACCTTTTAAACAAATACATGTACTGTAGTTCATTTCATAATATTATCCTTAACCAACTTGTAGTGTTTATATGTTCAGTTTCGTTACTGTTAAAAAGATTAACCATTTTAATACACGGTGCTCGACAATAGTACCCTAGAACCACGCGATAGTCCATTCGGCATTAAGTAATTTAGAAACAAAACTTAAATATCTGTTATATAGAGTTTCTATTTATTATCTGGTAAGTCAAACTGATAAATATATTCTACTCTTATTTATCGACCAGGTTTGATATTTTACATTGTACATCCATTTAAAAAGATTTTTATTTATTAGCCATGAAACCTAGTAAGTCTAACTGATAACTATAATCTACTCTTAGTGACTAAGTTAGAGATTTTACTTTGTACATTCATTTTAAAATTACATATTTGACTACGTAGACAGTCCGGTAACACCAGTGGCAGTTTTGGGGGTTGGAATCGCTGTGTGAGATAATGTTAATGTTAACATCACGTATTGAGATAAACTTCTTTACGATAAGTGATATGAGTTCTTTCACTATGGAAAATGATCAGAAACTTGGTAGTGGGTGATCAAATCTGTTCGATACAGTCCCTGTCCTAAACCCCCAGAAAAGCCACGGTCAGCCAAAGTGGGCTTTATATAAAGAACCAAATTGAAACACCCCCTTAGAAACTTCATTATCACGAGGACCGGGGTATTGTGTCCTAGACATATAAAAAAAATGACAATTGTACATAAAATGGAAACATGGGTCACATCTGGGTATGCTGGGTATGAAAGATTTTTTTTTTTCAATTGGCAATTTGTGGCTTCTACATCGCGTACAGTTACGTCTCAGTTTGTTTGGCAATTGGATTTTATAATCTTCAAATTGAAAAGGAGACTTAAACATACGTTAGTTTATACATTTACTACTGATATAAATTGTTAATAGAGTACGATTAAAGTACCCGGCGAAAATTGCTAATAGAGATTGGCTGGATATCCGATGGAAATTGTTAATAGAGTATGCCTGGATATCTGGTGGAAACCGTTAATAGAGTGCGGCTGGATATCCGGTGGAAATTTTTAATAGAGTATGGCTGGATATCCGGTGGAATTGTTAATAAAGTATGGCTGGATATCCGGTGGAAATTGTTAATAAAGTATGGCTGGATATCCGGTGGAAATTGTTAATAGAGTATGCCTGGATATCCGGTGGAAATTGTTAATAGAGTATGGTTGGATATCCGGTGGAAATTGTTAATAGAGTACGGCTTGATATCTAGTGGAAATTGTTAATAGAGTGCGGCTGGATATCCGATGGAAATTGTTAATAGAGTATGGCTGGATATCCGGTGGAAATTTTTGATAGAGTACGGCTGGTTATCCGGTGGGAATTGTTGATAGAGTACGGCTGCATATCTGGTGGAAATTGTTAATAGAGTACGGCTGGATATCTGGTGGAAATTGTTAATAGAGTACGGCTGGATATCTGGTGGAAATTGTTAATAGATTACGGCTGGATATCCGGTGGAAATTGTTAATAGAGTACGGCTGGATATCTGGTGGAAATTGTTAATAGAGTACGGCTGGATATCCGTGGAAATTGTTGATAGAGTACGGCTGGATATCCGGTGGAAATTGTTAATAGAGTATGGCTGGATATCTGGTGGAAATTGTTGATAGAGTACGGCTTGATATCCGGTGGAAATTGTTTAATATGAGTACGGCGGGATATCCTGGTGGAAATTGTTAATAGAGTACGGCTGGATATCCGGTGGAAATTGCTTAATAGAGTATGGCTGGATATCCTGGTGGAAATTATTAATAGAGTACGGCTTGATATCTGATGGGAATTGTTAATAGAGTACGGCTGGATATCTGGTGGAAATTGCTTATAGAGTATGGCTGGATATCCGGTGGAAATTGCTTCTAGAGTATGGCTGGATATCCTGTGGAAACTGCTTATAGAGTATGACTGGATATCCGGTGGAAATTGCTTATAGAGTATGGCTGGATAATCCGGTGGAAATTGCTTATGGCTAGATATCCGGTGGAAATTGCTTATAAAGTATGGTTGGATATCCTGTGGAAATTCTTAATAGAGTATGGCTGGGTATCCCGTGGAAATTGCCTATAGAGTATGGTTGGATATCTGGTCTAAATTGTTAATAGAGTACGGTTGGATATCAACTAGGCCATAGCATGTTATCTTTTACCTATCGTATTGTTGTTTATTTATCAGTTATCAGTAATAGATGACACCTTTTTTTATTATATATAACGTTGTTGTTCTGTTTTCTATCATTATTGCTGTTTGAGCTTGATAAAGATTGCTTTATGTGAATTGAAAAGTTGTCTAAATTAAAGAGAAGTAGTATATCTATAATAGTGGTCTTATTTATCTAAAGTTACTATATCTATTATTGTATTACTTGATAAAGATTGCTGTATGTGAATTGAAAAGTTGCTTAAATTAAAGAGAAGTAGTATATCTATAATAGTGGTCTTATTTATCTAAAGTTACTATATCTATTATTGTATAACTTGATAAAGATTCCTGTATGTGAATTGAAACATTGCTTAAATTAAAGAGAAGTAGTATATCTATAATAGTGTTCTTATTTATCTAAAGTTACTATATCTATTATTGTATAACTTGATAAAGATTCCTGTATGTGAATTGAAACATAGCTTAAATTAAAGAGAAGTAGTATATCTATAATAGTGGTCTTATTTATCTAAAGTTACTATATCTATTATTGTATAACTTGATAAAGATTTCTGTATGTGAATTGAAACATAGCTTAAATTAAAGGAAGGAGTAGTATATCTATAATAGTGGTCTTATTTATCTAAAGTTACTATATCTATTATTGTAACACTTGATCAAGATTCCTGTATGTGAATTGAAAAATAGCTTAAATTAAAGGAAGGAGTAGTATATCCAAAATAGTGGTCTTATTTGGTCTTATATTTAAGAGTAATAGTATATCTATAATAATGTTCTTATATAAAATGTTCTATCTACGTCTACATGTCAAATAAAGACTAGATCAGACCTCAGTTTTAAAGTAGTTTGCCATTATTCCCGTGCCGTTAATTTCTAGCATATTCTAGAAGATTAAACTAACAATGTCATAATGCAAAACATACAATTTTACATTTCTATTATCACACAAAATGATTTAGTTGAAAATATAATAATAACAATAATAACAAACCCTTTATCTTACATGGGTCAGAATAAGGTCCAATACACAAGGACATGGTCCTGTCTAACAAACAGCCCTTGGGGCAATACATTGGATAAAAAAATTAAAAAAAAAAGTAGCGAAAATACACAATACTTCAATATACAATTCGCCTAAAACTATACAGGTACATGTGCATCAAATGGACAGATCTATGTTCTGGCGATCAAGTACATGACCACAAAATAAATATACAATACTCCACGTACAATTTGTTTAAAACTACACAGGTAAATGTGCATCAAATAGACAGAACTGTGTTCTGGTGATCAAGTACATGACGAAAGAATGAAAATAAAGTGTATTTAATTATATATTTAAAGAAAAATATCCTTCTACGCGGCCAGTAATTTGTTTTTCTTTTTATTTTCCAGAAACCTACTAAAATATGGAGGTTTCGTGAACAGAGCTAGAACTAACAACATAACAGTAAAAATTATCATCAAAATATTCCAAAATATTGTAGCTGCCAAAAATCTCAGGTAAGATGATTTTAAAAAAAAATAATACTGCGTTTTATAAAAATACATAAAATTTATGTTCTGAAGAATGGTCATATTCATCAGTGAAATTACCTGGTGTCATAAAGTAACAGAATACAGGTAAAATCTTGAAGACTCACAAAACAATTCTGTTATGTTATTTATGGCAGCAGGTTTATCTACTGATGAATATTATGCTCTTAGTGACCAAGTTTAAATTTTGAAATTTTATGATTTTCTATGACGCAGTATTTCTCTAATTCCCTAATTTAATCTTGAAATGTTCGTAAGTCAGAAACTGTCATTATGCCAAGCTACCTGCTTGCTAGTGTGACTTGATAGTGTGGTATAGGGTGGATTTTAACTCCCAAAAATAACTACCATCTTGACCGTACCAACAAGTACAAATTACATCCAATTGAATAGTTTCGTTTTGTAGTATAAAAGTATACGATCCTTGAATTGAACAAATTTATGAATTGCGAATTCTTTATTTTCGATTTGCACACCAGGCGGTAAATTTAAAAAGAAATGCCGCCATCATGTAAAGGGAGATAATTATGTTATTGTAATCTGACGGCAGCAGCGTCATTTCCAGTTTACGACCCAAAGAAACACTGGCTGTGGCATTGTCACATTTTGAGAAATTCATACCCACAGCAAACAATAGCCTAGCAAACGACAATCTGACTCGCTGTCGACTGGGTTTTCTCCTGGGCATTTTTTTCTATTTTTCATGTTCTGTATTGTAGATTAGAGGCTGAATATGGAGAAGTTTCTACCTTCGTTCCTGACGAAGTATTGGAGAAAATATACTAATGCTGATGACCCAGCTCCTTCTCAACCAATAGTTCCAACTCAAACAACAGTTCCAACTCGAACGTCCGTTCTTTATCGACCAATAGTTCAAAAAGCAGATGCTACACGAACAGTAGTTCCAACTCGAACACCAATTCACTCTCGACCAATAGTTCAAACAAGAACAGCAGATGCTACTCGAACAGTAGTTCCAACTCGAACACCAGTTCCCTCCGGACCAATAGTTCAAACAAGAACAGCAGATGCTACTCGAACAGTAGTTCCAACTCGAACACCAGTTCCCTCTCGACCAATAGTTCAAACAAGAACAGCAGATACTACTCGAACAATAGTTGCAACTAGAACTTCAGCTTCTATTCGAGCAACAGCCTATACTCGAATAGGAGATCCAGCAATAATAACAGTTCCAACTCAAATAACAGATCCTAAAATAACAGTTCCTAAAATATCAGTTCCAAGACGAATAATAGATCCTACTCGACCAACAACTCCTACGAGAACTAAAGTTTCTACCCCTCTAATCATGAATAATCCTGCAAAACAAATAATAGATCCCAATCGCACAATAACTCCTACTAGAACTACAGATCCTACTCGAACAGCAGTTTCAAGACAAATAATAGATCCTACTCGCCCAACAACTCCTACTAGAACTATAGCTCCTACTCGAACAGAAGTTCAAAGACAAATTAGAGCTCCTACTCGCCCAACAACTCCTACTAAAACTATAGCTCCTACTCGAACAGAAGTTCAAAGACAAATTAGAGATCCTACTCGCCCAACAACTCCCGCTAGAACTATAGCTCCTACTCGAACAGAAGTTCAAAGAAAAGATCCTACTCGCCACACAACTCCTGCCAAAACCACAGAACCTACTGGAACAGCAGTTCAAAGACAAATAAAAGATCCTACTCGCCCAGCAACTCCTGCTAGAACTCGAGCAACGGTTCCAACTGAAACAAAAGCTTCTTTTCGAACATCGTGTGAAGAAGATGATACCAAAATAAAAATTGAAAATACCGCTTCTATTTCAAACAGAGAAAGATTAAAGATAAGTCATTCCCAAGATGTAAGACCTAAAGATTCGCCATTCCTTAGCAAATCGAGAAGCAGTTCAAATAATTCGGATCATTCAGAAACTAGTTGTGGAAGAAAAGATGTAGAAGTGTTTCGATCTGACACAACGGCTTCAAAACATACCAAATTTATAACGGGACAAGAAGAAAGTGACCATTCAAAAAATACCAAAAAGAACCAATCATTAGCAAATCCGGATATTGCTGAAAACACTCGTCCGATGAGTAATATAAACCTGAAATCTGAAACAAACCAAAAGACCAACCCCCTTTCTAGCTCACTAATCACAGAATCTACATCACAGCAACAAGATATTTATCAACGCAAGCAACCAGAAAGAAATGAATCACTGTACCAGGATCAATCCGAAAGCAAAAAGAAAAGAAATCGCCAAAAGAGAAAATCAAAGAAAGAAACCCAGGAAAAACAGAAAGTTCCTTCTGCCGTATTTTCAGAAACTCCACAACAGCAATCATGCCAGGACCAGTCAAAAAGTAGTTTAGCGAAACCAGATCTTAATTTAACCAATCGCCAAAGATTTGATTCAAACAATCCTGAAACATTCACGATTATCGAAGAAGCAGCAATCCCGAGCAAAGTCCATCTACCAAATCACTTGAAAAAGATTGTATCCTCTACCAATCCAAAGCCAAGTCGCAACTTTTATTTGGTGTTGCTAAGTAGCAAAATGTCAGTGTCCTTGGTAACATTATTGGATGTAGTTTTAGGCCCCGATAGTGAACGAACAATACAGGCCATTGAAGACGAAAAGATTGTGGACCTTGAAAGCGCATCATTAAACTTCTCTGACGTCCAGAAAGCTGAACAGGCGTTCAAGCACCTTCGAGATTTTAACCGTCAAAACCTGCTTTGCACATGGACTCCTGTAGACAGTCGTATAGACAGTTTAAAAAAATATTTTAATGACTTTGAAATGTATTCTTCTCAAATTTTTAAAATTCACGATAACAAAATCCACAATATCCGAAAACAGTTGGAAACCTGTGCCTTTGATGAAAAGGACGCATTAAAGATGCGAAAAGAAGAGCTAGTAAAACAGCTTAGAGAATTTACTAGTTTTTCAAAAACCGTTCGAGAATCTCTCCGCAGATCTATTCTTTTGGAGGATGAACAAACATTTCAGTCAGTTGTGGAGAATCAGGTTATTGGTTTTGGAGTTGAGTGCAACCGCCTGAAATCGGCGTTACCAATCTACGCTCGGAAAACTGATATCCTGGACGTAATTGAACAACACCAGGTGGTTATAGTCCGTGGTGAGACTGGGTCTGGAAAAAGCACACAGTTGGTTCAATATTTACATCAATGTGGAAAGTATACCGAGGGGCTCATTGCTTGTTCCCAGCCTAGAAAGGTGGCGTGTATAAGCTTGGCCGAACGTGTAGCAGACGAGATGGTTACTGTGGTGGGACAGATTGTCGGATCAAAAGTGGGTATGAAAACAAAAACTTCGCCTCAGACTAAAATAGTTTATACCACCCACCATACACTGCTTAATGAGTGTCTGAGTGATCCAATGTTCCAGAGGTACTCTTGTTTGATGATCGACGAGGTCCATGAACGCAGCATCTATACTGATATATTGTTGAGTATACTGAAGAACTGTTTGCCTAAAAGACCAAGTTTAAAAGTTGTCATTGCATCTGCTACTATTGATGTACAGTTATTCAAAGATTATTTCATCGACGCACCAGTAATTGAAGTTTCCGGTAGAGCATTTCCGGTAGAGATAATTTGGCAGCCAAAGTATCATCAATGGACGGATCCGGTCCAAGAAGTCGTTTCTAAGGCAATTGAGGTCCATACCTCGGAAGATCCTGGAGACATCTTGGCGTTCGTCACAACTCAAATGGAAACTGAAAAATGTAAAGACGAGTTTGAGGAGAGGATGAAGAACAGATTCAACTTCACTTGTCTGATGCTTCATGGTCAGTTACCACAAGAAGAACAGGCTCTTATCTTCCAACCAACTAAAGAGGGTCAGAGAAAGATTATATTTAGTACCAATTCGGCAGAGACGTCTTTGACCATTCCTGGCATTAAGTTTGTCATAGATTCCGGCCTTGTGAAAGAGATGCAGTTTGATGCGAGGAAGAACATGAATACGTTAGTAGTTGTTCCGGTCAGTCGGAGTTCAGCAGATCAACGGAAGGGTAGAGCAGGGAGGATATCTCCCGGTAAATGCTTTCGGTTGTATACAGAACAAGATTACCGTCAAATGAAACCGACAAGCACTCCAGAAATCCTCCGAATTCATCTGTCTCAAACGTTATTAATGTTGTATGAAATGAAATTAAAACCGTCCGATTGTGAGTTTGTAGAATCGCCACCCGATGCAGCTATCCAAAAGGCGATTGAAACTCTGGAAGAACTCGGAAGCATCAAGGATGATAAGATCACAGAAATTGGGAAATGGTTGGTGAAGATTCCACTCGAACCGCGATTTGGTTGTATGATTAAAAAGGGGTATGAAATGGGGTTTGTCTATGATACTATTGTGTTTACTGCTTTATGTAGTTCCTCAGGATCTATATTTTATCGAGGTGGAAATGATCAGCAGAAAAAACGAAGCGATTTAAAGAAGCTGACATTTTGTGACTCTAAGGGAGATGCCTTTACTTATCTTAAAATTTATAAGGAATGGGAACAAGTGCCTGAAAGACGAAAGAACAAATGGTGCTTTGATAATGCTCTTAATTCAAAATCTCTTCGCGGAGCTCGAGAATTGGTGAACGAGATATGTTCTATCTTCAAACATAACTGGTCGATCGACGTCAAAACAACCTTTTCTTCCGAAGCGGAACTTGAGGAAGCTCTCCAGAAAATAATCCTTTTTGCCTTTTATGAGAATATTGCTCATTCTTTGGGTCACACTAGAATGGGCTATTACATCCCTTACCTTCGGCAGAGAGTTTTTGTCCACCCGTCCTCTGCCCTGAACGCTTTGAACGATTCGAGTCAATGGTTGGTATTTATAAATATTCTGAAGACTTCAAGAGACTATATAACCGTTGTGACACCTGTAGAGGAATCATGGATTCGGTGGATTACTCAGTTAAAAACCAAACAATTTGATATCGACGAGGCCAAGAGAAAATCAGTCTGCTCAGTTCGTAACCAATTTTTCGGTTCAACAACATATTCATTCTTTGTTGGTCCAGCTTACACGAAGCTTAGAGCTTATGAAGATGTATTATATGAATCGGTTCAAGTCCCTGTGGTCATAGAAGCTGATAGAAAAACTGGGCAAGTCAAATTCATCTGCGGATTTAATGCGGCCCTTCCTAGTCATCTTATAGACAACTGGATTGCCGAGGCTAGAAGTCAAGTTATAGAAAGGACTGCTGAATATAAAGTAGGTTCGAACAACCAGTCTGGTGGCGTTAGAATCGTCCTTGGTGTAGGTGGTGAAGGTCAGTCCATTCTCATGCCTGACGAATATCGAAATGTCCACATTAAATCTTGGGACCAGGAAACTAGCAAGGAGACGGTGACGGACAAGTTTAAAAGATTTGGACAGATTGTGGACTGCTGGGAAGACAAACGATCTTACCATAGATGGGGTCGAGTAACATTTTCTACTCCTGAAGCTGCTGCGGAAGCCGTAAGAAGAACACAAGATGATGCCAAAGACGCAGCCGCACCAGAATTTAAAATCCAAAAGCATGCATCCTTTCAATACCAAGCAACTATTGAGTGGTTAAGACGGAAGCCAACAGGGTTGGTTTTTGTGGACATGGATTATTTAGAGGCGATGTCGGTGAAGTCACTTCGCGAAGTTAGAATACTGGGTCAATCATGCGGCATCTCTTTGGATAAGAAGAAACGCAGCACGGTGCTACTTCATAAGGTACCAACAATGGTAACAGAGCAGGATATTCAGAACTGTTTTCCACAACTTTCCCAAAGAAGAGCCATAACTAAGATTAGCATCATACGTGAGAAAATCTTTACAAATCCAAACCAACTTCCAAACCTTCGACAACAGATACACGACCAATTTCAAGAATTCGATGGGGATATGAGGTTTGTTGTTGATGTCATGAAACCGTATGATAGTAACATCAACTTTAGAGCGTTCATCAAGTTCAATGATGCTTTCCAAGGCACAATAGCGTGTGATGCTCTGCGAGGTAGATTGACGATCAATGGTCAAAAAGCAAATATAACACCAAAACTGTCGACATCATTATCAGTACCGGAACAAGTATACCAATTACTTGAAGACGAAATTGAAGATTTCATAGACGAATGTAAAGAAGATGGCACAGAGTTCAAGCTAGACAGTAAGAAATTGAACAACGAAAGACGAGTGTTTAACATATCAGCTTCAAATTCGAATGATCTCGTGCAAATCCGAATGGGACTAGCAGCCATAACGCAAGGGGAGGTAATTGAATGTTGGCGGAACGAGAACAACCGATATTTATTCCTGAAATCAGGTCGTGAATTCCTCCGACGTTTAGAGAAGAGGACCAATACCATTCTTCAACTGGATAATAGGCTGCTTAGCCTCCGAGTCTTTGGAATTGAAGATAACATATTTATGGCACAGAACGCGATTGATCAATATCTAAACAATATGGTTGAAGGCGATGGACGTCGAGAAATCAAACTGGATGGCGAGTCTCAACCAAAAGGCTTGATGAAAACCCTGGTTACTCGTTATGATTTGGAACTGGAAGGTTTGGTACAGGCGTCCGGACTGCAATCAGCATTGTTGAACCATCGTAATCAAACACTGAAGATTTCCGGTGATTCAGGAAGTATAGAAAAGGCGACTGGATTGATCGAGTCATTGGCTGCTGGACTGAGGAAAAAAACCACGACGGTGGAAAGTAAAGAGTTGCCAGATTGTTGCACTTGCTTTTGTCCAGTAGAAAGTTTAGACCAAATGTACCGACTAGAAGCCTGTGGACACGTGTATTGTCTGGATTGCATCAAGCGGCAAATAAATGTAGCTGTTCAAAATAAAGAGTTACCGGTCTTGTGTGGTGAATGTCAACACCCATTCGTGTGGTCAGATTTTCAATTTTGCTTAACGCGACTGCAAATTAATCCTTTAGACTTAGTGAGAACAGCTGTATCTGTGTACATGATTAAAAATAAAGATAGCTACCGACATTGTCTTACCCCTGACTGTCCAATGGTTTACCGTATTACTAAGAAGTCGGATATTTTCAACTGTAACGAATGCGCTTTGAGGATCTGTACGTCCTGCCATGTTGAATATCACGATGGTTTGACATGTGCTATGTTGAAGAGTTCCGATGAAGTTGACTCAGAAATGGAGAAATATTTGAGAGAAAATGCAACAAGGGTGAAGAAATGTCCGAAATGTTCTACACCAATTGAGAAAAAGTCCGGATGTAATCATATGGTCTGTAGTGCATGTCAAATCCATTTCTGTTGGCTTTGTTGTGAGGCCTTTACTTCATCAAGGTCCGCGTATGATCACTTGGCTAAACATCATGGAGGGATATTTGAGTATTGACATTCGGGATTTGATTTGATTTGTTTTGGTTTATTGCCATCAGCATATACATGTACAATACAATTTTTGAATTAACTATATTGTATATGTTTGAATTAACTATATTTAACATGTTTGAATTAACTTTATTGAATATGTTTGAATTAACTATATTGAATATGTTTGAATTAACTATATTGAATATGTTTGAATTAACTATATTGAATATGTTTGAAATAAATATATTGAATATGTTTGAATTAACTATATTGAATATGTTTGAAATTTAAAAATATTGAATATGTTTGAATTAACTATATTAAATATGTTTGAATTAACTATATTGAATATGTTTGAATTAACTTATTGAATTTTGTTTGAATTAACTATATTGTATATGTCTGAATTAACTATATTGAATATGTTTGAAATTTAAAAATATTGAATATGTTTGAATTAACTATATTGAATATGTTTGAAATTTAAAAATATTGAATATGTTTGAATTAACTATATTGAATATGTTTGAAATAAATATATTGAATATGTTTGAATTAACTATATTGAATATGTTTGAATTAACTATATTGAATATGTTTGAATTAAATATATTGAATATGTTTGAATTAACTATATTGAATATGTTTGAAATTTAAAAATATTGAATATGTTTGAATTAACTATATTAAATATGTTTGAATTAACTATATTAAATATGTTTGAATTAACTATATTGAATATGTTTGAATTAACTATTTTTGAAAATGTTTGAATTAACTATATTGAATATGTTTGAATTAACTATATTGAATATGTTTGAATTAACTATATTGAATATGTTTGAATTAACTATATTGAATATGTTTGAATTAACTATATTGAATATGTTTGAAATTTAAAAATATTGAATATGTTTGAATTAACTATATTGAATATGTTTGAAATTTAAAAATATTGAATATGTTTGAATTAACTATATTAAATATGTTTGAATTAACTATATTGAATATGTTTGAATTAACTATATTGATTATGTTTGAATTAACTATATTGTATATGTCTGAATTAACTATATTGAATATGTTTGAAATTAAATATATTGAATATGTTTGAATTAACTATATTGAATATGTTTGAATTAACTATATTGAATATGTTTGAATTAACTATATTGAATATGTTTGAATTAACTATATTGAATATGTTTGAATTAACTATATTGAATATGTTTGAATTAACTATATTGAATATGTTTGAAATAAATATATTGAATATGTTTGAATTAAACTATATTGAATATGTTTGAAATAAATATATTGAATATGTTTGAATTAACTATATTAAATATGTTTGAATTAACTATATTGAATATGTTTGAATTAACTATATTGAATATGTTTGAGTTAACTATATTGTATATGTCTGAATTAACTATATTGAATATGTTTGAAATAAATATATTGAATATGTTTGAATTAACTATATTGAATATGTTTGAAATAACTATATTGAATATGTTTGAATTAACTATATTGAATATGTTTGAAATAACTATATTGAATATGTTTGAATTAACTATATTGAATATGTTTGAAATAAATATATTGAATATGTTTGAATTAACTATATTAAATATGTTTGAATTAACTATATTAAATATGTTTGAATTAACTATATTGAATATGTTTGAATTAACTATATTGAATATGTTTGAATTAACTATATTGAATATGTTTGAATTAACTATATTGAATATGTTTGAATTAACTATATTGAATATGTCTGAGTTAACTATATTGAATATGTTTGAATTAACTACAGTGAAACCTGGCTATAACGAATCATAGGGACAACGAATTGGTCTTATACCGAAATTGTTAATCATTTTCTATATTTGGGAAAAGTAAAATTACCCATATTCGAAAAGGGAAGATCGGTTTTAAACAGTACTAAATTTTGAATAATTTATTGCAATACGTAAATTACAATTGCATTTTGAGTGTTCAAATCGAAAAGGTGGCAAAAGATGACAACTTCATTGTCTATGATTTATTCTTCGTCATCAGATTCTGGATTGTCATTTTTCACCGACATAACACTCTCTACAATTTATCGTCGCTCCGCCCGTTCTGTCATAATATCTTCGTATTTTAAAAAATGTCCAGCACGATCTAGTGCATCGGTAAATTATTTACCTCGTACCTTTTCTTCAATTCATAAACGCATATGGTTTTTTCGTATAAGGATTTTGGAATTTTATGGGCTTTGAACGTACCATGTTGATGTTGAGAATCGAATGACATTGAAGACGGTTATGTTATTTACGATTTGGAATTTATTGTTTTGAAGGTAACCAAAATGAATATTTGGATGTGGGTGAACAGAGAGGACAAAAGGATTAACAAAATGTTAATTAAGTTTAATTGAAAATAATAATTGATATTCAGGTGTGAAATTCTGTGACAATTTATTGCCGTGATTGGGGCGATTGAGATTATCGGTTAATTATGACTTATCCTTTCGTAATAACCATTAATTTTGGTACACAGGGTGTCAATTTCTATTCGTTATTACCGAAAATTCGCTACTAGCATTTCGTTTTATCCATTTATTTTTCAATGAAATTAGTGCAGTGAAAAACGGGACTTTGTGTTCGTTATTACCGGTTTTTCGGTATAAGCATGTTCGTTATATATATGTTTGAAATAAATATATTGAATATGTTTGAATTAACTATATTGAATAAGTTTGAATTAACTATATTGAATATTTCGAATTAACTATAATGAATATGTTTGAATTAACTATATTAAATATGTTTGAATTAACTATATTGAATAAGTTTGAATTAACTATATTGAATATGTTTGAATTAACTATATTGAATATGTTTGAATTAACTATATTGAATAAGTTTGAATTAACTATATTGAATATGTTTGAATTAACTATATTGAATATGTTTAAATTAACTATATTGAATATGTTTGAATTAACTTTTATTGAATATGCTTGAATTAACTATATTGAATAAGTTTGAATTAAAATATATTGAATATGTTTGAATTAATTATATTGAATATGTTTGAATTAAAATATATTGAATACTTTGAATTAATTATATTGAATATGTTTGAATTAACTATATTGAATATGTTTGAATTAACTATATTGTATATGTTTGAATTAACTATATTGAATATGTTTGAATTAACTATAATTAATAAGTTTGAATTAATATATTGAATATATTTGAATTAACTATATTGAATATGTTGGAATTAACTATATTGAATAAATTTAAATTAACTTTATTGAATATGTTTGAATTAACTATATTGAATATGTTTGAATTAACTATATTGAATAAGTTTGAATTAACTATATTGAATATGTTTGAATCAACTATATTGAATATGTTTGAATTAACTATATTGAATATGTTTGAATTAACTATATTGAATAAGTTTGAATTAACTATATTGAATAAGTTTGAATTAACTATATTGAATATGTTTGAATTAACTATGTTGAATATGTTTGAATTAACTAACTATATTGAATATGTTTGAATTTAACTATATTGAATATGTTTGAATTAACTATATTGAATATGTTTGAATTAACTATTTGAATAAGTTTGAATTAACTATATTGAATATGTTTGAATTAACTTTTATTGAATATGTCTTTAATTAACTATGTTGAATAAGTTTGAATTAACTATTATGAATATGTTTGAATTAACTATATTGAATATGTTTGAATTAACTATACTGAATATATTTGAATCAACTTTATTGAATATATTTGAATTAACTTTATTGAATATGTTTGAATCAACTATATTGAATATGTTTGAATTAACTATTATGAATATTTTTGAATTAACTTTTATTGAATATGTTTGAATTAACTATATTAAATATGTTTGAATTAATTATATTGAATATGTCTGAATTAACTATGTTGAATAAGTTTGAATTAACTATATTGAATATGTTTGAATTAACTATATTGAATATGTTTGAATTAACTATATTGAATATGTTTGAATTAATTTATTGAATATGTCTGAATTAACTATGTTGAATAATTTGAATTAACTATATTGAATATGTTTGAATTAACTATATTGAATATGTTTGAATTAACTATATTGAATATGTTTGAATTAACTATATTGAATATGTTTAAATTAATTATATTGAATATGTTTGAATTAACTATATTGAATATGTTTAAATTAACTATACTGAATATATTTTAATCAACTTTATTGAATTTATTTGAATTAACTTTATTGAATATGTTTGAATCAACTATATTGAATATGTTTGAATTAACTATATTGAATATGTTTGAATTAACTATTATGAATATATTTGAATTAATTATATTGAATATGTTCGAATTAACTATATTGAATATGTTTGAATTAACTATTATGAATATTTTTGAATTAACTATATTGAATATGTTTAAATTAACTATTATGAATATTTTTGAATTAACTATATTGAATATGTTTGAATTAACTATTTGAATATTTTTGAATTAACTATATTGAATATGTTTGAATTAACTTATAATAAATATGTTTAAATTAATTATATTGAATATGCTTGAATTAACTATATTGAATATGTTTGAATTAACTATATTGAATATGTTTGAATTAAATATGTTTGAATTAACTATATTGAATATGTTTGAATTAACTATATTGAATATGTTTGAATTAACTATATTGAATATGTTTGAATTAACTATATTGAATATGTTTGAATTAACTATAATAAATATGTTTAAATTAACTATATTGAATATGTTTGAATTAACTATTATGAATATTTTTGAATTAACTATAATAAATATGTTTGAATAAATATTTTTTTCTCAATGAGTGTAATTACCTACAATTGTTTTGTTTACACCGCTTCCTAAAAATTGATTATCTTTTTTACTTCTTTATATTATTAAATAAACAACCTTTCCAGTTGAACAAAAGTACTAAATGTTTTCGTCAAATAAACCCGATTGCATTGCTTGCATGAAGTGAGATGCTCGCAAATCAATTCGAATTTTCAAAATTCCTCAACAATCAAGCGCCTGTGGCATCCCTAGCCTTACTAAATGATACTACCCTCCCATCCCCTTTCATTTTTTCAGAGCTTCTCGTGTTTTTAAATCGGATCAATGTTTATAAATAAAACATTAAGTAGCAATCACTACGAATATTTATTCATCGTTCATTCATACACTTCTTATCTGAGGCGATAAAACACAGATAAGGACATTACATGTATATACCCTTCAGCCCCATTTCACGGGTGCATATAAAAATGCACCTTTGGAAATGCTGAAAATCCCCATAACACGGGGCCTAATATTTTGAAGCAAACAACGACTTTCAAGAACGCCATCAGAGGCTGTGGATGACTTTATTGTGGGCTCATATTGAAGGTGATTTCTCAGTAAAGCCCAAGAAAGCTAAATGAGGAAAACTGTTCTAGGATGGCTAAGACTCTTGTTTGAATTTTTCAACTTTCTTTAATCTGTAATAACACAGGCCTTAGTTTATTATCTTTTCCAACATGACCTACTTGTCCATATCAATCTTCACTTTACGAGCCTTGTAGAAGGTCCATGCTATTCATTATTTCTCTAGTTACTTTCCAGCATGGGTTCTCAAGTTTTTGTAAGATGGTGTGATTTAACAATAGTTGTTTTTACAAACATCACATTTATACGGATTCTCTTCAGTATTAATTTTTCACATGTTCAGAAAAACTGTAATTCAACCACTTTTTACAAACATCACACTGGTAAGGTTTCTCTCCAGGATGTTTTCTTAAGTGCTTTGTAAAAATTTGTGTTGTAGTAAAAGATTTTTTACAAACACCACATTTATATGGTTTATCTCTAGTATGGATTCTCATGTGAACTTTAAGATGATGAGATTGCGTAAAGCATTTCTTACAAACATTACATTGATAAGGTTTCTCTCCAGTATGTATTCTCATATGTTCAGAAAGACTGGAAGTTAACCACTTTTTACAAACATCACATTGATAAGATTTTTCTCCAGTATGTGTTTTTAAATGCTTTGTAAGAATTTGTGTAGTAGTGAAAGACCTTTTACAAACACCACATTTATACGGTTTCTCTCTGGTATGGACTCTCATGTGAACTTTAAGTGAACATGCAACAGTAAAACACATTTTACAAACATAACATTGATAAGGTTTCTCTCCCGTATGGATTCTTAAGTGAATTTTAAGACTACCTGGCTGAATAAAACACTTTTCACAAAAATCACATTGATAAGGTTTCTCTCCAGTATGGATTCTTAAGTGAATTTTAAGACTACCTGGCTGAATAAAACACTTTTCACAAAAATCACATTGATAAGGTTTCTCTCCAGTATGGATTCTCTTGTGAACATTAAGATAGTCTTTTGTGGTATAAAACTTCTTACAAACATTACATTGGTAAGGTTTCTCTCCAATATGTGTTTTCTTGTGCCTATTTAGATAATTTGTATGTATAAAACACTTATTACAAACATCACAATAATGAGGTCTTTTTCTAGTATGTATTTTCTTGTGAATATTAAAATCTTTTTTGTGAATGAAACTCTCCTTACAAAAATCACATTGGTAAGGTTTCTCCCCAGTATGAATTTTCTTGTGAGTTTTAAGATTATATTTTGAAATAAAACACTCCTTACAAACATCACATTGATAAGGTTTCTCCCCAGTATGTGTTTTCTTGTGAGTGTTAAGATACTTTTTTGTGTTAAAACACTTCTTACAAACATCACATTGGCAAGGTTTATCTCTAGTATGTATTCTCATATGATTTTTAATATGGTCTTTCTTGCTCATTTCTTGGTAGTGAATTTTTGTTTTTGAAATATTTGGCCATACTTATTGCCATACCATACTTGTTCAAATAAAATTTTCATTTGCGCTATATAGCCTTGATGTGTGATGAATCCTTAAAGGTCATGGTTCACCATTTTAGGGATTGATTAAAGTCTTTAATATAAATAGTCTTCAGAACTACGAGAAATGCACAAAAATAGCTTAATTAAATTCCTTCTTATATAGATTTGGTCAACTCAAATTTTATCAATGAGCTGTGAAGGCTAATAACCTAGATTATTGGTACAACTGGTCACTTAGATAGTGGATTTGTCTCCCTTGTTCCTAATATATAATGTCATAGAAGTTATAAAGAAGTTCAGCTAAAGGAAACCACAGCAGTCTAAAACCTTCCACCTATACAGGACTTTTCTTTCATCTCTTTCTTAACTAAGTCTTTTCACATTTACGAAATTCTGAAAGAAATTCCAATTTCAGACATTACAATTATAACTAGAGCCGTACGCCTAACGGCACTGAAGCAGTGCGTTTCATCCAGGGATTCGTTCGTTCGTTAAGCAAAAGACAAAAAGGGTTTATTAAAATAAAAAAATGTGCATCAGAAATGGATTTTGATTTCATAACAAACGCTCCCATACCCAAACACGCATAGTTAGTATAGAAGAAATTACAAAATTTTGAAATTTTTAAACGCACAATTTTGATTTAACACCAGTATGAAATTTTTATGAAAGTTTAAGATTAATTTGAAAAAAACATCCTTAAAACATCACATTGTAAGTTTCTCCCCAGTATGTGTTTTCTTGTGAGTGTTAAGATACTTTTTTGTGTTAAAACACTTCTT
This sequence comes from Nipponacmea schrenckii, assembly GCA_030562195.1. NCBI lineage: Eukaryota > Metazoa > Mollusca > Gastropoda > Lottiidae > Nipponacmea > Nipponacmea schrenckii. Next base: position 35,245,999 of record CM060201.1, read on the forward strand.
ACAAAAATCACATTGATAAGGTTTCTCTCCAGTATGGATTCTCTTGTGAACATTAAGATAGTCTTTTGTGGTATAAAACTTCTTACAAACATTACATTGGTAAGGTTTCTCTCCAATATGTGTTTTCTTGTGCCTATTTAGATAATTTGTATGTATAAAACACTTATTACAAACATCACAATAATGAGGTCTTTTTCTAGTATGTATTTTCTTGTGAATATTAAAATCTTTTTTGTGAATGAAACTCTCCTTACAAAAATCACATTGGTAAGGTTTCTCCCCAGTATGAATTTTCTTGTGAGTTTTAAGATTATATTTTGAAATAAAACACTCCTTACAAACATCACATTGATAAGGTTTCTCCCCAGTATGTGTTTTCTTGTGAGTGTTAAGATACTTTTTTGTGTTAAAACACTTCTTACAAACATCACATTGGCAAGGTTTATCTCTAGTATGTATTCTCATATGATTTTTAATATGGTCTTTCTTGCTCATTTCTTGGTGTGAATTTTTGTTTTTGAAATATTTGGCCATACTTATTGCCATACCATACTTGTTCAAATAAAATTTTCATTTGCGCTATATAGCCTTGATGTGTGATGAATCCTTAAAGGTCATGGTTCACCATTTTAGGGATTGATTAAAGTCTTTAATATAAATAGTCTTCAGAACTACGAGAAATGCACAAAAATAGCTTAATTCCTTCTTATATAGATTTGGTCAACTCAAATTTTATCAATGAGCTGTGAAGGCTAAATAACCTAGATTATTGGTACAACTGGTCACTTAGATAGTGGATTTGTCTCCCTTGTTCCTAATATATAATGTCATAGAAGTTATAAAGAAGTTCAGCTAAAGGAAACCACAGCAGTCTAAAACCTTCCACCTATACAGGACTTTTCTTTCATCTCTTTCTTAACTAAGTCTTTTCACATTTACGAAATTCTGAAAGAAATTCCAATTTCAGACATTACAATTATAACTAGAGCCGTACGCCTAACGGCACTGAAGCAGTGCGTTTCATCCAGGGATTCGTTCGTTCGTTAAGCAAAAGACAAAAAGGGTTTATTAAAATAAAAAAATGTGCATCAGAAATGGATTTTGATTTCATAACAAACGCTCCCATACCCAAACACGCATAGTTAGTATAGAAGAAATTACAAAATTTTGAAATTTTTAAACGCACAATTTTGATTTAAATACCAAGTGTGATATATTAATAGAAAGATGAGATTAAGCGTAAAAGGAATATGTAAGAAATTCTGTCCTATGTAAATTGGGTCTGGTGATAGAGCTCTTGAAAGTTAAAATTCGTGATTTTCAATTGGCTGCAAAACCGGAAGTAAACATCTGACAACAAAAGTGGGGATACCATTGGGCAAATATAATGAAGGGCAATAAATTTTGTTCAGGTCAAAAGGTCATCAAAGGTCAAGGTCACGAAATATGACCGGTTAAAGTTTTGACAATTACTGAAAAAATTCAACCGGAAATAAAAGAAAAGCAAAATCGAAATTCAAAAATTCCTTCCCATACTTTTTTGCGCAATCAATTGATGTTTCTAGAAAATCTAAAATTATGCAAATTAGACTTATCCCTTTTCCCCCTTTCCCCTCTTTGCCCCTCCCCATCCTTAGCCCTCATCATCAATTAAGATAGATAATAAGTTAAAATCATAATAAAAAATGGATAGAGGGCCGTTTAATCTAAAAAAGATATGCGGATCGCCGAAACTCATATTTGTAAATCGCCAAAACGTAGAGAATAATACCCAATACAAAGTAGATTGTTTTATATATTAAATTCGCAATTTTCAGATGGCGATGAAACCAAAAGTAGATATCGTACAAAAAATATATATATAGCATTGGATAGACAATGTCGAAGCTATATACAAATCGAAAGGTCACTAATGGTTCAAGTTGTCTTAAGTCGCCAGGGTATAACATTGAGACACCACATAAATAGCGCGGCCTAAGGCCGTGCAAAGTAAATTGTCTGTTTTACAGGCCTTTTTTTTTAAAAAATGGGGCGAGAGGGCGAATTTATTATTTATTATTTATAAGCGCTTTTTTAAATTTGGCACCAGAAAAAATCAGAGCGAGCGAAGCTATTTATTATTTATTTCTACAAATTTAAAAAATAGATTTAAATCCCCATTCAGATGCAACTATCAGATGTTTTTAGAGTTTGAATGATATTAGTTGATAGAAATAACAGAACCTTTTTACCTTTCAACTTCACATAAACATAATCATTCCAACATATTTACTACCTCTGACAATGATGCACTTAGGGTGCATCAGGGCTGATAATATTATGTCAAGACAATGTTATTCTACTACAGTACTAATCCATTTCTATCCATCTGTAAACTATATTTTAAAATGCCATTGTGTGGTAATAATTATTATTATTGGAAATTTTGGAACAAATTGTCATACATCACATGGCAAGAACAAAACAATCTGATTAGATCGAACTTCTATTCTAATAATTATGTTACAAATGCCGATTTTTCGATAACTCGTGCAGAAAAGTAGCACATAAAACTCCATTCATTTCATTTCATTTCGATAACTGGTACTAACGGAGTACTTCCGGTTTTAACATGAGAAAAGCGGTATGTGTTGAGTGATACCAATAATGAGAAAATCGATCGTATTCGAACGTATAAAATTCGTATTTTCTTGTATTCGTTTCCATTTTTCCATAAATATTAACTTTTTCAAATCAATGGCAGAAAAAAACCCGGTGCATTCTTTTACTTGTAATTGTAACGGGTCTCGATTTGTTCCATCATTATTATCCAGAAACGAAATCATCAAGATTAAGATTAATTTAATGTTTGGATTATCCTCACGAAAGTGTGAATAATTTTCATAATTGTGCTTCCTTCAGCAAATAATTGTTTTTTCGAACGTTAAATTGTATCAGAATCAATTTCAGTTTAAAGTTGTAGAAGAAAATCTTTTTATCAGTGATGAAAAACGCATTCTAAGCCACTTCCGGTTTTTCGTTAAACGTCAAGGGAGATAATTATGTTAACAAATAATTTCGGGAACGGGGAAATAACTCTATTTTACACACAATTTTGGAGACGCGCGCGCATTATTTATTAATTATTCCAAAATGTCAATAAATAGTTTTGGAGCGCGGGGTATTTTACCGGAGCGCGCGGGGCCTGTAAAACAGACAATTTACTTTGTACGGCCTAACATTTTAAAATTTATATTGAATAGAGTTTCGTCCCTTAGACCATTATTCCAGTCAACTGTATATTATTGTTGCATAATTATAAGAGATAAAATTTAAAATTCTAAAGGTTGTAATTTCGTTCCAAATATTCAATATTTACATCACCCACAACTGGAAAAACATATATAACAACTTTGAATCATTTTAACTGGATGTAGAACGATTAAACTAAAAAATAATTTCAGATCGCTGAAACTTATATCTTGTAGATCGCCCAAATGCAACACATTAAACAGATTGTTTTATAGGGAAAATTCGCAATTTTCAAATGGCGATAAAAGCGGAAGAATACATCTTACAATAAAGCTTTATATATCATTGGATAGAACTTCTCGAGAGCTATCACATTTGTACAGGTCAAAAATTCGTCAAAGGTCAACGTCAGAATATACGACCCTTTTTAAAAATTTTAATCGTAAAAAAATCAAAATCAAAATTCAAAAATCTGTTTCCATATATTTTTCGGCAATCGGTTATAGATACTATATACATCAAAATAATACAAATCGAATTATCCCCCGAGACCCTATTTCGATTTTAAGAAAACACGCATAGTTAGTATAGAAGAAATTACAAAATTTTGAAATTTTTAAACGCACAATTTTGATTTAAATACCAAGTGTGATATATTAATAGAAAGATGAGATTAAGCGTAAAAGGAATATGTAAGAAATTCTGTCCTATGTAAATTGGGTCTGGTGATAGAGCTCTTGAAAGTTAAAATTCGTGATTTTCAATTGGCTGCAAAACCGGAAGTAAACATCTGACAACAAAAGTGGGGATACCATTGGGCAAATATAATGAAGGGCAATAAATTTTGTTCAGGTCAAAAGGTCATCAAAGGTCAAGGTCACGAAATATGACCGGTTAAAGTTTTGACAATTACTGAAAAAATGCAACCGGAAATAAAAGAAAAGCAAAATCGAAATTCAAAAATTCCTTCCCATACTTTTTTGCGCAATCAATTGATGTTTCTAGAAAGTCTAAAATTATGCAAATTAGACTTATCCCTGAGAACTTATTTCAGTTTTCCAAATTTTAGTCGTATCAAGATGGCGGAAGATCCGTTACTTCCGGTTCGAATTTTCTTAATTTAGCATCATTCAATAGACAATTGTAGCTAATTGCAAAATAAATTTTTCAAATATCTTCATTATTCCGGAAGTGCAAAGTTCAACTTTAAAAGCAAATAAAATCAAAACCGGAAGTGATATCGAAATTTTGAAAATTAATTATACTTCGCAATCCAAATGTCTATATATCTGTAAGTTTTCAGATCGATCGAAATAAAACTGTAGAAGTTAGAAAATGCAAAAAATTTAAAATTCAAAATGTCAGCGAGAAAGTTGGGAAATGTATAATTCTTAAATTGCTATCTTTTAAAACTAAATTCAATGTAGTTACCTAAAAAAAAACCATCAAAATCGGATCAAAAATAAAGCCGCAAATTGAAAAACAAAGAAAAACTGTAGACGGCGCTACGTCATTTCCTGTAGGTCAAAATGGCGTCAAAATACATTCATCAGATTTAGTCTCGCGGCATTTTCGGGAGAAATGTTAGCAGAATGTGCGTGGCATGTGTAGTTTTGGCTGGGCGCTCTGACCAGAATTCGAAAAAAAAAAAAAACATTTCGAAAACAAAGCAGTGCGTTCGATAGAACGCACTGCAATAAAAATAAATATATTAATAAAGAAAAGGTCAGTCTAACTATAGGAGGGTATCACTTAGGCCAGTGTTTCTATAGGAGAGTATCACTTAGGTCAGTGTTTCTATAGGAGAGTATCACTTAGGCCAGTGTTTCTATAGGAGAGTATCACTTAGGTCAGTGTTTCTATAGGAGGGTATCACTTAGGCCAGTGTTTCTATAGGAGAGTATCACTTAGGCCAGTGTTTCTATAGGAGAGTATCACTTAGGCCAGTGTTTCTATAGGAGAGTATCACTTAGGCCAGTGTTTCTATAGGAGAGTATCACTTAGGTCAGTGTTTCTATAGGAGGGTATCACTTAGGCCAGTGTTACTATAGGAGAGTATCACTTAGGTCAGTGTTTCTATAGGAGGGTATCACTTAGGTCAGTGTTTCTATAGGAGGGTATCACTTAGGCCAGTGTTTCTATAGGAGAGTATCACTTAGGCCAGTGTTTCTATAGGAGAGTATCACTTAGGTCAGTGTTTCTATAGGAGGGTATCACTTAGGTCAGTGTTTCTATAGGAGGGTATCACTTAGGCCAGTGTTTCTATAGGAGAGTATCACTTAGGCCAGTGTTTCTATAGGAGAGTATCACTTAGGCCAGTGTTTCTATAGGAGAGTATCACTTAGGTCAGTGTTTCTATAGGAGGGTATCACTTAGGTCAGTGTTCTATAGGAGAGTATCACTAAGGTTAGTATTTCTATAGGAAGGTATCACTTAGGTCAGTGATAGGAGTGTATCACCTAGGTCAGTGTTTCTGTGGAGGGTATCACTTAGGTCAGTGATAGGAGGGTATCACTTAGGTCAGTGTTTCTGTGGAGGGTAACACTTAGGCCAGTGTTTCTATAGAAGGGTATCACTTAGGTCAGTGATCTATAGGAGAGTATCACTAAGGTAAGTGTAACTATAGGAGAGTATCACTTAGGTCAGTGTTCTATAGGAGAGTATCACTTAGGTCAGTGTTCTATAGAAGGGTATCACTTAGGTCAGTGTTCTATAGGAGAGTATCACTTAGGTAAGTGTTCTATAGGAGAGTATCACTTAGGTCAGTGTTTCTACAGGAGGCTATCAAGTAGGCCAGTGTTTCTACAGGAGGGAATCACTTCCGTCAGTGTTTCTATATGAGGGTATCACTTAGGCCAGTGTTTCTACAGGAGGGATTCACTAGGTCAGTGTTTCTCCTATGAGAATTCAATAGTTCTATTCCATTGCAGAATTAATATGTGAACAAGTTGACAATTAGACGAGATAACTGTTGCCGAGTTGACATGTAGTCGAGATAACTTTTGCAAAATTGACATGTGGACAGGCAAATTGACATGTCGACGAAAATGGATATTGAATTGGGAACTTACATCAAATTTTTGAAAATTTGTACTTTCAATCACGGAAATCACAGGAGAATGTTTGTAGGAAAAACCAAACAAATAGAAAAAAGGGCGGACTGAATCAAAACAATAACAGGAAGAACAGGAAGTGGAAATATTTTACGGATTGGCTCTAGACTCTAAGCCAAATATGTCAAAATTACGGATTGTATATAGATTTTTGAGTAGCCTTTCTAGATTTTTTTAATTTTGCCTGATTCTTTAAGTGTACAATGTAAAGTCTTAAATGTAAAGTATTAAATTTTACATGAATTCTTGTGGCATTTCATTGGATTTTGGAGTATATTCATACATTTTGCATTTTTACAAATCGACAATTACTGTTCTTTGCAGGTACCACCATTATAATTCTATTTGAAAGTTTGCACATAGTTAATAAGAAGTCCACATCACCTATTTTCATTTATGTATATCTCGGACAGTTTAATATGGACAACTTAAACAAAGACATAGTTAGATATTTGATTTGAAGAACATTACAAAGAAATCAAACTAGGGGTTGTAAAGGTCCAAATTTTCTAACAACAATTCCCAAGTTGACAGCCTGAGAAAGAGCTTTGCCTCCAGACGATACGACCAGAGAAATGTATTGCTAATGTTACAACCTATATATTGTATATACCTGCTGTACCAAGAATAAATGTTTGATACCAATAATAGTCTTATATATTACAATATTCCTAAAGCAGCGTTTGGATATATACATGAAGCAACCGTAGCTTTAAAATAAAATAGTGAAGGACGCCAAACTTTTGTTAACAAAGTGGTTTTACAGTGAGCTGTTTTGTTAATCTTTTTAAGTTGGTTAATAATTTTCAAGTTTGTCATTGTGTCTAATAATGACCGTAGTATTCGGACCTCCTCGTTCCTCTGTCATTATTAGTAAGACTTACTGACAAACTTGAAAACCATTAAAGGGATAATAGGCGTTAGAATACACTCGTCCTACGGCTTATATTTGTGTTTAATATTGAGTATTAGTTAAATAAGTATGCATCCCACACTTTACCAAATTATAAAAAGCCACAATAAAAATATATTCGGAATTTTAAAAAAAAGTGAGTCAGCGACGATTCCATTCAGTTTGAGAATAATAGCGTCTGGTAAATCAACGCTAAAACATCATTGTGCAATTCAACAGTAGGGGTCAAGGACGCGTGAAAACCCACATGTCAGAGTTACTTCCCTTTATATTTTACAATTTGAAAATCGCTTGATGGATGGCTCAAGCGTTTTATGATTAACTACTTTATTTTGGGGATTTATCGGATTTTAATGTATAGGTATGACGCCAGGTAAGTCCACTGATGGATATATACTGTTCTTGTCCAAATTTGAGTGAACTTAAATTTTAATGTTCCTTCTAACGCCTATTATCCCTTTAACAAACTTAAAATAAAGATTATTTACATTAAAACTTAAAGCAAAAAATAAATATTGTAAAATTTCATAGTTTGACTAATAGAAAGGTTTTTTAAACTATGGGGCCGAATATTGAGTGTCACGCATAGTGTCGTTCACAGTTCTAGTTTTATATTTATATGAAACACAATATATACCTGTTTGTAGGTAGGTGTTTTGGGGTCATGTTATCCCTGTATTACCCAGGTGAGACGTAAAACATACGATTTTTCAAAAAAAGTAGCAGTACTGAATATTTCCTGTTCACATGCTAAAAAAAGGTTAGGGTTTTGGAGCATAAAATATACCTTTCATAGTTATATAAAGTAGGGCGTCTTTTGGAGGTAATATTAATACAATTACCTATCTAACATCATTTTATTTATCAAGAAGCTGTTCACATCATTCAATATAACTCGCATCTTTCTGGTTGGACCCGGACAGACCATTTGTTTCACATAAAATATTTTAACTTGTTGTCTCGAATCGATTTTTATTTTTATAGGTATAATTAAAGACCAATGTAAAATAATTCTAATTCTTCTTTCATTTTCCGAGAAATTACGAATTCCATGAAAATAACCTGAGTCATAAAAGTGTGTCATTTTTTAAAGTTATTAGGCTTTAGGTGAGTACAAATATTAAAGGGATAATAGCCATTAGAATATACTCGTCCTACGTCTATTATTTGTTTTAATATTGACTATTGGTTAAATAAGTATGTATCCCACACTTGATGAATTTTTAAAAAGCGAGAATAAAACTATATTCGGATTTTTTCAAAAAAGTGAGCAAGCGACGATTCCATTCTGTTTGGGAATAAAAGCGTCTGGGAAATCAGCGTTAAAACATCCTTGCGGGGAATCTATGTATTAGAGTTACCTCCCTTAGAATAATTTGAAAATCGCTTAATGGATGTATTAAGCGTTTTAGTATTTACTACTTGATTTTGTGGATTTATCAAATTATAGAGGATTTTGATGTATAGTGATGACGCCAGGTAAGTCTACTATATTTGTCAAGTTTGGTTGAAATTAAAATTTTATGTTTCATCTAACGGCTATTATCCCTTTAATATATAATGTCTGTTGACATGTTAACAAAATAGTATATTGGGCATATCGGGGTACAACTACAAGGCGCACGTTGACTGATGTCCTTTAATAGATATCAAGTTGCAGAATTTATTAAAAGATTCACGCCTTTAGCGTGATCATTATATTTTTTATAGGTACATGTATAATTAAAGAACAATGTCAAGTAACTTTATTCTACTTCTTCTTTCATTTTCCGTGAAATTCCGAATTCCATGAAAGTACCTGACTCATAATTAATATAATCTATGATTTGGTTACATTATCAGAGTCGTTAGGCTTAAGGTGAGTACAAACATCATTTTATATATGCCTCACTCCTTTTGATTTTTAGTCTTGTTCACCTGATTATCAACTATATTGTCTGCTACAACACAGCGGGCCTGTATTATTACAAAGGTTCGCCTGTTTTACTGAATATTTCCTGTCCACATGTTAACAAAGTAGTTAATTGGGTATGTCTATCTTGGTGGAAGCAGGTTCATTTTATTTATCAAGAAGTTGTGCACATCAATCAAATAACTCCCTTTCAACTTTTGTCAATATCGCGTCTAGTTCTTAAGGAAGCATCTATGTTAGTAAACGAGTACAAAGTATATAATCAACATGTAGTTTGTTAATCGATATTACACCGTTATTGTATTAATTATATTTTACATAGACCATAATAAAACAAGAAATTATAATTCCTAAAATATAATTATTCAAATAGACCAGTTTATCGGAACTTTAACCAATGTTCATTAGCTTTATTGAATTGAACATTGACTAAGTATTATTTCCACCACCCCTGAATAAATAGATTTCTTGAATTACTTGTTGAGTTTTAAAGTTGGGACCCATTACAATGTGGTTGATAATCTAAAATCGATAAATCAATAAACTATTCTTATTTCATTTTCCGCGAAATTCCAAATTCCAAGAAATAATGTAACACAATATAAATAGAATGAAAAGAAAGAAACAACTATATTTTACAAGGATAACAACTTAGGTTCACAACTCCGCTGTGACAAGGATCCTTTCTACCAGTTGGTCCTTGGCAAAACCTCTCGGCTTATTTGGTATCATTTTAGTTTTATTTAGACTTTAGGTGAGTATAAACATCATGTACAATGACATTTGTGGGAATTATAAGGTTGGGGTCAAGTAGGGCCCACATAACTGTCAAGGGGGCTATTCTTTAATATTGGTCGAAACAGTTTGACTGTAGAAGTTTTGACGGTTGGCCTACACTAACAATGGGTAACTCAGAAACTTTCTGACTTTTAGCTTGACAACCACTATGTGTACATTCAGACACTTTAAATGGACGTTCTTGAAGTAATGCAAACAAAGTCGGGACTTCATGAAATCTTTTTTTTTACTAGAAATGATAGAGTACATCTTTTATTTTGGGATGAGTGGACCGTTGGACCGCGGACCTCCCTTTTCATATACTCTGTAATAAGGTATATCGGAAGAAAATTAAAAATTTATAGAGAACAAATTTTCACGAAAAATGAACATTATTCAACTGATCAATTTTTCAAATTATCGAATCGATCTGAGATTTTTACAAGATATTAGAGAGAATGTCCAACAAATAAAATCGTGTCATCAGAAATGTTCAATAACTTCCGGTTTGTGCGCGAGGACTTCCGGTTTCTCAAAATCACCTAGGGCGGTCCTACTTCCGATGTAATTTATAAATGTAGACAAAAACAGTACAGATTATCTATAATTTGAACAACAAAAATTGAAAGTCACGCATGCGCCGTTAGACGAGAGTGGAGCATGAACATTTTAGTCCGATTTCAAAACCTTGTTACTTTATCTAAACTTGTGGGGAATAGAATTTTTATTATCGCATTTGAATTTTTTTTATGTCCCATTGAATTTTTTTTTTTAAATTTTAAATTCCATTTCTCGTGACCTTGACATTTGATGACATTGGACTTTTTCAATGTGGAATGTCCTTGACCCCAGCTGTCTATAGGTATGCTTAATTGGTTGACAAAGTTTAACTTCCAGTTTTATAGGCATCTCGAAATTAGCATTCTCTTTAATACACTTATCTCGGAATGTTTAATTTGGACAACTTAAATAAAGGCATAGTTAAAAATTAGATCACAAGCACATTACAATGGAATCGAACAAGATGCCGTTTGATTTAAAATAAGTAGAACTTCAAGCAGAAAGCAAAAGATTTAAAAATATCATTGCTTAAAGCAGGTGAAAGAACACCGGGCGATAGGTTTTCAAGTACGGAAAGGCCTTAAAGCTATAGGGCAAAATGTCTAGGGCACAGAGCTGACCTGTATACTTTGTATATGTTGATATATTGAAATATTATGTACTCATGTATTCACGAAAGGGCGTAAATTCACGAAACGGCGTAAATTCACGAAAGGGCATTAATTCACAATACGGCGTAAATTTACGAAACGGCATAAATTCACGAAAGGGCATAAATTCACGAGACGGCGTAAATTCACGAAACGGTGTAAATTCACGAGACGGCGTAAATTCACGAAATGGTGTAAATTCACGAAACGGCGGATATTTTCATGAAGGGAATTTTTGGCGTGAATTGCGATCGATACTCCTCGCCTCTATATGTTGTTTAAATCATGTCAAATTTAAATCGTCATTTTAACTTTCAAGCAGACATCATTCTATTTAATTCACGTTTCAGTGACTAAAGGGATGATTGGTCAGAAGAACCGAGAAAACATTGAATAATCTGAAAATCACTTGTATTCACAGCCAGTCTTTTATGCTATCGATTAAATCATTTTGGTTTTTATTTTCCAGAAACCTACTAAACTATGGAGATTTCGTGAACAGAAATAGACATAACAACCTCTCAGTAAAAATTGTCATCTAAATATTCCTTTCTACAATCATCCCGGTGTAGCTGCCAAACATCTCAGGTTAGATGCTTATTTAATTCCTTAGTTTAACCTTTATACACACTGGAATGTATATAAGTCAGAAATTGACATTATTCCAAGATATCTTCTCGCTAAAATGACTTGATAGTTGACGGTTTTAACTCCGAAAAATAACAACCATCTCTACCGTCTACCAACCGTCAATAAAAAATTACATGTACATCCAATTGAATAGTTTCGTAGTATAAAAATCTACGATCATTGTTTTAACGAAACTTATTATAGCGATTTTTTCGATTCAGGCTGTTGGAAGATTGTTTGGATTTAAAACTCATCCTGTTTGCTCTAGTCACATACTGGTCACAGAAAACTGTTGTGTCAAGTAATCTGCTCGTTAGTTTGAATTGGATGATTCTCATGCCTTTCTATTCTGACCCCAGAGGACAGTCATTTTGAAAGTTTGATACTATAGTTTGATGTAATAATTTGGTACGAAAGATTAGTGCGATAGTTTTATACAAATCAGCAAGGTATGCCAAACTATCTGTTCACAGTTAAAATATCTAGTCCCATTCTCATGGAACTCTAGTTGTTCGGATGGAACAATAAACTTAGCCCCGTATGCTACAGGTCTTCGTAGGCTGATGTCGCTGTCCTGGGAAATTTCTCTAATTTCACACAGAATGGCGTTGCCTGCCTTCATTAGCACAAATGTTGGAAGTAAAACACATTTCATTCATATTCAGACCCTCTCATTGATTAATCAAAGTAATCAGCTATTTGCTAACTAGACACGGCAATACGGTACAAAATATCATTACAATATCATTTATGGAGTTACCCGTGGAAAGAATGATAGATTAAGGTCCTCACTATTATAATCAGACCTATGGGTTATAGAGGTTGAAAGCCGACACTGGCTCTGATATTGTCCTATTTTTAGGACAATTCCTACCCACATCAAACAATATAATAGCAAAATACATTATTACTCCCTCATTTCCTCTATTATTCATTTTGTTTATTGTAGAGTAAAGTCTAATTACGGAAAGAAACATTACTCGAACCTTTACATCTGAACCAACTACTGGAAGAAGAGTTACTTCTAGATCATCAATTTCTCCAGTTTCATGGGATCATTCCGAAATTAGTGGTGGAAGAAAATATATAGTTCTTAACACAACTGAGACAAAGACAATGGCTTCAAAACATACCAAATTTATAACGGGGCCAGAAGAAAGTGACCAATCCAAAAACACGAAAAAGAACCAATTATTACGTGCCGACCAATCAAAAGAGAGTGCAACAATTCCGGATCTTGCTGAAACCAATCGTCGGAGGCGTAAAGTAAACCTGAAATCTGAAACAAACCAAACGCCCAATCCTCTTTCCAGTTCACTAATGGCAGAAGCTACATCACAGCAACAAGATATTTATCAACGCAAGCAACCAGAAAGAAATGAATCATTGTACGAGGATCAATCCGAAAGCGAAAAAAGAAGATATCACCAAAGTAGAAGATTACAGAACCCAAAAGCAACCAAAAAACTTCCTCATTCCGTTTTTTCAGAAGCTCCTCCACAACAACAAGAAATTTCTCATTTAAAACCATCTGAAATGGACAAATCATACCAATCAAAAATCAGTTCAGCGAAACCAGATCTTGTTTTAGCTAATCGTCAAAGGCTCAATTCAATCAATCCTGAAACATTCACGATTATCGATGACACATCTTTCCAGAGCAAAGTCCATCTACCAAATCATTTGAAAAAGATTGTATCCTCTAGCAAGCCAAAATCATGTTGCAACTTTTATGTTGTGCTGCTGAGGAATAAAACGCCAGTGTCCTTGGTTATCTTCTTGGGTGCAGTTTTAGGCCCCGATAGTGAATGTACAATACTTTCTCTTGAAGACGAACAGATTCTGGACCTTAACCTGGCGACCTTAAACTTCCCGGACGTCCAGAAAGCTGAACAGGCGTTCAAGCACCTTCGAGAGTTTAACTATGAAGATCTGCTTTGCACATGGACTCCTGTAGACAGTCGTATAGACAGTTTAAAAAAATATTTTAATGACTTTGAAATGTATTCTTCTCAGATTTTGAAAATTCATGATGACAAAATCCACAACATTCGAAAACAATTGGAAACTTGTGCCTTTGATGAAAAGGACGCATTTAAGATGCGAAAAGAAGAGCTAGTAAGACAGCTCAGGGAATTCACTAGTTTTTCAAAAACCGTTCGAGAATCTCTTCGCAGATCCATTCTTTTGGAGAATGAACGAACATTTCAGTCAGTTGTGGAGAATCGGGTTATTGGTTTTGGGGTGGAGTGCAACCGCCTGAAATCGGCGTTACCAATCTACGCTCGAAAATCTGATATTCTGGACGTTATTCGACAGCACCAGGTGGTTATAGTCCGTGGTGAGACTGGATCGGGAAAAAGCACACAGTTGGTTCAATATTTACACCAATGTTTAATGTATACCGAGGGGCTCATTGCTTGTTCCCAGCCTAGAAAGGTGGCGTGTATAAGCTTGGCCGAACGTGTAGCAGACGAGATGGTTACTTTTGTGGGCCAGATCGTCGGATCAAAAGTGGGTATGAAAACGAAAACTTCGCCTCAGACTAAAATAGTTTATACCACCCATCATACACTGCTTAATGAGTGTCTCAATGATCCAATGTTCCAGCGGTACTCTTGTTTGATGATTGACGAGGTCCATGAACGCAGCATCTATACTGATATATTGTTGAGTATACTGAAGAACTGTTTGCCTAAAAGACCAAGTTTAAAAGTTGTCATTGCATCTGCTACTATTGATGTACAGTTATTCAAAGATTATTTCATCGACGCACCAGTAATTGAAGTTTCCGGTAGAGCATTTCCGGTGGAGATAATTTGGCAGCCAAAGTATCATCAATGGACGGATCCGGTCCAAGAAGTCGTTTCTAAGGCAATTGAGGTCCATACGTCGGAAGATCCTGGAGACATCCTGGCGTTTGTCACAACACAAATGGAAACTGAAAAATGTAAAGATGTGTTTGAGGAGAGGATGAAGAACAGATTCAACTTCACTTGTCTGATGCTTCATGGTCAACTACCCCAAGAAGAACAAGCTCTAATCTTCAAACCAACTAAAGAGGGTCAGAGAAAGATTATATTTAGTACCAATTCAGCAGAGACGTCTTTGACCATTCCTGGCATTAAGTTTGTCATAGATTCCGGTCTTGTGAAAGAGATGCAGTTTGATGCGAGGAAGAACATGAATACGTTGGTAGTTGTTCCGGTCAGTCGGAGTTCGGCAGATCAACGTAAGGGTAGAGCAGGGCGGATATCTCCCGGTAAATGCTTTCGGTTGTATACAGAACAAGATTACCATCAAATGAAACCGACAAGCACTCCAGAAATCCTCCGAATTCACCTGTCCCAAACGTTATTAATGTTGTATGAAATGAAAATAAAACCGTCCGATTGTGAGTTTGTAGATTCGCCACCCGATGCAGCTATCCAAAAGGCGATTGAAACTCTGGAAGAACTCGGAAGCATCAAGGATGATAAGATCACAGAAATTGGGAAATGGTTGGTGAAGATTCCACTTGAACCGCGATTTGGTTGTATGATTAAAAAGGGGTATGAAATGGGGTTTGTCTATGATACTATTGTGTTTACTGCTTTATGTAGTTCCTCAGGATCTATATTTAATCGCGGTGAGAATGATTTGAAGAAACTGAAATTTTGTGACTCTAAGGGAGATGCCTTTACTTATCTTAAAATTTATAAGGAATGGGAGCAAGTGCCCGAAGGACAAAAGAACAAATGGTGCGTTGATAATGCCGTTAATTTCAAGACACTTCTCGGAGCCAAAGATTTGGTGAACGAGATATGTTCTATCTTTAAACATAACTGGTCGATCGACGTCAAAACAACCTTTTCTTCCGAAGTAGAACTTGAGGAAAAACTCCAGAAAATAATCCTGTTTGCCTTTTATGAGAATATTGCTCATTCTTTGGGTCACACTAGAATGGGCTATTACATTCCTTACCTTCGGCAAAGAGTCTTTGTCCACCCCTCCTCTGCCCTGAACGCTTTGAACGATTCGAGTCAATGGTTGGTATTTATAAATATTCTGAAGACATCAAGAGACTTTATAACCGTTGTGACACCTGTAGAGGAATCATGGATTCGGTTGATTACTCCGTTAAAGACCAAACAATTTGATATCGACGAGGCCAAGAGAAAATCAGTCTGCTCAGTTCGTAACCAATTTTTCGGTTCAACAACATTTTCGTTCTTTGTTGGTCCAGCTTACACGAAGCTTAGAGCTTATGAAGATTTATTATATGAATCGGTTCAAGTCCCTGTAGTCATAGAAGCTGATAAAAAAACTGGGGAGGTAAAATTCATTTGCGGATTTAATGCGGCCCTTCCTAGTCATCTTATAGACAACTGGATTGCCGAGGCTAGAAGTCAAGTTATAGAAAGGACTGCTGAATATAAAGTAGGTTCGAACAACCAGTCTGGTGGCGTTAGAATCGTCCTTGGTGTAGGTGGTGAAGGTCAGTCGATTCTCATGCCTGACGAATATCGAAATGTCCACATCAAATCTTGTAATCAGGAAACTAGCAAGGAGACGGTGTTGGACAAGTTTAAAAGATTTGGACAGATTGTGGACTGCTGGGAAGACAAAAAATCTTACCATAGATGGGGACGAGTAACGTTTTCTACTCCGGAAGCCGCTGCGGAAGCCGTAAGAAGAACACAAGATGATGCCAAAGACGCGGCTGTACCTGAATTCAAAATCCAAAAACATGCATCCTTTCAATACGAAGCAACTATTGAGTGGTTAAGACGGAAGCCAACAGGGTTGGTTTTTGTGGACATGGATTATTTGGAGGCGATGACGTTGGTATCACTTAGCGAAGTTACGATACTGGGTCAAACATGCGGCATCTCTTTGGATAAGAAGAAGCGCAGCACCGTGTTACTTAATAAGGTACCAACAATGGTAACGGAGCAGGATATTCGTGATTGCTTTCCGAATGATTCCACTCGAACAGCCATTACTAAGATCAACATCATAAGAGAGAACGCAATTCAAACTCCAAACCAACTGCCACATTTCAAACAACAGATACACGATCAATTTCAAGAATTCGATGAGGATATGGAGTTTGTTGTTGATGTCATGAAACCATATGATAGTAACATCAACTTTAGGGCGTTCATCAAGTTCAATGATGCTTCTCAAGGCACAATGGCGTGTGATGCTCTTCAGGGTAGATTGACGATCAATGGTCAAATAGCAAACATAACACCGATACTGTCAACATCATTATCAGTACCGGAACAAGTATACCAATTACTTGAAGAAAAAATTGAAGATTTTAGAGCGGAATGTGAAAAAGAAGGCACAGAGTTCAAGCTAAAGATTAAGAAATTAAATAACGAAAGACGAGTTTTTAACATATCAACTTCAAATTCGAATGATCTCGTGCAAATCCGAATGGGACTAGCAGCCATAACGCAAGGGGGGGTAATTGAATGTTGGCGCAACGAGAACAACCGATATTTATTCCTGAAATCAGGTCGCGAATTTCTCCGACGTTTAGAGAAGAGGACTAATACCTTTCTTCAACTGGATAATAGGCTGCTAAGCCTCCGAGTCTTTGGAATGGAAGATAACATATTCATGGCAAAGAACGCGATTGATCAATATCTAAACAATATGGTTGAAGGCGTTGGACGTCGAGAAATCAAACTAGATGGCGAATCTCAACCAAAAGGCTTGATGAAATCCCTGGTCACTCGTTATGATTTGGAACTGGAAGGTTTCGTACAGGCGTCTGGACTGCAGTCAGCATTGTTGAACCATCGTAATCAAACACTGAAGATTTCCGGTGATTCAGCGAGTATAGAAAAGGCGACTGGATTGATCGAGTCATTGGCTGCTGACCTCAGGAAGAAAACCACGAAGTCGGAAAGTGAAGAGTTGCCAGGATGTTCCGCTTGTTTCTGTCCGGTGGAAAGTATAGACCAAATGTACCGACTAGAAGTCTGTGGACACGTGTATTGTCTGGATTGCATCAAGCGGCAAATAAATGTAGCTGTTCAAAATAAGGAGTTACCGATCTTGTGTGGTGAATGTCAACACCCATTCGTGTGGTCAGATTTTCACTTCTGCTTTACGCGGCTGCAAATTTATCCTTTAGACTTAGTGAGAACAGCTGTATCTGTGTACATGATTAAAAATAGAGATAGCTACCGACATTGTCTTACCCCTGACTGTCCAATGGTTTATCGTATTACGAAGAAGTCGAATATTTTCAACTGTCACGAATGCGCTTTGAGGATCTGTACGTCCTGCCATGTTGAATATCATGATGGTTTGACGTGTGCTATGTTGAAGAATTCCGATGAAGTTGACTCAGAAATGGAAAAATATTTGAAAGAAAATGCAACAAGAGTAAAGAAATGCCCGAAATGTTCTATACCGATTGAGAAAAAGTCCGGATGTAATCATATGGTCTGTAGTGCATGTAAAATCGATTTCTGTTGGCTTTGTTGCGAGGTCTTTACTTCAGGGGGGTCCACGTTGGGTCACTTGGTTGAACATCATGGTGGCATATTTGAGTACTAGGATTGAACTTTTGGCGGTTTCATATTTATTATAGTAGACAGGTTTAAATTATTATATTAGACAGGTTTATATTAGACAGGTTTAAATTATTACATTAGATGAGTTCCTATTTATTATATTAGACAGATTTAAATTATTACATTAGATGAGTTCGTATTTATTATATAAGACAGGTTGAAATTATTATATAAGAAGAGTTTATATATTTATTATATTAGACAGATTTAAATTATTATTATAGATGAGTTCATATTTATTATATTAGACAGGTTTAAATTATTATATTAGATGAGTTCATATTTATTAAATTAGACAGGTTTAAATTATTACATTAGATGAGTTCCTATTTATTATATTAGACAGGTTTAAATTATTATATTAGATGAGTTCCTATTTATTATATTAGACAGGTTTAAATTATTATATTAGATGAGTTCCTATTTATTATATTAGACAGGTTTAAATTATTACATTAGATGAGTTCCTATTTATTATATTAGACAGTTTTAAATTATTATATAAGATGAGTTCCTATTTATTATATTAGACAGGTTTAAATTATTATATTAGATGAGTTCATATTTATTAAATTAGACAGGTTTAAATTATTACATTAGATGAGTTCGTATTTATTATATTAGACAGGTTTAAATTATTATATTAGATGACTTCATATGTATTATATTAGATAGGTTTAAATTATTACATTAGATGAGTTCGTATTTATTATATTAGACAGGTTTAAATTATTATATTAGATGACTTCATATTTATTATATTAGATAGGTTTAAATTATTACATTAGATGAGTTCGTATTTATTATATTAGACAGATTTAAATTATTATATTAGATGAGTTCATATTTATTATAGTAGACAGGTTTAAATTATTATATTAGATGAGTTCATATTTATTATATTAGACAGGTTTATATTTATTATATTAGACAGGTTTATATTTATTATATTAGATGAGTTCCTATTTATTATAGTAGACAGGTTTAAATTATTATATTAGATGAGTTCATATTTATTATATTAGATGAGTTTACATTTATAATATTAGACAGGTTTAAATTATTCATTATTATATTCCTGATGACGATGTGAGAACCACATTGAATCGTTGAAAGTAATAAAATCAAGAAGTATCCATCCATAAAATTTATTTATATATTAGATGAGTTTACATTTATTATAATAGCCACTTTAAATGTTTATATTAGATGAGTTCATATTTATTATATAAGATTAGTTCATATTTATTATAGTAGACAGGTTTAAATTATTATATTAGATTAATTCATATTTATTATAGTAGACAGGTTTAAATTATTATATTAGATGAGTTCATATTTATTATAGTAGACAGGTTTAAATTATTATATTAGATGAGTTCATATTTATTATATTAGACAGGTTTGAATTTATTATTTTTGTCTTTATTATAGTGTAACTATATTGATTAAATTCTAAATGCCTATATTAAATAAATTCTAATTAAACTACCGGTATATTAAATATGTTTGAATTAACTATATTGAATATGTTTGAATTAACTATATTGAATATGTTTGAATTAAACTATATTAAATAAATTCTAATTAACTATATTTAATAAATTCTAATTAACTATATTGAATAAATTCTAATTAACTATATTGAATAAATTCTAATTAACTATATTGAATAAATTCTAATTAACTATATTGAATATGTTTGAATTAACTATATTGAATATGTTTGAATTAACTATATTGAATATGTTTGAATTAAATTATATTGAATATGTTGGAATTAACTATATTGAATAAATTCTAATTAATTCTATTGAATATGTTTGAATTAACTATATTGAATATGTTTGAATTAACAATATTGAATATGTTTGAATTAAACTATATTGAATATGTTTGAATTAACTATATTGAATATGTTTGAATTAACTATATTGAATATGTTTGAATTAAACTATATTGAATAAATTCTAATTAACTATATTGAATATGTTTGAATTAACTATATTGAATAAATTCTTATTAACTATATTGAATATGTTTGAATTAACTATATTGTATATGTTTTAAATATATTGAATATGTTTGATTTAACTATATTGAATAATATTTGATTTAACTATATTGAATATGTTTGAATTAACTATGTTGAATAAGTTTGAATTAAACTATATTAAATAAATTCTAATTAACTATATTAAATAAATTCTAATTAACTATATTGAATAAATTCTAATTAACAATATTGAATAAATTCTAATTAACTATATTGAATAAATTCTAATTAATTCTATTGAATATGTTTGAATTAACTATATTGAATATGTTTGATTTAACTATATTGAATATGTTTGAATTAACTATATTGAATATGTTTGAATTAAGTATACTGAATATGTTTGAATTAACTATATTGAATATGTTTAAATTAACTATATTGAATGTTTGAATTAACTATATTGAATATGTTTGAGTTAACTATATTGAATATGTTTGATTTAACTATATTGAATATGTTTGTATTAACTATATTGAATATATTGAATTCGTCCTTCTGTAGTAATATGTAACAAGGAATATACTCAAGCTATATAACGGGACACAATTTTATGCTATACTCTAGGGTATTATTGTACAACTTTTCCACAATTTACATTGTCATTATGGTAAAATTAAAAAACTAAAGAATATTGTGTTAAGGTGTTTAATGTGATCTCTACCCCTAAATATCAGGTTAAGTATCATAATTATAAAGTGATTGTAGCAAAGTTTTCTAAAAATTCTAGGTGTACATGTACCTTGAACACTGATGACATCAAATTGCACCATTTCAATTTTCTATTAGATTTGGTTCAAAGGAATTAATCTATTTTTTCTCTTATTTTAATTAGAACTATGCTAGTGCTAGAACAATGCTAGTGTTTCTAAAGGAGTAACTCTATACAAATGTTCAGATCATACAAATTATCTACATGACACCTTTATCCTTTGCTTTCTTTTCTTCACAAATCTTGTTTATGTATGTTGTTTTATATATTAATTTATAGATGTGAATGTACATATTATAATTCTGTTTTAATTTTGTTTTCTAAATTAGAAGTCGCATAATAGCCTGTATCAATATCTAAAATCAATTAGGCAATCTAGGAAACTTTAATATGGACAACTTTAATAAAGGCATAGTTAGGAATTTGATTTTAACTACATTACAATAAAATCCAACTAGATGCTGTATGTGATAAAATACCTCTAAACTTTTAGCAAAAAACAAAAGATTGAAATATTTGACAGTTTGCCTTTGATTAAAAGCTGCTGAGAGAATCTTAAGGTATTAAATGTATTAAAGTACAAAGGGGACTTAAAGCTATGGGGCAAATGTCTTATGCCAAGCATTTAGTACAATTCTTTATTTTTTCACATAGAATTATATCATTTTTGTTGAAATTGTTGTGTTATGATTAAAGAGTGGATTGCTTGCCAGTTATTTTAGTTTTTGACACAATATACACAAGCTAACTCTGAAAATAGTATCACTGGGTTGTCTTCCAGTTCATCAATAAAAACTGAGTTGACTGTGTACCAATTTGTCAAGCAAATTTGTAAATCTGTCCCTTTAAGCAAAATAGTAATTCACCTAATTATAGTCTCATGGTGGAAAACGGTCATATACATGTAATGTAGTAATGTAACCAATTTTGTGATGTTATATCAAGTGGTATAGCTAGTTATACATGTAACTCCACCTTACTCCACTGATAAAAGGGAGATAACTATAGTTTCATTTCCCACTGATTAACAAATGAAATTATCTATTTGAATATATCCCAACAACAGGGAGGCAAGATACGTCTTTCGGTTTGATAGTATCCAGGCCCCCATCAATCCCCTCCCACACCAATATTCCTCTTTAATCCCCTTACTCAACTCATTTCTCTTCTAGTCCAAATAGCCCATGTGCTGTCTACAGAGTTATAGAGATGAAGACAATCAGTAAAACCATTGCTTATAAATTATTTATTTACTTTTTCTCCAACTTGTTTCAACTTTGGATTGAAATTGTTTCATGTGCTTTTAAATGTAAAGTCAATCTAAATGCCTTGGCAAAAGACATTTTACAAACATCACATTTGTAAGGTTTATCTTCAGTATGGATTTTCATGTGCAGATTTAGAGTTCGCGCTCTTGTAAAACACTTGCTACAAACATCACATTCATAAGGTTTTTCTCCAGTATGTGTTCTCATGTGAATATTAAGAGTACTTGCAATTATAAAACATTTTCCACAAATACCACATTGGTAAGGTTTCTCTCCAGTATGTATTTTCTTGTGGATATTAAGAGAGCCTTGTCCAGTAAAGCACTTTTCACAAACATCACATTTAAATGGTTTTTCTCCAGTATGAGACCTCATGTGAATATTAAGTGCATTCGTCTGTTTAAAACACCTTTCACATACTTCACATTTGAAAGGTTTTTCTCCAGTGTGTGTTCTCATGTGCACAATGAGTGCTCCATTCTCCTTAAAACACAATTTACAAGTTTCACATTCATAAGGCTTTTCTCCAGTATGTTTTCTCATGTGAACATTAAGACTATCTGATCGGGTAAAGAACTTGTCACAAACTCCGCATTGGTAAGGTTTCTCTCCAGTATGTATTCTCTTGTGAACATTTAGACTTACTAATTGGCTAAAATATAGATTACAAACATCACATTTATAAGGTTTCTCTCCAGTATGTGTTCTCGCGTGAATTTTGAGAGTTGATACTGCTGTGAAAATTTTTCCACAAACATCACAATTGTGAGAAATTCTGTTTTTGATAGATTTATCCATGATCACTACATTTCTAGAACAAAACATAAACTAAGCTGAACAGGAAGTGGAATATTTTACGGATTGATAGTAGACTTACGGATGGATTTTGGTTTAAGTTCAAAGGAAATGACGGATTGGATATTATATATAATGTATAAACATCACACAAAAACTTCGTTTAGATCTTGTTCGGAAATAAAAAATTGAATAAAATAATTCCATGTAAGAACTATACTCAGTTTCGCTTCAAACCATATTACCGCTATCCATTTATTTCCATTTAGTCCCATATCGCCCCTTTCCCATATCGCCCCTTTCCCATTTCGCCACCTTCCCACTTCAAAGAGGTAACAACCGACATACAAAAGGACATTAACCCTTAAATCTCCAGTAGTGTTAAAAAAGAATTGTAAGAGAGAGATGAACAAAGGAGAAGAGAAAATAACATAATGGTTTTCAACATCCCAAAATCGACAGCTGACGATCCCGAAAGAAGGAAACACGTGCTATAGAAAAGCTCCAGCAATTTTTTATATTCCTTGGCATTAGAAAGGTCTGTATAAGAAGGTAGTAAGCAGTCATTTAAGCACACCTCATTTAGACACAGTACTTTAGGCACACATTCATTTAGACACTATGAATTAGCCACACATCTATTTAGGCACCTCTTAAATTGGGTCAACATTCATTTACGTACACTATCAATTAAGCACATATACGAACATGACCAGACACATCTCCGTTTTGCAACAGACTTGTAATTTAATGTTTATTGCAAGGAGCCATTAAGACTCATGAGCATGACATATAATTATATACAATATAATAGGCTATACAATATAATATACAATATAATTGCAATATATACAATATAATAGGCTATACAATATAATATACAATATTACTGCAATATATACAATATAATAGGCTATACAATATAATATACAATATAACTGCAATATATACAATATAATATATAATATAATATGCAATAAAATACAATATAATATACAATATAATGGCATATACAATATAATATACAATATAACTGCAATATATACAATATAATAGGCTATACAATATAATATACAATATTACTGCAATATATACAATATAATAGGCTATACAATATAATATACAATATAACTGCAATATATACAATATAATAGGCTATACAATATAATATACAATATAATAGACTGTACATATAAAATAAAACAATATAACTGCAATAAAAAATAATAATTATAATAATAAACTCTTTATTTTACATGGGTCAAATTAGGCCCAATACACAAACATGTCCTGTCTCACATTCAGCCATGGGCAATACATTGGAAAATATACAAAAAAAAAAAAAAAAAAAAAAAAGAAAATAAAATCGAAAATACATAATATCTATAAAAACGTCTGAAATACTAAAAATACACAAGTACATGTGTATCAAATGGACAGAGATATATGTTCCGGCGATCAAGTACATGACCACAAATAAATATACAATACTCCACGTACAATTTGTTTAAAAATACACAAGTACATGTGCATGAATGGACAGATTTTCAACCTACAATTTGTTTATAAAATGGATGTAATATATAGTTCCCGCGGCCATGCACACGACCGCAAAAAATCACGTATTATTTCAACGTACAATTTATTTTCAAATACACAATTACATGTGTAAATAATGGACAGATTTATCTTCCGGCGATCAAGTTCATGACAGCAAATACCATATATCATTTCAATGTATAATTAGTTTTAAAATACACAAGTACATGTTATAAACTGGACAGATTCATCATTCTGCGATAAAGTACATGACCACAAAAACCAAGGAATAGACAAGTACATCTGCATGAGACGATCAGACATCAAAACATACATATAAAAAAAAAAAAAGAAAAAAAAAAAAAGAAAAAAAGAATTGCCAAAGCGTCAGTGCATGTGCTGCGAGCGGGCTACCCAACCCTACTCCATTTTATGTTCTTATGTTATATACAATATAATATACAATATAATAGACTGTACAGTATAATATACAATATAACTGCAATATATACAATATAATAGGCTGTACAGTATAATATACAATATAACTGCAATATATACAATATAATAGGATATACAATATAATAGGCTATACAATATTACTGCAATATATACAATATAATAGGCTATACAATATAATAGGCTATACAATATAATAGGCTATACAATATAATAGGCTATACAATATAATATACAATATAAATGCAATATATACAATATAATATACAATATAACTGCAATATATACAATATAACTACAATATATACAATATAACTACAATATATACAATATAATAGGCTATACAATATAATATACAATATAACTGCAATATATACAATATAATAGGCTATACAATATAATATACAATATTACTGCAATATATACAATATAATAGGCTATACAATATAATATACAATATAACTGCAATATATACAATATAATATACAATATAATAGACTGTACAGTATAATATACAATATAACTGCAATATATACAATATAATAGGCTGTACAGTATAATATACAATATAACTGCAATATATACAATATAATAGGCTATACAATATAATATACAATATAACTGCAATATATACAATATAATAGGCTATACAATATAATAGGCTATACAATATAATAGGCTATACAATATAATATACAATATAAATGCAATAAATACAATATAATATACAATATAACTGCAATATATACAATATAACTACAATATATACAATATAACTACAATATATACAATATAATAGGCTATACAATATAATATACAATATAACTGCAATATATACAATATAATAGGCTATACAATATAATATACAATATTACTGCAATATATACAATATAATAGACTGTACAGTATAATATACAATATAACTGCAATATATACAATATAATAGGCTATACAATATAATAGGCTATACAATATAATAGGCTATACAATATAATAGGCTATACAATATAATAGGCTATACAATATAATATACAATATAAATGCAATATATACAATATAATATACAATATAACTGCAATATATACAATATAACTTCAATATATACAATATAACTACAATATGTACAATATAATAGGCTATACAATATAATATACAATATAACTACTATATATACAATATAACTACAATATATACAATATAATAGGCTATACAATATAATATACAATATAACTGCAATATATACAATATAACTACAATATGTACAATATAATAGGCTATACAATATATAGGGTGGTGAATGACTCAGTGGTTAGCAAGTTGGACTGTCGTCTGCTAGGCGACTAGGTGCCGTGGGTTCAAATCCCGATCGGTGCGAGGAAATAAAAATTAGGTCTGATTCCTAGGCTCGTGCTTTCCCGGAACTACGAGATAGTAGATTCCCCCCCCTCTATCCAATATATAAAATATAATAAGCTATACAATATAATATACAATATATATTATACAATATAACTGCAATATATGCAATATTACTACAATATATACAATATTACTGCAATATATACAATATTAACAACGAAATGTATACAATATTAACCACGAAATATATAATGCACATATTAGTTTAAAGTTTATAAAAATATAAAATAACACCTGGACCTTCTAGAGATTTCTATTTGTCGTTTAAAAAAATGAAATATCTCGCAAGATTGCATACCTGCTTGTTATTTTGGATATAATATACAATATAAATGCAATATATACAATATAATATACAATATAAGTGCAATATATACAATATAATATACAATATAACTGCAATATGTACAATATAATAGGCTATACAATATAATATACAATATAATAGGCTTTACAATATAATATACAATATAATATACAATATTACTGCAATATATACAATACTAACAATGAAATATATACAATACTAACAACGAAATATATACAATATTAACAACGAAATATATACAATATTAACAACGAAATATATACAATATTAACACGAAATATATACAATATTAACCACGAAATATATACAATATTAACCACGAAATATGTACAATATTAACAACGAAATATATACAATATTAACAACGAAATATATACAATATTAACAACGAAATATATACAATATTAACCACGAAATATGTACAATATTAACAACGAAATATATACAATATTAACAACGAAATATATACAATATTAACAACGAAATATATACAATATTAACAACGAAATATATACAATATTAACAACGAAATATATACAATATTAACCACGAAATATATACAATATTAACCACGAAATATATAATGCAAATATTAATTTAAAGTTTATAAAAATATAAAGTAACACCTGGACCTTCTAGGGATTTCTCTTTTTCGTTTAAAAAAATGAAATATCTCGCAAGATTGCATACCTGCTTCTTATTTTGGAATGAAAATAAATCAAGTAGTTTATACATTGGTGGTTTATGCCTTTGTATCTTTTGATATATTTTATATGTAAATCAGTGTAATTATTGCATTCTAAAATAAAATGAAATTCGTCCTCAACTGACAATTTATCACATTTAGTACATAATCGTTCTTCTCTTGGGATTTTACTGTATCTACCCGTTTCAATATTAAGCATATATGACGACAATCTAAAGTTTGAAATAATACATCGATAAGATTTTGGGATTGCTTTAGATAAATAATATTGTAATGAAATCTGAGATGGTAGATTTTTATATATCATACGTTTAGAGGACGGTTCAAAACAATCATTCATTTGTTGACGAAGTATATCTTGAAGTCTACGTGTTTGTACACCTATATTAATATTTTCAAACACAGTCTGTTCTAATGGATTCTGCCAAATAAAACCAAGACCCAATCAGATTAGCAAACTTTTGATTTTTCCTAGCTAATTAGAGTTTGAATCAATATTTTCAAGGATATCATCATATATACATTTTAAAATACAATTATTATTTACTAACACTTTGGACCAATATTTGATTATTTGAATATAGTGTGTTATATATAACGGAAATCTCAGCATACATCATAAAATTCATTGTACATCTTTTTACATGTATTATATATTTTAAAACTCAGTGTGAACCATTTCAATTTCCTTAGATATTCTAAAGCCCCACATATTTCGCATAAATATCAAATATTTTCAACTTTGTTACAATATTTAGTGAATTTTTATTACATATATTAAGTAAATTAAACATGCACTTTCTGCTTTTGGATGAAATTATTGATTGCGCTTTGACAATTTTCCATTGTAATATAAATTCACCCCCAAATAATTAAAACAATTAACAACCTCAATATATTAACTATATAACCATGAGTAATGTTTCGGGAGCTTATAACCTTTCCTAAAATACTACAATTTTGGTTATCTCAACATTCACTTCTAAAGACCACTTGGTTGCATATCGCTTATAAAATCGATATATTCAGATATAAAAATTTGCTTCAGGCATAATGGTGAAATTACCGATTTCGATAGCTTTTTTAGGCGTGAAACAAGGTGAACCTTTATCCCCATTCATGTTTCTAATATTTATGCATGACATTGAAGAATTTATACATTGTCATGTTGGTTACTCGACAGAACTATTCAAACTAAACTCCTATTTATTAAACATAATTTTATTCGCTGACGAAACAGTGAAATTCGTCAAATCTGAATCTCTTAATCTATTATGAAAGTTATGAACGCGCTGCATATTTTGTTGTTCTTACAAATAGGAATTTATATAAATAATATTATGTGTAAATTTAGATCGGGCACCATGAAATTAAAACTTGAAGTTGGTATAAATTTATTTTAAAAACAAAAAAAGATGACTGTGACTGTTGCAAAATGAACATGGGCTGAATGTGAGACAGGACCATGTCCTTGTCTATTGGGCCTAATTCTGACCCATGTTAAATAAAGAGTTTATTATTATTATTATTATTAACATGATAGAAAATGAAATTCATATTTACTTTGCTGTTCAGCTTATAGAAATATTTGAATAAAATATCTCCCAAGAAACTGTTTAAGTCGGCCATCAATATAAATTTCAGAGTTTTATGAAAAACAAATCTCAAATTATAATCATAAATCTGTCTTGATATTTTCATTATTCATGGCAAAAACGAAAACACTATCTTGAAAAATTACAGGAAACTATTTTTGCACTTTCATTGTTATAATATAATTCATACTATAGAAATATGTACATCTATATGCTGATGGCAATAAACCAAATCAAATCAAATCAAATCCCGAATGTCAATACTCAAATATCCCTCCATGATGTTTAACCAAGTGATCAATCGTGGATCGTACTGAAGTAAAGCCCTCACAACAAAGCCAACAGAAATCGATTTTACATGCACTACAGACCATATGATTACATCCGGACTTTTTCTCAATCGGTATAGAACATTTCGGGCATTTCTTCACCCTTGTTGCATTTTCTTTTAAATATTTCTCCATTTCTGAGTCAACTTCATCGGAACTCTTCAACATAGCACACGTCAAACCATCATGATATTCAACATGGCAGGACGTACAGATCCTCAAAGTGCATTCGTTACAGTTGAAAATATCCGAATTCTTAGTAATACGGTAAACCATTGGACAGTCAGGGGTAAGACAATGTCGGTAGCTATCTTTATTTTTAATCATGTACACAGATACAGCTGTTCTCACTAAGTCTAAAGGATTAACTTGCAGCCGCGTTGAGCAGAATTGAAAATCTGACCACACGAATGGGTGTTGACATTCACCACACAAGACTGGTAACTTTTTATTTTGAACAGCTACATTTATCTGCTGCTTGATGCAATCCAGACAATACACGTGTCCACAGGCTTCTAGTCGGTACATATGGTCTATACTTGGAACCTTACATAAACAAGCGCAACATTCTGGCAACTCTTCACTTTCCGACTTCATGGTTTTATTCCTCAGTTCAGCAGTCAATAACTCGATCAATTCAGTCGCTTTTTCTATACTCGCTGAATCACCGGAAATCTTCAGTGTTTGATAACAATAATTCAAAAATGCTGACTGCAGTCCAGACGCCTGTACGAAACCTTCCAGTTCCAAATCATAACGAGTAACCAGGGTTTTCATCAAGCCTTTTGGTTGAGACTCGCCATCCAGTTTGATTTCACGACATCCATCGCCTTCAACCATATTGTTTAGATATTGATCAATCGCGTTCTGTGCCATGAATATGTTATCTTTTATTCCAAAGACTCGGAGGCTTAGCAGCCTATTATCCAGTTGAAGAATGGTATTGGTCCTCTTCTCTAAACGTCGGAGAAATTCGCGACCTGATTTCAGGAATAAATATCGGTTGTTCTCGTTCCGCCAACATTCAATTACCTCCCCTTGCGTTATGGCTGCTAGTCCCATTCGGATTTGCACGAGATCATTCGAATTTGAAGCTGATATGTTAAACACTCGTCTTTCGTTGTTCAATTTCTTACTGTCTAGCTTGAACTCTGTGCCATTTTCTTTACATTCGTCTATGAAATCTTCAATTTTTTCTTCAAGTAATTGGTAGACTTGTTCCGGTACTGATAATGATGTCGATAGTTTTGGTGTTATGTTTGCTATTTGACCATTGATCGTCAATCTACCTCGCAGAGCATCACACGCCATTGTGCCTTGAGAAGCATCGTTGAACTTGATAAACGCTCTAAAGTTGATGTTACTATCAAACGGTTTCATGACATCTACAACAAACCTCATATCCCCATCGAATTCTCGAAATTGATCGTGTATCTGTTGTCGAAAGTTTGGAAGTTGGTTTGGATTCGTACAGATTTTCTCACGTATGATGCTAATCTTTGTTATGGCTCTTCTTCGGGAAAGTTGTGGAAAACAGTTCTGAATATCCTGCTCTGTTACCATTGTTGGTACCTTATGAAGTAGCACCGTGCTGCGCTTCTTCTTATCCAAAGAGATGCCGCATGATTGACCCAGTATTCTAACTTCGCGAAGTGACTTCACTGACATCGCCTCCAAATAATCCATGTCCACAAAAACCAACCCTGTTGGCTTCCGTCTTAACCACTCAATAGTTGCTTGGTATTGAAAGGATGCATGTTTTTGAATTTTAAATTCTGGCGCGGCTGCGTCTTTGGTATCATCTTGTGTTCTTCTTACGGCTTCCGCAGCAGCTTCAGGAGTAGAAAATGTTACTCGACCCCATCTATGGTAAGATCGTTTGTCTTCCCAGCAGTCCACAATCTGTCCAAATCTTTTAAACTTGTCCAACACCGTCTCCTTGCTAGTTTCCTGATTACAAGATTTGATGTGGACATTTCGATATTCGTCAGGCATGAGAATCGACTGACCTTCACCACCTACACCAAGGACGATTCTGACGCCACCAGACTGGTTGTTCGAACCTACTTTATATTCAGCAGTCCTTTGTATCACGTGACTTCTAGCCTCGGCAATCCAGTTGTCTATCAGATGACTAGGAAGGGCCGCATTAAATCCGCAGATGAATTTAACTTGCCCATTTTTTCTATCAGCTTCTATGACCACAGGGACTTGGATCGATTCATATAATACATCTTCATAAGCTCTTAGCTTCGTGTAAGCTGGACCAACAAAGAACGAAAATGTTGTTGAACCGAAAAATTGGTTACGAACTGAGCAGACTGATTTTCTCTTGGCCTCGTCGATATCAAATTGTTTGGTTTTTAACTGAGTAATCCGCCGAATCCACGATTCTTCTACAGGTGTCACAACGGTTATAAAGTCTCTTGAAGTCTTCAGAATATTTATAAATACCAACCATTGACTCGAATCGTTCAAAGCGTTCAGGGCAGAGGAAGGGTGGACAAAGACTCTTTGCCGAAGGTTAGGAATGTAATAGCCCATTCTAGTGTGACCCAAAGAATGAGCAATATTCTCATAAAAGGCAAACAGGATTATTTTCTGGAGAGCTTCCCCAAGTCCCACTTCGGAAGAAAATGTTGTTTTGACGTCGATCGACCAGTTATGTTTGAAGATAGAACATATCTCGTTCACCAATTCTCGAGCTCCGCGAAGAGATTTTGAATTAAGAGCATTATCAACGCACCATTTATTCTTTCGTCTTTCAGGCACTTGTTCCCATTCCTTATAAATTTTAAGATAAGTAAAGGCATCTCCCTTAGAGTCACAAAATGTCAGCTTCTTTAAATCGCTTCGTTTTTTTCTGCTGATCATTTCCACCTTGATAAAATATAGATCCTGAGGAACTACATAAAGCAGTAAACACAATAGTATCATAGACAAACCCCATTTCATACCCCTTTTTAATCATACAACCAAATCGCGGTTCGAGTGGAATCTTCACCAACCATTTCCCAATTTCTGTGATCTTATCATCCTTGATGCTTCCGAGTTCTTCCAGAGTTTCAATCGCCTTTTGGATAGCTGCATCGGGTGGCGATTCTACAAACTCACAATCGGACGGTTTTAATTTCATTTCATACAACATTAATAACGTTTGGGACAGATGAATTCGGAGAATTTCTGGAGTGCTTGTCGGTTTCATTTGACGGTAATCTTGTTCTGTATACAACCGAAAGCATTTTCCGGGAGATACCCGCCCAGCTCTACCCTTCCGTTGATCTGCTGAACTCCGACTGACCGGAACAACTACTAACGTATTCATGTTCTTCCTCGCATCAAACTGCATCTCTTTCACAAGACCAGAATCTATGACAAACTTAATGCCAGGAATGGTTAAAGACGTCTCTGCCGAATTGGTACTAAATATAATCTTTCTTTGACCCTCTTTATTTTGGTTTGAAGATTAGAGCCTGTTCTTCTTGTGGTAACTGACCATGAAGCTCAGACAAGTGAAGTTGAATCTGTTCTTCATCCTCTCCTCAAACCCCTTTACATTTTTCGTTTCCATTTGTGTTGTGACGAACGCCAAGATGTCTCCAGGATCTTCCGAGGTATGGACCTCAATTGCCTTAGAAACGACTTCTTGGACCGGATCCGTCCATTGAGGGTACTTTGGCTGCCAAATTATCTCCACCGGAAATGCTCTACCGGAAACTTCAATTACTGGTGCGTCGATGAAATAATCTTTGAATAACTGTACATCAATGGTAGCAGATGCAATGACAACTTTTAAATTGGGTTTTTTAAGGCAAACAGTTCTTCAGTATACTCAACAATATATCAGTAAAGATGCTGCGTTCATGGACCTCGTCGATCATCAAACAAGAGTACCGCTGGAACATTGGATCATTGAGACACTCATTAAGCAGTGTATGATGGGTGGTATAAACTATTTTAGTCTGAGGCGAAGTTTTAGTTTTCATCCCCACTTTTGATCCGACGATCTGTCCCATCACAGTAACCATCTCGTCTGCAACACGTTCGGCCAAGCTTATACACGCCACCTTTCTAGGCTGGGAACAAGCAATGAGCCCCTCGGTATACTGTCCACATTGGTGTAAATATTGAACCAACTGTGTGCTTTTTCCAGACCCAGTCTCACCACGGACTATAACCACCTGGTGTTGTTGAATTACGTCCAGAATATCAGATTTTCGAGCGTAGATTGTAACGCCGATTCCAGGCGGTTGCACTCCACCCCAAAATTAATAACCTGATTCTCCACAACTGACTGAAACGTTTGTTCATCCTTCCCAAAAGAATGGATCTGCGGAGAGATTCTCGAACGGTTTTTGAAAAACTAGTGAATTCCCTGAGCTGTCTTACTAGCTCTTCTTTTCGCATCTTTAATGCGTCCTTTTCATCAAAAGCACAAGTTTCCAATTGTTTAGAAATGTGGTGGATTTTGTCATCGTGAATTTTCAAAACCTGAGACAATTGCATTTCAAGGTCATTAAAATAATTCTTTAGACTGTCTATACGAATGTCTACAGGAGTCCATGTGCAAAGCAGATTTTGACAGTTAAACTTTCTAAGTTGCTTAAACGCCAGTTTAGCCTTTTGGACGTCGGAGAAGTTTATGGTCGCACTTTTAAGGTCCAGAATCAGTTCGTCTTCAATGGCCTGTATTGTACGTTTACTATCGTAGCCTAAAATTGCATCCAAGAAGGTTACCAAGGACACAGGCGTTTTATTCCTAAGCAGCACCAAGTAAAAGTTGCGACTTGGCTTTGGCTTGGTAGAGGATACAATCTTTTTCGAGTGATTTGGTAAATGGACTTTGCTCGAGTTTGATTTATCTTGGATTATTGGTTGTTTAATCTTGATTGTATCAAAGTTGTTGGAATTTGACCTATGGTGATTGGTTAATTCAAGATCTGGTTTTGCTGAACGGCTTTGCGATCGGTTCAGGTATAATGATTTGTTATTTTTCGATACAGAATTTAAAATATCCTGTTTCATTGCAAATTTGGTATTTTGTGAAGGCTCCTTATTTGTCTCCAGCCCTTTAATGTCACTTCTACCACCACCAGTTTCTGAATGCTCCGAATCATTTGATTTGTTTTTCGACTTGTTAATCAATGGTGAGTCTTTAGGTTTTGCGTCATTGAAATGATACTTCGGAAGCATTCCTCTTTTCAGGACAAAGGTGTTATTTTCTCCAACGTTCTCTGCTCTGCCTTTTCTATCAGTGTCTATTGGTTGTTTGGAAAACCAAAAAAATCTTTGGACCCCCCCATAAATGGGGTTTTTAAAATTTTCCAAAAAATTTTGGGGTTTTTTCCGGGAAATTTTTGGGATTCTCCCTTTAATTTTAATTTCCAAGGTTTGTTTATTTAAACTTTCAATTTTTTCATTTTTTTCAAAAAATTTTCCATCTTTTAATTCATCGTCATCGTGGGTTTCATAATCAAAATAGTCATGCTGTTGGGGAGACGATTGTATAAATGGTTTTATGTTTCCTGTTGACTGAAATTGATTCGTGGCTTCCTCCACACAACCACAAGACAATCTAACCTCGCTCTTTCTATACTCGAGTGCAACAATTTCGCTGGATGACTTAATGCCATTGTCTAAATCACGTCCGCTGCTATGGTAATATGATGAAGTTATTTTTCTTGGTGTTTGTATAGTTGATCGAGTTGGATCTTTTATTTGAATAGGAACTGCTATTCGAGTAGGATCTGTTGTTCGAGTAGGATTTGTTGTTCCAGTGGGATCTGTAAATCGACTAGGATCTGTTGTTCGAGTAGGATTTGTTGTTCCAGTTGGATCTGTTAATTGAGTAGGATCTGTTGTTCGAGTAGGATTTGTTGTTCCAGTTGGGGTCTGTTTAAAATTTTTTAGTAAGGATTCTGTTGTTCTAGTGGGATCTGTTGTTCGAGTAGGAACTAGGTAATATGGAGATAAAACATCAGCTGGAACGAGCTCAATGTTTTCCCAATCTTCCGTTAGCTTCGTTTTATAACCAGATTCATTCCACTGTCTATCACCACCATTTTGACGTTTTCTACGATATTTCTTCAGGAAATTAGGCAGGAAATTTGTCTTCGATTCTTTCGAATGTTTGTTGTCTGAATCATGGTGCTTTTTTCTGAATATCTCCAGGAATTTAGTCAGCAATTTATCCATAATCAGATTCCTCTCTGAAAAAAAAAGAAATTGGATAAGATAAAATTGGGCGGTGAATGGAAAACCTCAGCCGGTAGCGAGATTGAATGTTCCCAGCTGGGCGATTATGTGTCGTAAGTTAATTCTACTAATTCAATAGGAGTGTGAAAGTTCGAAGACCTTAAATAAGTCTTCTTCACTCATACATCCAGTCCCAGCTATAGAACGCCGTAACTGCCTTCTGTTAGTATTTTTGCAGTATCAGCATCTTTTTGTATTATCAGCATCATCTTGTCGTATTATCATCTTTTTCGGTTATCATCTTTTCGTCATCTTTTTGCAGTATAAGCATCTTTTTGTATTATCAGCATCATCTTTTCGTATTATCATCTTTTTGTATTATCATCTTTTTGTATTATCAGCATCATCTTTTTGTATTATCATCTTTTTGTGTTAATCATCTTTTCCGTAACTGGCCGTAGGTTTACGGAAATCAACGTTAATCTTCGTAAAAAGTCGACGTAAAGAAGATGTTGTAGACTAGGTTAATGAGACGCAACTTTTATTTTGTCAAAATGGATACCATTTTAGAAAATTTACACCTTTCATTGCATACGCCTGCCTTTCAAAGAGAAAAAATAACTCCTGATTTAGTTTGCCATTTGTCCAGATATGATATGGAATGCCTTGGGATATCAAATTCTTCAGATATGAAGACAAGTGGTTGCCTAGCAAGATAAGCCCACTTTAAAATATATTTTCTGTTTTAATACAGGCAAAAACTCTAAGATTATTTAGGTCTAATCCAAGTTCTCGTCAATATAAATGTTCACAACAAATTCCATTAAAATCAGATGAAAACTGTATTGTTTATCGCAATCACAAGCCGCGTTTTGACTAAGCCAAGTGCAATAACTCAAAAACAGTATATCAATTTCGAACTTGACCAAGATGACATCAACTTCAATGATCACACCAAATTTCATTCCAATCAGATGAAAACTGTTGTCTCTATCATGTTCACAAGTCTATTTCGACGCAATTTGACTTAGTCAAGGCCAATAACTCAAAAAACGTTCACCCAAAAATCATCATGATCAAACTTGTCCAAAATTTCATCAATATAAATGATAAAAATTTTTAAAACCAAAAGGTTGGATTGGACGCGTTTTCCAAACCAATGGGCCCTTTTGAATGTCGGGGCAAAATAAAAAATTATCGAAAAAACCACCCCTTTCCCGGGGCTACAATATAAATTTTCAACCAAATTTCATTCAAATCAAATGGAAATTGTGATCTGTATCGCGTTCACAAGCCAATTTTGAGGCGTTTTGACTAAGTCAAGTGCAATAACTAAAAACCATTCATCGAAAAATCACCAATTTCGAACTTGTCCAAGATCTCATCAATATAAATGATCACAGCAAGTTTCATTCAAATCTGATGAAAACTGTAGTCTCTATCGCGTTCACAAGCCAATTTTGACGCGTTTTGGCTAAGTCAAGTGCAATAACTCAAAAACCGTTCATCGAAAAATGGCCAATTTCGAACTTGTCCGAGATCTCATCAATATAAATGATCACAGCAAGTTTCATTTAAATCCGACAAAAACTGTAGCCTCTATTGCGTTCACAAGCAATTGTGGACGGACGGACGGACGGACGGACCGACGGACGGACGGACAGGGGTGACGACAATATACGACCACATTATAATGTGGGCGTATAAAAATCGGAACAGAATGTATTAAATATGCCCAGTCAGAATGCAAACACAACAGAATTGTTTTGAATCAAAACAATTGTTAAAGAGTTTATTAGACTCTGTTTTCATAATATCTGAAATTTCAAAGTTGCTGTCTGTATCGGAAAGAACTTGTATATCGGCGAATGGCATTTTTTGACTTATCCGTTCGCAGTTTTACTCAAATTAACGATACTGAGTTAAAATCTGAAGTCAATGATGCATTTTCAATTTCCAAGAAGTGGGGAAAATATGTTGAGACAAATCCAATATCAAAAGGGAATTAACATTAACATTACATGAAGATTTAACCATATGGTATTAAAAAAAACTGGTGCAATAGAAATATTCAAATTCTTTTATTCATAGCACAAATAGTTAACGTTAGCAAATTTAGTGTCACACAAATGATTTTGACATTGTTAGAGAATTAGCTGCAATACGATTCTCAATTTTCTCTTCATGGCAGACTTTGTCAGAACACATTTAAAAATCATAGCATTTTCATTTTCTAAACCCCCGTGAAAATAGAACTTCTGACCTCCAACAACCTACATCAGACTGTCACTTTCAACTTCATACGTGATTCCCAACGTCCTAAATCTGATTACCATGTCCGACTTCCTATTGCTAGACTTCCAACCAGCTTTTGACTTCCTACCTCTGAATCTATATTCCTTCAGGCTTAAATATTTGACTGTTTACTACCTCCACCCCACCCCCTTTAAACAGCTTTCTACATCAGACCATCATTTTTTACTTTCTACATTTCTACTTCTGCGAGTTCTTACTTCCAACTTCTTTAGCGTGACATGCTACCTTTTAATCAGTATTAGAGAAACATCTGTAAATGCCATCACTAAATTCATCGGAGACTGCAGACTCATTTACCTAGTGTACGGCATCTTATTTACGTGGACTTCTTACGAAGATAACCGTTGATTTCCGCAAACCTACGGCCAGTTACGGAAAAGATGATAATAAAAAAGATGATAATACAAAAAGATGATACTGATAATGCAAAAAGATGATAATACAAAAAGATGATAATACAAAAAGATGATAATACAAAAAGATGATAATACGAAAAGATGATGCTGATAATACAAAAAGATGCTGATACTGCAAAAATACTAACAGAAGGCAGTTACGGCGTTCCATACCCAGCTGTAAATGGATACGGATAATCCGGGAAAGAACAATGCCAAGAGCAGGTAGAAAGGATCAGTAAAACACATGGACTGTATGCTAATGATGGTACAGCGAATTTAGTGCGTTCTATTTTAGAAATCCTCTTTCTACCTTCCTTTGTGGGTTTTTGCATGCCCATTTTTGAATAAGATTTGGAATTGATGTCTCAAATTGCATTGTCTTTCAGAATTTCTCAGGTAATGAGAAATTAAATTGCCGGAAGGTTATTTCTAAAAATAGTGGTTTTGTGTACTGTGAGGAAGCCATTGACAATACACGATTTAAAATAGACACGCAGAAGTGTGAGTCAATAAACAGACGCATAAGTATTCCACTTCACAAAAAAGTGAATTACGGAAGAAATGCTATGGGACGGTTTTCCTCTACAATCCTCAGATCAAATCTTGGGGTAAAGGAGGCCACAGAAACTAAAGCAGAGTTTTTAGGAGCAAAACTGTCTCCTGAGACCTGGCAATCATTGTGCAGTATTGAGAAACAATCATTGTACTATAGACAATATGAAAAAAGGCCAGAAGGTAAAAGAAGAAAGCTTATCTCTAGAGGAAATTTTGCAAAATATAAGAAAAAAAATCCGACTGACAGCGGTTACAGAAAAGGAAAACTGGACTTACCAAGTGTTTCTCGTCAGGATGTTGAACATTCATACACTCAATAATGTAATGGTTTTAAAATTGAGAATGATATAATGCTACAGTAAACCAATTATCAACCTACTGTGCTATGACACTCTACAGTAAACAGCTGTTATGTAATTGAAATCTCTATGATCTAAGACACAAAAAATACCTATTTACAATTTTAAATGTAACACAGACACGTGGCATGGAACACAAATATTTACAATATTGATACATTGTTGCATTGTTTTTATGCATAAAATTGGCTAAAATGGCGATTTTCACTAAAATTAGCCACAAAATCAAATATTGCAAAAACCAGTAATCAGCCATATTGTATCTTTCTCGAGGATTTCATACAAAATCATGCACAACTTTTTGAAATATAGCACTTAGAAAGAATCTTACATCAAGGTCATAGGTTTCCTTTTTCCAAAAATCTCGTTGCAAACTTTCCAAGAAGGAAAATTTCGATTTTTACTGAGAGGTAATGTCTAGCTCTGTACCAAATGTCCATATTTAAGCAGGTTTCTGGAAAATAAATAACAAATATTATTTACGAGATTGTCAAAAGCAATGACAGAGACAAACGATGTTGTTCTTCAATATTAAACGGACGGGATTCGATTCCATGACATTTGATAACTTGAGCTATAAAATCAATATATATCGATTAGACAAATGCCGTTTTTTGTTTTTTTGTTTTTGTGTAAATTGTTGAAACGTTGTGTACAATAAATCTCAGGAGTATTATACCATATAAACTGACGGTGACAGTGTAAATTGTTGAAACGTTGTGTACAATAAATCTCAGGAGTATTATACCATATAAACTGATGGTGACAGTGTAAATTTTTGAAACGTTGTGTACAATAAAACTCAGGAGTATACCATATAAACTGATGGTGACAGTGTAAATTGTTGAAACTTTGTGTACAATAAATCTCAGGAGTATTATACCATATAAACTGATGATGACAATGTAAATTGTTGAGACGTTGTGTACAATAAATCTCAGGAGTAGTATACTATATACACTGATGATGAAAAGTGTAAATTGTTGAAACTTTGTGTACAAAAAAATCTCAGGAGTATTATACCATATAAACTGATGATGACAAGTGTAAATTGTTGAAACTTTGTGTACAATAAATCTCAGGAGTATTATACCATATAAACTGATGATGACAATGTAAATTGTTGAGACGTTGTGTACAATAAAACCCAGGAGTAGTATACTATATAAACTGATGATGACAATGTAAATAATATTGAGACGTTGTGTACGATAAAACCCAGGAGTAGTATACTATATAAACTGATGCTGAGAATGTAAATTGTTAAAGACGTTGTGTACAATAAAACCCGGGAGAAAGTATACTAAAAAAAATGATGACAACTATGTAAATTGTTGAAACGTTGTGTACAATTAAACTAAATAGAAGTACACCATGTAAAATAATATTAAAGGGAAATAGACATACCTTTTTTTCAGTCCAAAGTGTATATATAATTAACTTATTGGTACCATAGATCTTCACTCATTATTCCCATCGACTGTAAATGGGTGCAAGGGAGTAGGACACATCCTGTTTTAGAACACCTCTTACATAACAACATTACTGGTCATACTTAACAAAATATAAAAAATAGGTGTCTTGTGTCGAGTATTTGGGTCATAGTCGTTATCTATTCATAAGTGGTTTTTAACTGTGTAATATAGTCAAAAAACAAAAACTTTTCACTGTTAAAATAGTGCTCAATACATCAATTATAGAGATATATAGAAATACCACTGTTAAAATAGTACTCAATACATCAATTGTAGAGAGATATAGAAATACCACTGTTAAAATAGAACTCATACATCAATTGTAGAGCTATATAGAAATACCACTGTTAAAATAGTACTCAATACATCAATTGTAGAGAGATATAGAAATACCACTGTTAAAATAGTGCTCAATACATCAATTATAGAAATATATAGAAATACCACTGTTAAAATAGTGCTCAATACATCAATTGTAGAGAGATATAGAAATACCACTGTTAAAATAGTGCTTAATACATCAATTGTAGAGATATATAGAAATACCACTGTTAAAATAGTACTCAATACATCAATTGTAGAGAGATATAGAAATACCACTGTTAAAATAGTGCTCAATACATCAATTGTAGAGAGATATAGAAATACCACTGTTAAAATAGTGCTCAATACATCAATTGTAGAGAGATATAGAAATACCACTGTTAAAATAGTGCTCAATACATCAATTGTAGAGATATATAGAAATACCACTGTTAAAATAGTGCTCAATACATCAATTGTAGAGAGATATAGAAATACCACTGTTAAAATAGTGCTCAATACATCAATTGTAGAGAGATATAGAAATACCACTGTTAAAATAGTGCTCAATACATCAATTGTAGAGAGATATAGAAATACCACTGTTAAAATAGTGCTCTATACATCAATTGAAGAGAGATATAGAAATACCACTGTTAAGATAATGCTCAATACATCAATTGTAGAGAGATATAGAAATACCACTGTTAAAATAGTGCTCAATACATCAATTGTAGAGAGATATAGAAATACCACTGTTAAAATAGTACTCAATACATCAATTGTAGAGAGATATAGAAATACCACTGTTAAAATAGTGCTCAATACATCAATTGTAGAGATATATAGAAATACCACTGTTAAAATAGTGCTCAATACATCAATTGTAGAGAGATATAGAAATACCACTGTTAAAATAGTGCTCAATACATCAATGGTAGAGATATATAGAAATACCACTGTTAAAATAGTACTCAATACATCAATTGTAGAGAGATATAGAAATACCACTGTTAAAATAGTACTCAATACATCAATTGTAGAGAGATATAGAAATACCACTGTTAAAATAGTACTCAATACATCTATTGTAGAGTGATATAGAAATACCACTGTTATAATAGTACTCAATACATCTATTGTAGAGTGATATAGAAAAACTACTGTTAAAATAGTACTCAATACATCTATTGTAGAGTGATATAGAAATACCACTGTTATAATAGTACTCAATACATCTATGTGTAGAGATGATATAGAAATACCACTGTTATAATAGTACTCAATACATCTATTGTAGAGTGATATAGAAAAACTACTGTTAAAATAGTACTCAATACATCTATTGTAGAGTGATATAGAAATACCACTGTTATGATAGTACTCAATATATCAATTGTGGAGCTATATAGAAATACTACTGTTTAAATAGTGCTCATTACATAAATTGTAGAGGGATATAGAAATAGAATATGACCCTTTATTTCTTTCTGGATGATATCTGCCTCGAGGGCACTTACTCATTTTTGGCCCCACCAAAAACCAGGGACACAAATTTCAACAGGGGCCTTAATCTAAAAACTTACATAAAAAATGATATTTATGTTCCTGTTATTTGATTGGTCAATCACTAAAATTGTCTTATAAACAGTATATCTTGTGTTTCTTTACCTACGCCTATTTCTATATATCTTATAAACAGTATATCTAGTGTTTCTTTACCTACGCCTATTTCTATATGTCTTATAAACAGTATATCTTGTGTTTCTTTACCTACGCCTATTTCTATATGTCTTATAAACAGTATATCTTGTGTTTCTTTACCTACGCCTATTTCTATATCTCTTATAAACAGTATATATTGTGCTTGTTTACCTACGCCTATTTCTATATGTCTTATAAACAGTATATCTAGTGTTTCTTTACCTACGCCTATTTCTATATATCTTATAAACAGTATATCTTGTGTTTCTTTACCGACGCCTATTTCTATATCTCTTATAAACAGTATATCTTGTGTTTCTTTACCTACGCCTATTTTTATATGTCTTATAAACAGTATATCTTGTGCTTGTTTACCTACGCCTATTTCTATATGTCTTATAAACAGTATATCTTGTGCTTATTTACCAACGCCTATTTCTATATCTCTTATAAACAGTATATATTGTGCTTGTTTACCTACGCCTATTTCTATATGTCTTATAAACAGTATATCTAGTGTTTCTTTACCTAGGCCTATTTCTATATGTCTTATAATATAGTGTTTCTTTACCTACGCCTATTTCTATATGTCTTATAAACAGTATATCTAGTGTTTCTTTACCTACGCCTATTTCTATATGTCTTATAAACAGTATATCTAGTGTTTCTTTACCTACGCCTATTTCTATATGTCTTATAAACAGTATATATAGTGTTTCTTTACCTACGCCTATTTCTATATGTCTTATAAACAGTATATATAGTGTTTCTTTACCTACGCCTATTTCTATATGTCTTATAAACAGTATATCTAGTGTTTCTTTACCTACGCCTATTTCTATATGTCTTATAAACAGTATATCTAGTGTTTCTTTACCTACGCCTATTTCTATATCTCTTATAAACAGTATATCTAGTGTTTCTTTACCGACGCCTATTTCTATATGTCTTATAAACAGTATATATAGTGTTTCTTTACCTACGCCTATTTCTATATGTCTTATAAACAGTATATCTAGTGTTTCTTTACCTACACCTATTTCTATATCTCTTATAAACAGTATATCTAGTGTTTCTTTACCTACGCCTATTTCTATATGTCTTATAAACAGTATATCTTGTGTTCCTTTACCACCGCCTATTTCTATATGACTTATAAACAGTATATCTTGTGCTTCTTTACCTACGCCTATTTCTATATGTCTTATAAACAGTATATCTAGTGTTTCTTTACCTACACCTATTTCTATATCTCTTATAAACAGTATATCTAGTGTTTCTTTACCTACGCCTATTTCTATATGTCTTATAAACAGTATATCTAGTGTTTCTTTACCTACACCTATTTCTATATCTCTTATAAACAGTATATCTAGTGTTTCTTTACCTACGCCTATTTCTATATGTCTTATAAACAGTATATCTAGTGTTTCTTTACCTACGCCTATTTCTATATCTCTTATAAACAGTATATCTAGTGTTTCTTTACCTACGCCTATTTCTATAT
Organism: Nipponacmea schrenckii; assembly: GCA_030562195.1. Lineage (NCBI taxonomy): Eukaryota > Metazoa > Mollusca > Gastropoda > Lottiidae > Nipponacmea > Nipponacmea schrenckii. Next base: position 35,290,379 of record CM060201.1, read on the forward strand.
GTCTTATAAACAGTATATCTTGTGTTTCTTTACCACCGCCTATTTCTATATCTCTTATAAACAGTATATCTTGTGCTTCTTTACCCACACCTATTTCTATATATCTTATAAACAGTATATCTAGTGTTTCTTTACCTACGCCTATTTCTATATGACTTATAAACAGTATATCTTGTGCTTCTTTACCGAATCTTGTCATTAAACACCATAATGCAAAAAAGTTTTTTAAAAAAACTGTTTGGTGTTTTCATAAATTTAATCCAAAAAAATGTATTCGGTAGTAATTATGTGTTTCGGTAGTTAAAAGTCTTAGATTGTCGCAAACTGTAAAATATTTTTCAGATATATTTATGATGAGGCCTCAAATTTATATATTGTACTACACAAGAAATATTTGACTTTTTATTCTTTGAAATAAAATAAAAACCTGAACATTATAAAACCATGAGATAGAGGTTCATTGCCTTAAAACATATCCATAAATCTAAGGTGATCCGTAAATAGTACATTTCCTGTTTAGCCGTTGAGTTGTTGTTTATTGTTTACTTACAGTTGAAAGTTGTAATGGAAAATATTTTAAGAAAACAGAAATTTCACCAATGTGATGTTTGTGAAAAATGTTTTTTAGTAAAGTCAAAGCTTAAATCTCACACGAGAATTCATACTGGAGTGAAACCTTACCAATGTGATGTTTGTAAAAAGTGTTTTGCTGAGGCAAGTACTCGGAATATTCACATGAGAACTCATACTGGAGAGAAACCTTATAAATGTGATGTTTGTGAAATGTGTTTTTCTCAGTTAAGTAGTCTTCAGACTCACACGAAAATGCATACTGGAGAAAAACCTTATGAGTGTGGTGTATGTAAAAAGTGTTATACAAAGTCAAGTAATCTTGTAATACATATGAGAATACATTCTGGAGAAAAACCTTTTAAATGTGATGTTTGTGAGAAGAGCTTTATGTCATTACCTAGTTTAAAAAGCCATTCTAAAGTACATAGTGGAGAAAAACCCTACCAATGTGATGTTTGTAATAAATGTTTTAGTGAAGCCAGTGTACTTAATGTTCACATGAGAACACATACTGGAGAAAAACCCTTCAAGTGTGGCATTTGTGAAAAGGAATTTACTCATGCATGTTCACTAAATGTTCACATGAGAATGCATACTGGAGAAAAACCTTACCAATGTGATGTTTGTGAAAAGTGTTTTTCAAAGTCGTGTTCACTTAATGTTCACAAGCGAGTTCATACTGGAGAGAAACCGTATAAATGTGATTTTTGTGAGAAATGCTTTAGTGAGACAAGATCACTTACTGTTCACATGAGACTTCATACAGGAGAAAAACCCTACAAATGTGATGTTTGTGAAAAGTGCTTCGCATCTTCTAAAGGTCTGAGAAATCATGTGAAAACACATATTACCTGATTATTTCTGTTAGGTCACTGAACCTCTGGACATTAAAAATTTCGTTTGTAACATGATTTATAGAAAATACTGATGGTTTGCTTATTCCAGTCCAGTAATAAAACCTGCCCCCACAAGACTTTCCAAACAGTTTAAATTACCTTGACTTCATTAATCTCTTTTCAGAATTTAGCATTTTAATTGAAATGTACACCAGTAAATATTGCCAGTCAGAGTTCTTGAAATAAAAACTGTTAACACTATGGGATAACTTTCTGTCAAGGTTTATGTATGGGCTGGAAGCGGTTTATGTATGGGCTGTAAGAGGTTTATGAATGGGCTGTAAGAGGTTTATGTATGGGCTGTAAGGGGTCTATGTATGGGCTGTAAGAGGTCTATGTATGGGCTGTAAGAGGTTTATGTATGGGCTGTAAGAGGTTTATGTATGGGCTGTAAGAGGTTTATGTATGGGCTGTAAGAGGTTTATGTATGGGCTGTAAGAGGTTTATGTATGGGCTGTAAGAGGTTTATGTATGGGCTGTAAGAGGTTAATGTATGGGATGTAATAGGTTTATGTATGGGCTGTAAGAGGTTTATTTATGGGCTGTAAGAGGTTTATATGGGCTATAAGAGGTTAATAATGGGCTGAAAGAGGTTTATGTATGGGCCGTAAGAGGTTTATGTATGGGCTGTAAGAGGTTTATTTATGGGCTGTAAGAGGTTTATATGGGCTATAAGAGGTTAATATATGGGCTGTAAGAGGTTTATGTATGGGCTGTAAGAGGTTTATGTATGGGCTGTAAGAGGTTTATGTATGGGCTGTAAGGGGTTTATGTATGGGCTGTAAGAGGTTTATGTATGGGCTGTAAGAGGTTTATGTATGGGCTGAAAGAGGTTTATGTATGGGCTGAAAGAGGTTTATGTATGGGCTGTAAGGGGTTATTATGCTTAAGATTGTAGGCTGTAAGAGGTTTATGTATGGGCTGAAGAGGTTTATGTATGGGCTGTAAGAGGTTTATGTATGGGCTGTAAAGGTTTATGTATGGGCTGTAAGAGGTTTATGTATGGGCTGTAAGAGGTTTATGTATGGGCTGTAAGAGGTTTAGGTATGGGCTGTAAGAGGTAGTGTACTATCCAAACAAATTGCTGTAATTACAAACTACCTATGAAGTGCCTTTTGATGTATAAGGTATAAGAAGCAATTCATATTGTTAATATGGGACTAGACCAGACCCACACCCAATGAAATGAAATAGCAAACATAGTAGAGATATTCTCCTATGAAGCACTAGCCTAGGTTACAAGTATTGTTACTAGAGATATTCTCCTATAGAAGCACTGGCCTAGGTTACAAGTATTGTTACTAGAGATATTCTCCTATGAAGCACTGGCCTAGGTTACAAGTATTGTTACTAGAGATATTCTCCTATAGGAGCACTGGCCTAGGTTACAAGTATTAGGTGTTATTAAGAGATATTCTCCTATAGAAGCACTGGCCTAGGTTACAAGTATTGTTACTAGAGATATTCTCCTATGAGCACTGGCCTAGGTTACAAGTATTAGGTATTAGAGATATTCTCCTATAGGAGCACTGGCCTAGGTTACAAGTATTAGGTGTTAGAGATATTCTTAGAGGGAGTTGGTTAAAGGGGTTGTAAGAACATTTCTAAAATTTTGAGTCTTTTATAAGCAGTGACCAAATTGTATAGTTGTTTAGGAATTCATCTTGGAAGTTCAGTCATGAAATTTATTTTTTCAACAAGTAATATACCTTTAATCTATCTGCACATGTCACTTATCAGAATGGAATCTTGATTTTGATTTGTGTGCAGTTAGGTTAGCTTAACTAAAAAATATGACAGTACTTAGAGTTCAATTGGTTTTTGACATATTATTAAATAAATTTATTAAAATACAAACTAAATTGCACCTGAATTGGTGTTGAATTACCATTCTGACAAGGAATACACACAGCTAACTATTAACATAGATTTATTGGTTATATCCCTTTAACTTTGTAATTATCTGTAATGAACATACAGCTATTAGTACTTCACCAACTAATTTTAATATAAATTAGGATATTGCCTCTATTCACGATCATTAAAGAATGGTTTAGACGATTCGAGTAAGTCTTTAAATGACTTGTTGGTATATTTTTGAATGGTTTCCAGTGAACTAGGAATCGATCTTAAACTGTTTATGTTTCTAGCACATATTTTTACTGCTTCTGGTCCTTGAGACGCAGGTAAATTTTCCTTAATGACTTCTCGACGTAGCTTCTCCTCGTCATCAAGAACGAGCTGAATTGAGTCTTTTACTTTCGGTGTTTGTTTTAATATTTTCCGGATTAAGGCATTTGCTTTGTTGTACAGTTGCAGTGATTCGAGCGTGTCTTCTGGTAACCCATGGCAACAGTCTGATACATCTCTAACATCATATTCCAGTGTGACAGAATACTTGGTTCTTGTTCCTGTGATTTTAGCCTCACCTACAAAAATAATTATCATATTGTAGTCTGAAGTATATTACAAGAGTTACTTCCCTTCCATAGTTGATTCCCAGACTGTCATAAAGCGAAATTCACCTCCATAAAAGATTAACATGCTTCATTTTTTCCCGAAACCTTTGATCTAATCTGCACTGGGTCAGCCGAAGCTTTCAAAAAAAGCCGTACCCATCCTTCCCTCCCAAATAAACCCTTGTAGCAGCCGGTCACTACTTACCACAGTTTTTCGACAAAATTTTCATGCATTCCTTTAAAGTTGGAATTCCTCTCGTATCCTTTTCATAAATCTGTTTAAAATCATTCAAAATTCTGCGTAAGTCTTCAAACCTCTCCAATAAATCGTTATATAACTTGGCTTGATCCTGGGGATGATAAAAATTTATTGATAATACAATAGTATTAATTCTTAATTCTTCCTAGTTGTCCACCGTTTATTGTTTTTATTGTTGTCTTTACTGTTATTTGCCTCTGTTAATCTCTGGTCAATGGCCTCCTCCTTCATATAATCTGATAACGACTAGTGGAAATTGTGGTGAAACGTTATGTGCGTTGTCATTAAAGAAGTGTGTTTCACCATAATACATGTATTGCCTTTGTCTTCCTTTTATATCTTGCTTTGAAAGGGTCGGCATATACGATTATACATAATACAATTTATGGAGAACAATTATCGATTTAATAAATGCGACGTTTCGACAATACAACAATTTTCTTAATATAGATTACCATCGTTGAAACGTCGCATCAAGTGGGTTAGTCTCTCAATATTAAGAGCTCATTCCATACACTTGTTTCGAATATAAAATCTTCAAGAGGATAGAGCCGTGGATGGACGATATACGGTGTACGGTGCCAGTATATATATACACAGACGAAAATAGAGTACATGTATGTGAATATGCGAGGCAAGGGTATGGACACTATTTGTGGAGTTAAGCAGGATTCGATTCTACTGCTTTCTATTGTATGATATCCAGGGCCCTACACCGCAACTTTGCCGAATTGGGTATAACGTTATTTACGGCTGTTTTATACTTACTTTAAATGTTTTATTAAGCGAAGGGATGGGGAGGTCATTCACTATCACAGGAGATAACTGCTGTAGTGAAGTCACTGAAAAGAATAAAGTAACGTTAAAGTCAAAGAGGTTTCATACTTACCATGATAGATCTACTGGCAAAATCTCAATACAAACTTCTTACCGAGGATATTTAATGAAATGAGCGGAGTTTTACATCCTATTCTTCTGCACCTTATGGGCTGATGAAGACGCCATGCAGTGTGCAACGAGCGACTTTTGCCAGGGCAGCGGTATATATGTCTACCCTTTCTTCGATACCAAACTGTCGAGGGATATGTAACGTGCCTTAAGCAGACGGGGTTTCGGTTTATTGTCCCATCCGAACCACTAGACGTTTTTTCCATGTCAGTCCCTCCAACCTGCATCACTAACAGGGGGAAACAGGGCTGAAAAATTCCGAAATCTTGAAATTTGCCGGGAATTTAATACTCTTTCAAGCCAAATTTCAAACTATGAACTCAAAAATATTTTCACTTACAGAACTGCTTTTCCTTATCGATAGGTTTATGTTGTCGTGCAGATTTCCCGCCACTAGTTTTACCAATGACGTCACTTCCGGTACTATTGCCGGATCCACTACCGATGTTGGAAAGGAGTGGGGTATGAGGAGTCGGCGCTTGGTAACTCTTCTGAAATATTCAACCAATAACATTATTGCAAGCTCTATATATAAAGGAGAGTGTTGGACAATGTCCACTGCGTCTAATACCTTGACTTCAATAGGCTTTCTTGTGTTATGGAATGTAGCGATTTGATTGAAGTGTATAGGCACCGCTTTATGGAACAACAACCACTGGTTAAAGTTTAAGCGACGTTTCGGCGTGTTCCCCCCGCCGTCCAAAGCTGTGCTTATATATATCGTATTCACAATTGCTAAATTTAAAGACCTTATTGAAGTGTACACTTGTAGATACATGTACTGCCATTATTCAACCTAAACCAAACCTATACCATAATCAAATTTCAAGCTATATATTTAAAGGTAAAATAACAATATGCACACTTTATAGTTAAATTCTATCTGAATAAAAAATCTGTTTTTATTTTGTTGGCAAGTGTGATTGATTGCTGAGTTTATGGAGTAAAAAATGTTGAAATTTTGATTTGTGTGAAAGTACTGGTTTATAATATCACGTTTTTGTAACTAGTTTTCGATTTTTCCTCTTAACTTTTAATTTCAATAGCCAGTTGGAATAATATAAATGAAAATGAAATGAATGGAGTTTTACATCTTACTCTACTGCACCTTATGGGGTAATGAAGAAGGGAAACGCCATGCAGTGTGTAATGAGGGAAATTTTGCAAGGACTGTCCAACTGTCGAGGGATCTTTAACGTGCACAGCTTGTGGCACACGGAGCCTCGGTTTATTGTCCCATCCGAACGAATAGACGCCTTTTCCATGTCCGACCCCCGACAACGCCCCCGCCCCCGCACCCCCGACTTGCATCACTGACAATGGAAAACCGGATTGAAAAATTGAATAATACAGTCTTGAAATAATATTAAGAATATCTTCTACTTTTTTCTGTGATCTATAAGATCTGGAGCTCCATGCTAGTTTTCTTGTCTTGGATTCTATTCCTTATATTTGAAATAAAGTCAATTTTTTTTCTTATTTTGTAGTTCAGTTGATATTTGTGTCCATGATTCTGACAAACTATTTTAAAATCAGCCTATTCAAGTAGGTCTAATTCATTTTATCTGGGCCTTATTCTTTAAAACATAACTTATAATGAATGAAATTAGTGTATAAGTAATATGGTTGGTCAATCATGAAAATAGATTTTTAATTTAGGTTTGTTATCCGATCAGTTTAGTGTATTTTTTAAACTGGACTTTAATCAAGTTTGATTTGTAAAAGACCTATATACTGTGCGTCTATTCCATATTTCCAATTCAAACAACTCCATCACGGCTATGTCTGTATTTTTACTCTATGTCTCTATAACTTTATTTATTACTGTTCACGCCTCTTTAACTCTCAGTAACTGGCAATTAAAACAGAACGGATTAAAACTATGCATACGAAATTAATAACTGTCACTGAAGGTTCATACTCCATTTATCTCCGGGTTTTATAATAGGAACATTGTCACGAGATTACTGAAACTTGTATCAACTAAAAGATATACGGTACAGGACAATTAGTAAGATCTAAACCTGATAGATTATTATACCACTATTTATATATAAAACGATTAAGAGGAAAAATATTCGTGCAGGCCTATGCAATCTTTATCCAGATTCTCCTTCGACTTTATTAAAGCGCCATTTACAGATTTGTTTAAAAAAATTGATTCGTAGACAGAATTGATTACTAGTATTCGGAGGGGGAAGAAATACATCCAGTAGGGGCAATCAATATATCCGGAAGGGCATTGGGATATGTTCTGAAATACTGAAATATTTAAGCTTTTTTTTCAATACACCGATCATAATTTTCCTAACTAATGTATATATTATACATATATTATACATATTTATACATATATTATACATAGCCTATTTTATACATTCATATATATTAAAAGGTTGTATATCAATGCTAACAAATAAACAAAGAGAGTATCCAAACAAATCGATATCTAGTTTTTTTACCTGTCATTTGATCTGTTTATATTTACCTAGAAAAGCTCAAGAGACTATCAAATGTATCATACAGCGCCCTGTAATATTTTTTAATATACGAAATACTCTTGGCCAAACTAAAAGCGATGTAGATGCGAGTTGTATGCTTAAAAGGTATTAACATGTAAAACAAGACATCGGGCCTTAAAAACAAGGTATTATTGAAACCCCTTGCTAACTTTCATAACCCTGAAAATAGATACAAGCCCTTCTTACCTGCTTGTCGTCCCCTAAACAACTACATAGGCCACCCATTCTTCATCACGTGACATCACTGTACTTTCAATTTAATAAATCTATAAATAGACTTCATATCAATAGGTTTGTATGTATTTATAGATGTAACCTTTGAACAGAATCCTGAATGACAAAGTTTTGTCAAGTATTCCCAATTTCATCTTGTGATATCGAGGTCTACTTTTTCTAACTTAAAACGTTCTGTAGCACAGTCGGTTTGTACGTTGGTTTAGATGTCGATCAGACCTTGAATAATTCATTGTCACTCATAATTCCAGTCCACCCTGCTGGAAATGGGTACGGATAATCCGGGAAAGATCAATGTCAAGGGGTTTGGCCAAGGACCAGCTGGTAGTGGTAGAAGTCACGACGGACATGTGAACCTAATATATAGGTTGTTATCCTTGTAAAATATAGATGTTTCTTTCTTCCTTCTTTTTTAATCTCGATCGGAGTGTGAAAGTCCAATGACCTTGAATAAGTCATCTTCATTCATAATTCCAGTCCACCCAGCTGTAAATGGGTACGGATAATCCGGGAAAGATCAATGCCATAAGGTTTGGCTGGTAGAAAGAATCCCTGTCACGGCGGACTTGTGAACCTAAGTTGTTATCCTTGTAAAATATAGTTGTTTCTTTCTTTTTATTTGTAATATTGTCCTATATATCATGACGTGTAGTTAAGTCATAAAATATTTTTTTATTCAATAATACATCTAGATAACTATTTAAAATAAACATTAGAAAATAAAAACACAAAGCAATCCCTGAGATCAAATTAAGAACCATCTACTAGAATCTTAACCAATGTTACACCTTTTTATATTCGTTATAAGACATATAGAAGTAGGATTACTACATTTAGAACAAGGAATATATGGATGTACTACCTCTGAATTTATTACATACTACGTTTCGGAACACATACCGGTAACGTTATCAAGTAAAAATGTTTTTTTTTTTTTTCATTTTTACTTGATAACGTTACCTGTATGTGTTCCGAAACGTAGTATGTAATAAATTCAGAGGTAGTACATCCATATATTCCTTGTTCTAAATGTTACACCTTGTCTTCAAAACTTAAAGTGAAGCTGCGTCTTAGAATGTACATGTACATACAATTTACTTTTTCAGGAATGGTGTCAAAAATTAACATAATCCCTTTAAAATCTGGAAAAACTCACAAAATTAAATAATTATTGAAAAATATTTTATCAATTTATTTAAGTGTTTTCAACAATCTGCTTTTTTTTATGGAAAATAAGACTTTTCGATTAATCGGATTTTGTTATGTTATTTATGACAGCAGGTTTATCTACTGATGAATATATGCTTTTAAAAGTTTAAAATTGTTAAATTCAATATTCATTCTATAAGTTGCAGTATTCCTTTTAAAAGATTGTAAAGTAGGCGTCTCCGATACACCTAATAAGGCTAGAAAACCTCTTTACTGTCTCTTTAAAAGTTTTATGTATATTACTATATCCTTATCACATTTAATGTTAGGCATTTGGTCACAAAAAAGTAATAGAATTGAAGTTCACTAAAATATATACGGTAAGGTTTCATACAACAAAAGTTATAGTTCCAAAACATGAGTGAGCTTTGTTATTGAATATTGTAATAGTAGTAAAATGTGACTTACATTTGAACGATGGCCAAACTTTGAAAAAATATCTTTCTTTTTCAATAATATATTATAAATTTCCCTAGAGCCACCCCCCCCCCCCCCCAATTGAACGTGGATTGTGCCACGGGCTTGTTATTTCAGTTAATAGGCAGCGAACCCCTTTAACAACATGTAGTTAACAATGCAACAGCTAGGATTGTTATCCTAGAGACATAGAGCGTGGCAGAAATCGAACTAGTGCCATTAACGTTGAAATAGTTTTTACACGTTTCACAACACACGTCTAGAAAATCGAGACAATCGCCACCATACTGTATCATTGCTTGACATTCTACTGGATATTCCTGTCTACCATCACAGTTATCTGGAAAACACAAGGATTACAGGTATATAGCTTTTGTATTTGCCTAAACCTCCAATTTAGGTACACAGGCATATAGCTCCTATATTGGCCTAAACCTCCAATTTAGGTACACAGGCATATCTCCTATATTTGCCTAAACCCACAATTTAGGTACACAGGCATATAGCTCCTATATTGGCCTAAACCTCCAATTTAGGTACACAGGCATATAGCTCCTATATTTGCCTAAACCCACAATTTAGGTACACAGGCATATAGCTCCTATATTGGCCTAAACATCCAATTTAGGTACACAGGCATATAGCTCCTATATTTGTCTAAACCCACAATTTAGGTACACAGGCATATAGCTCCTATATTGGCCTAAACCTCAAATTCAGGTACACAGGCATATAGCTTCTATATTTGCCTAAACCTCCAATTCAGGTACACAGGCATATAGCTTCTATATTTGCCTGCCCCTCTAATTTAGGTACACAGGCTTGTAGCTTCTATATTTGCCTAAACCTCAATTCAGGTACACAAGCATATACTACTATCTATGAAAATGAAAAACCAATATCAGATTTAAATTTCACCACTTTTCTAGAATAACCATTGATTTGCACGTGCATAACCACCAGGTTCACTTAACGCCCCTCTAAGACCCTTCCACAGCGATCATGGGCAGAATTAATACTTGTTATAATACTCTGTGAAGCAAAGATTTTTACCTGTAGAATTAGTCGGAGTAGTCCCAATAGTAATAAGGTCGGAGTATGTTGATGTACCCATGCGTTTAGTGGACAGAGTTGTTCTATCAGTACTTCTAGTTGTAGTTAGCGTAGGGGAATTAATAGTTGTTGTCGAAGTCGGAATGGAGCCACTCGTAAGTGAGAAAGGTGACGAAGATGCACTGGAGGCGGATGTAGTAGGAGTACTAGATGGTGTTTGTACAGTAGAAGCTTCTGTTGTAGACGTAGTCGGAACAGTAGTAGTAACTTCTGTGGTAGTCGTATCGGAACAGTAGAAGCTTCTGTGGTAGTCGTAGTCGGAACAGTAGTAGTAACTTCTGTGGTAGTCGTAGTCGGAACAGTAGTAGTAACTTCTGTGGTAGTCGTAGTCGGAACAGTAGTAGTAACTTCTGTGGTAGTCGTAGTCGGAACAATAGTAGTAACTTCTGTGGTAGTCATAGTCGGAACAGTAGTAGTAACTTCTGTGGTAGTAGTTGTCGGAACAGTAGTAGTAGTGGCGCATTTATCGCAGCATATTTCATCATATATATATTCTGTGTCGTCTATTATTATGGTTGATCCACATTTGAAAGTAAAGCAGGGCTGGTAATAATCACCAAACTCACAATCTGAATAAATTCAAAACATCAAATTCATAGTCGAACATTTTTAGGGAGGTTGAGAGCTTTGTTGAATATCGGCTCCTGCTCATATAAAAGAAATGTTTTGGGGACTTGATCTAGAAAGATACCAGTGGGGTTTTTTTTTCATCCTTGCCCGAATAAGCACATTCCCCGTGAGGGAAATGTCGACATATTTTTTAAATAAATGATATATTCCTATTGACCAGAAAACTGTCCCCCACAAATATCCAGATCTTGTACATGACGGTACCCATCCACAGAAATAAAACCACCCACTCTCTTGTATAGGACAGTACCCAAATACCAATTTGCTTTCGGAATATTGTCTAGTGAGAGATGATTTCGTAAGAGATGATCTTCTAGAATAAATTATATCACCATACGGGTGTGTCTGGAATTGTACCGATTGTATAAGTATGAACTTTGACCGCAGTCAGTGAGATATCCGCAAATAATCTTAAATATTGGTATAAAGAAGGTATCAATCCATTGAAGATTATCTAGAGTAGTGGCTTCTTTACACGTACATGTTTGTATTGACCTAGATAGACTATGAAATAGAAGATCGTGTCCGTAGCGAATTCGGACGCGTACCGAGTATATTCGCTTCTTCTGCTAAACTACTGTACAGATAATAGGACAATATCTTCTCTTTATGTTTCTTTAGAAACATTAGAAAATAAAAGAGAAGCTATACACGATACGGATGCGGGTACGGGTCCGAAAATGATTTGCTTCATCTTTTCTCTACTGGATGTATAATTCCAAATTTCGGACATGCGTGGCCCTTTTTTCATTTCAACGATAGCCACGATTACACTACCTTAAAATTGGTCATATTGAAGTAACTGTACTCTGTCCGGAGTCGGATCTGACAATGTGCGACTAGTAAGCGTAAGTATGCAGACTAACGAAGTGTTACTGGCACCTAAGTGAGATGATATTTTGGATTATTATATCTACCCTTCTGAAGAGAAAAAAAGGAACGACTATTCTACATAATACTAAAAGTTACCATAGAAAAGTTAATAATTGTGAAGTGAGATGCCTAACAATAATTAGGGGTGTAGGACTCATTCAGTCCAACAGTTGGCCCCATTGGATACAGTATGTCTTTTGTTTAAACCCCTAGCTTTTGGAAGCAGGCGCCACGGTCAGTGGGGGATATAGAAGTGGGGAGTTTTATATTTGGCTCATCCCCCAAGATAAATAGTTTGAACGCCCAATTATACCCCACTACAAACGCCAAAGTGTCCCCGATACAAACGCTTAAGTGTCCTCGATACAAAGGCTAGAGTGTCCCCGATACAAAAGCTAAAGGGTCCCCGATAGAAACGCTAAAGTGTCCCCGATACAAAAGCTAAAGGGTCCCCGATACAAACGCTAAAGTGTCCCCGATACAAAAGCTAAAGGGTCCCCGATACAAAAGCTAAAGGGTCCCCGATACAAACGCTAAAGGGTCCCCGATACAAAAGCTAAAGTGTCCCCGATACAAACGAAAGTGTCCCGATACAAACGGCCCAAAAGAAAAGGGCCCCGATACAAACGCTAAAGAGTGCCCCATACAAGCGCCAAACTTTCCCCGATACAAACGCCTAAAAAAGCCTGGCGCCGCCTACAGTGCGGATATAGAAGTGGGGAGTTTATATTGGGCTCATCCCCCAAGATAAATTGTTTAAAAGTCCAATTATACTAAAGCGTCCCCGATACAAACGCTAAAGCGTCCCTGATACAAAAGCTAAAGGGCCCCCGATACGAAAGCTAAAGTGTCCTCGATACAAAGGCTAAAGTGTCCTCGATACAAACGCTTAAGGGTCTCCGATACACCTCTCCCCAATTTCTGTACAGCAAAGAGTTAGTGAAATCTACAAAATCTAAATAAATAAAAACTCAACTTTCATTCATACCATTTATTTTTTTAATAGACATAACGTTGACCTCTCTTGCGACCTCTGCCTTGACCCTTATTATGAACCCTTTTTCGTCCTTGACCTTTTCTAGGACCTTTACCCTTAGATCGACCTTTACCGCGACCTTGGCCTTTTCTTCTATGACCTCTACCACGTCGACCTTTCCGTTGTTTTCGTCTTTTCCATTGACCTTTTCTCCAATTTTTAAGTTCGATTTCATGAGACTGCGAGCACGTATCACAGCATTTGGCATTATAATATGGATATCGTTTCAATGAAAACCTCAACCCACATAAAAAGGGGTAGCAATGGTGGAATCTGTCCCCATACTCACAACCTAGATAAAAAGTGTTAGTGAAATGAATTAGTTACTAAAATAGCAGATTTAAAAGTAAATTAGGGTCGTAGTAACTCAGCTCATACCCTCTTCACAATGTCAAGTTATTACGAACTTCATCTTACACCTTGACTGAATCTTCACAATGTCAACTTACAAACAAAATCTTACAAATCTTTATACCTTGACTGCAATAGCCATATTTCGTGTATCATGAGATGGAGCGATTTGATTGGTTGTACGTCATAGTAAATACAGCCAATCATAGGCTTCGATACAAAGTCCGTGAACGTCAAAAAATAAATGTTAATATCCTTCCTGTAGAGGGCGCTGAGTTGCTGTATCATCTGGCATACAATACAACCAAATCGCTGCATACTGTGATAGAGGCTAAGTTTGAAATACATGTATATTGACATTGTGAAGATCGGATGGTACGTGGGTTGGTGTACTTTTTCATTCAGATCTTCAATTTTATTTCAATGTTTCGTTTCATGTTTTTAACACATGTGACAAGTAAAAAAACTGAGACCAACATATTAGATAGCCTATACGAGCTAAGCCTATACAGTTTAGTCTATAGAGCTAAGCCTATACAGTTTAGTCTATAGAGCTAAGTCTATACAGTTTAGTCTATAGAGCTAAGTCTATACAGCTAAGCCTATAGAGTTTAGTCTATAGAGCTTAGTCTATAAAGGTCTTTCAGAAAAGTGTTTCCTACATATCATTAAATATAATCATTATTTTCTTTCATGTTTACATATTTCATATTTTGAATCCATCACAAAGCGTTTTCTAGACGTTCTTGAGAAGGTACTGAATGTATTATGGTATAAGATAATATGATAAAGTTTAATGTTAATAAATAAATAATAAACTAAAAAAGATAAAAAAAATTACTAATGTTTTCATACTGTATGCAGAGTTATTGTCAAAGTAAATAATAAAGAAATAAACAAGAACTGAAAACTAAAAATCAAAGAAATCAAAGACCCCACCCCTCAAACTCCCAACTCCCCCTCAAACTTCCGCCTCTCCCTCAAACTCCACCACCCCCCTCCACCGTATACAGCACACCCAAACCCCATCAAACTTCCCATACCCAATAGAAGTAAATAGTACATACCTATATTGTTTGCGTTCTTTACTCCAGCGCACGATTCACAGCACATAGATCTGAAAAATTCATCATAGCAGTCGGAAGGCTGGGTTTCCACTCGCTGGGCACACGATTCTCCAGATTCAGTTAGCTGGAAATATCCATGTGGTAGATCTCCAAATAAACAGGATTCTGGAAAAGAGGAAAATGGAATGTAGCGCTTCAAGAATTATATTATAGGATTGTCAATACCGTAACAAAATAAAGTCAATACTTAAGATACAGGCGGGCATAAGATGGAACTTGGAAGCGGAATGATGAATAGGATGTGAGAGACGTGAGTTAAGGACAAGGTAGATTTGAGGGTATGCGGATGAAAGTATGCGGACTGGGAAGAGGGGAGTAGGATGGGTAAGCGGAAAAGAAGGCGGAGAGAAACAGGAAGAGGCGTGCGGAGAGAGGCTGGCGGAGTTAATCGAACGAAGCAGATGAGGCGGCATATGAAGTCGCGGACGAAGAAAAGAGGACTGATAGAGGTGGACGAGATGATTGCGGACGAGGAAGAGATGGGTGAGAATTTGAAGAGACGGACGATGTGGAGGAGGCTGAGGGAGAGAATCGAACGAAGAAGAGGAGGCGAAACATGTACATGTAGTGGCGAACGAAGAGAAAAGACTAGTAGAGGCGGGTGAGAACGTAGCGAACGAGGGAGAGGAGGTTGTGGAGAAGCGGACTAAGATGAAGATGTGACGAAAAAGATGCGGAAAGGAAGATGTGGAGGCTGATGACTTGACGGATACGAACGAGGACGAGGAAGATGATGAAGATGATGAATACTAGGACAAGGAACAGGAGGACGCGGAGGAAGTGGAGGAGGAGTATATCATAGCAACAAACATAACTCACCATCTCCCTCTGGTGCTCGTTCGTCATGCTTACACTTTGTATCAATACACCACTGGAAAAGAATCATTACCACTTTTAGCAAAGTATGCCATGACAGAAATACATTTGTTGTCAAACATCTGACTACTATATTATTAGCATTCTGGCAACACAAAACTGCCATTGTACCAATCACGATCTTCTAGCTAGTTAGACACAATACTGATATCTCTCTTGGAGATCCTACTTTTACCACTATGTGTAATGGTGGTAATTACGATTTTAAGTTAACAGTGTACTCCAGATTCAATATAGCCTTGACATTGAAAAGCAGTAGTCTGACGATACTATGCATTAAGGTCAGTCAGAGCGCTACTCTAAAGAACATGAAGATGTTTTACCGATTTATTTCCACATGGTGTTCCTAGAGCTGGTACAATACCTGAACAACTTCCCCCTTCAGGATCAAAACAATACATCTCTTCATAACAAAAATCATTCGAATCTTCTACTGCAGCATTCTGAAGATCAGATAAAATGGAATGTACGTCTTACTATAATATAACTATATAATATAGTCACCAATGATGTGTAATACCAACGCCTCTGTGCGTTATTATGTTATCTAGATTCAAATCAGAACAGAATAAAAACACATCAGTTCAAAGACAGTCGTGACGGCAGTTGAGCAGTTGGTTAATGGAAGGGCCATCGACTATTTTGGTACAGGGCTGATGGCAATTGAACACCGTTGGTCTAAGTGCATCACACTCGAGGTCAACTAGATAGAAAACAAGAGGTGGATCTCAACCGGAAATAAGTTAGGCTTGTTACTTATTGACTCGCCCTCGTAATATAACACATACGGCCTTATCCCGCGGGCAGAATTCGATATGTATATGATTTAGAAAGATTTGAACTCCGCAGTGTACATGGTATTTGATTTCTGCCAATGCCAAGGTGACCAGCCCGAAAATAAAATAAAAATGGAGAAGAGTATACCTACCCGACAGTGAAAAGAGTCTTTACCGTAAACCTGTCGACATTGTTGGTCAGGTCCGTATTCCATTCCAGGGAAAATTGTAGAAGTTGGTACATCTGAAGCGATAGGCATCGCCTCGAATAAACATTCCGGGCTGAAATTAAAGGTATGCTACCTCTTAAAACAAATAGACATCAATCTTAAATACCGGGTGTCATTATTAAATATTATAATCTCTATATTATAACAGATACATCCAATAAACTAAGTTATTATTGAAAATGGGTTCTTAGCTTGTTTTAAAATTTCTCAGTGGCAGGGCTGTTGATTTATATTTTGAGTCAGTGTAGTTATTATTATACCACTGATGAATCATTTTTGCCAAGTACAATTCAATATTGGGTGTATTTAAAGACTTGACCTCAAAAAGAAAAAAATATTGGATCAGCTCAGGCCCCAATAGCTTCAGGGAGACAATGTCCTGGATAAGCTTCTCTTTGAAAATTAACCCAGGTTTGTGAAAAAACACTTTAATAATCGTTTTCATGCTGTTCACATAGTTGACTGGATTCAAGTGAAATAAAAGTTTGTGACTCGATTCACCAGCGGAAACATGAGATCTATATCTTGATGGTTCTCAATAACAACGATGGTTTTTAAAAAAAAGTACAAATTGAGTATAAGTAGGGTAAAGTCAAAGAACGAACTATTGTCTATTTTGGGTTGGAGCCAATTAAAACATTAATAGACCTACCCAGTCCGGCAAGTATAACAGAACTTACACGAAGTCTTGCATGTCCTTCATATGACGAGTTATAGCTTTCAAAGTACATGTCGACGGTTTATTAGCCCGAGCAACACGTGGATTAAACACCACTGCCATTAAATCTGTACTAGCTACCGGACATAAATTACCAAACCCATCATGATTGGCACCAAAACTGAAAAATAGATCAATTGTTAATGAAAATGAAGGAAGGGTATGGGGGTTCATCTGAAACTATCTTGTCGTTCTAACGTCGTAGAAATAACAGACCCGAACCTGTTGGAGTCCATTTAATTACAATGCCAGACTTAATCTGTAACTAGGTCAGTCGCATTCTCGTATGTAAGTGGGCATAACTAGGACGGCTTCCATTCTGCAGAGGGATAATCACGAATGCCATCCCTTAAAACGCCAGTGAATCACACCGCTCAAGTCCATGAACCAACTGATGGCGAGTGTCGACTACCAGTTTGAGATTGTCGGTGAACTCAGATCTGTTCGTTCTAACGATAGACCATAATATCTGATACAGTCAATTGCTACCATGTAGTTCAAGGAGTATAGATATATCTAAACACCAAGATCCAGTTACTCCAAGATTCTGCTAATTACGCCTGTTTCCCAATGCTAGTCCCAAATTCATTTGTTCCTTAATAAAAATTCAGCAAGAAGGGAGTCTCCATAATGCTACTTTTATTTGCAATTTTTCCGTTCATTCATTCATTTATTTATTGAAAATATCATTCCTTAATACCAATTCCTCGTTTCATTCATTCATTCATTCATTCATTCTAACCTGTGGCCAAGTTCGTGAGCAGCAATATCAGCAGAGTTAAATGCCCCTAGCTCTTCTACGTATGATACACTTAAACTTCCGGTACAAACACTTCCGATATACGATTTACCTGAATTGGAAATTCTATTAAAAAAATGAAAATAAAATAAAAATGGAAATAAATCATTGCATTAAAAATCTGCCAATCATTTGATTCTACAGCCTTATACCAACTTGGACAGTCGAATCTCTTTGAACAAGATCGAAGGTGCGTAATGTTACCTTTATTTCCTATTGTTCTTAGATCTGCATCATCAGCAAAATCAAACCTGGAACAGATCAGAAAAAAAACTTCTTTAACTTAGTCATTATGGTAACATATTTTCCAGGCTTCTGACTCCAACCAAATCGCCATAATCAGTGAAACGCAATAAATGGCTATTGCAGCCCAGTCTTTAACATAACGACGCAACTGCCTCATTGATAATTCCGGGCCTTTAGTCACGAAAGATGTCTATTGAAGCCAAGTTATGTAATATAGCGACAACTGCCTCCATCATAATTATGTTCCTCTACTCCACCCTTTCATTCAACAATTCGTAGAAACGTCATTACATCTGCATCACATAGTCCATTGATGTTTACTTGTATATGGTATTCTAAATTCTTATAAAC
This sequence comes from Nipponacmea schrenckii, assembly GCA_030562195.1. Lineage (NCBI taxonomy): Eukaryota > Metazoa > Mollusca > Gastropoda > Lottiidae > Nipponacmea > Nipponacmea schrenckii. The sequence continues at coordinate 35,309,022 of CM060201.1, forward strand.
AATACAGACAGAATACTGACCTGGAGAAAAGTTGAACGTGATCGTATTCTGGATACGTTCCGGTGTTGTTTGTTACCCATTCCGACATTTTGTCTAATGTTTTGACTCCATGAATTTTATTACCAACTCGGACTAATTCTGTCCATGGTGAGGTTGTTGCATTCTGTCAATAGAAACAATAGCCATTAAATATGTAGAAACTCTATATTGACAGTGTACGTCGTTAAATTATCTACCAGTCAGAATTGATGACGAGAATATAGAGCTGTGAAAGCAACCGAAGGGGCTGACATGGAAAAGCGACGTTGGGAGGGACAATAAAATGTACTATATTGAAAGCAAAGGTTAGATGATAAAAAGGTCGTACGTACACTGTTCCCTGCCTGTAGCTATGGGCTTGTAAGTAATATAACAGTTCAATATATTTTTACAGACAGTACTAGTTTGAACAAGAACTTTGAACTATAATATTAAAATAGGACAATAAATTGGGCCAATTTTCAGAGTCCAAGAGGTCTTACAGGTGTAAATAATATTCCTAAAAGATAATTCTTCAGATATCATGTTGGTTATTTCTGATAGAGTAATGTGTAGCATAAATATGTAGACAAACAAGACAAGACAAACTTTAGTCTGGTAGATAAAATATTGATTCATCTAAATAATAGCTTTACAAGATAGGAGAAGATTCTAACCTCATAAATTGAATCAGTTGATCAGGAGACTTATTGTCAAAAGCTTATGATAGTCCAAGTTAAAGTAAAAAGGAAATCTATTGGATAATATTAATTAGATTTACGATTTAATTTTAGTGCTGGACCAATCAGATGATTACAACACGAAAATCAATTTAAGTGTTTGACCAATCAGATGATTGCAACACTTAAATGATTTGAAGGATGAGATTTCGAAAGTAAGGCCCCAGGTCCAGAAGAAAATACCCCCATACTTGATGTCTTACCTCTGATATCACAATGGCCGCTACGTTGATTTTTATGCTGAAGTCAAACGAAGGGAAGTTCTCGTAGATAAGGTTCACCTATAAAATATATATTACTTATTGAGATCAAAGAACTCGACCAAATTAAAATCATCACTGTAATATATTACAAGTTGAATTGTTACTTCTCTTACGAAACCTCCTAGGTCATGGTTCCATTGTTCCGCACGAAACCTCTCAAGTGTACGTCTGCTTTGTTCCTTTTGGAAATATATTAACAATCTAAATATGTACATCCCAAATACATTAACGTTACGAGAAGAGCGTAAGCCAAGACCAAAGATTTAATTAAATTGAATGTGGGTGTCGTCAAACAGCCAGGGTGTGTTCTGGCTTCTGGGAGACCTGAAGGAGACAATCTGCGTCTCGGTCTGGGTTGAGCTCTTCTTTTGGAGAGTGCTGTGCTGAGTCCACAAAGGTGTGCCTATATATTTTGTATATTCAATTTGTATCCATATGCACTGATACCCAAAGAAGTAATAAACAGTTTTTTTTTAACTTATCAAGTCAATCATCAAGTTACTAACATAACCAATTACAATTCGTACCAAATCAAAATCAGATTAATAAACGTACCCAGTTATAAGATGCTATATAGTATTTCCGGATATTACCAATGGCTTCAAAACGTTTTTGAGCTGTCATTGGATGAAGAGCGTTGATTATACCAGCTGAAAATAATTAAATGTTTTTTCCCTTTTTTTACATTTTACACCATTCGTTTCCACAGAAACAACATCGTTCTAGTAAGTAAATTTGTAGCTTTAAACCTCTGTATTGAAATTGTACTAGTGTTCTTCTTGAATGCTACACTGGCTAGGAGGGGACAGGTTGTGTGATTCATTGTTAAAACACAGAAAACTATGAGCCAAGAAAACATCTTTATTGCTTCGAGCGTCCATGTTAAATTTTTGTGGGCGTGGCAAAGGAATTCATTACTGGTTCTTTATCATATTCGTTTCATCCAAGAGGGCGTATTGAGAGTTTAAAATCACACGACACTTTGAATATCGATTATCTACATTGATATCGATGTTACTAATAAAACGAAATGCTGTTAATATGTAATTTTGGTCGGGAGGATCATTTCCTTCAGATTACCATTTTATTATACATGTATTACAATTACCTATCTATGAACTTACTTGTTATAAATAGTATAGTCAGTTATTACCATGATATCAATAATATATTTCGCTGCTTCAAAGCCTCTTTTTTCTCGCTTGATTACGTCTCCTTGTTGATCACGTGACTCTCGTTTATGTCGATGCAATAATTCTGAGTTTTTGTCAAAAAAGCTTCCATCTGAAACGAAGAACAAAGAAAAATGAACTGCAAATGATATTTTGACTTTGAAAAGAAACCCTTCATAGTTTATAAAGAAAAATGGTGAAATGCATAGATCATGACTTGATTTTTAATGTAAAATCAAACGTTGGTTGCTATTTTCTGTCGACATATCCACTTTCGTTCTTGTCTGAACAACTTCCGGTTAAAGCAAAAAATATAATTCCTGGATTCAAGAACAGGGTTTTACCAAATACACATTAGCACAAATTTAGTCTCCCATTTCTGTTTAATTAGAAATGACATGAAATTAAATGAATGAGGTGTTACGCCCCACTTTTCTGCATCGAACGGAATAACGCCGTACAGTGTTCAATTAGGAAATTTTGCATTAGCCTACTCTTTTAACATTGTCCTACTATAGAGGGATCTTCACGTGTACAGCCTGTAGCTTACTGTTATTTATCTATCCTATCTAGAGAAAGGAGATGTATAACATCTGTACTAGAGCTACACTGCCTTAATCGTTATCCATATATTGTGTCCTGATATAGAGCTAAACTGATATCTAGGACTGTATATTATGGGGTATAATTCTCAGGAGGGAACTGTGGAGGTGAGCGTTATAGATTCACCTATCGATTCATATACATCTGGAACAGTTAAGATATATTCATTGTGCCCCTGACTTGTATCACGTGGATGTCGGGAGGGGTCGGGATTAGGTGATATAGCGTAAACTCTTTCGTCGTGAGTTATCTTCCCTTCCTGAAATAAACAACAACGTTTTTGATGTAGACAGCCGTATGAAACAGAAATTGATTATCAAATCAAAAAGCACAGTAAGTCTACATAGTGATCTAAGATTATGATTCAAGATGATCATATTCGTATTCCAGTTCTATTCTGTATGCTCAAAGATTCTTCAAGAAGGTTTCTAGAAATCCCATTGATATATATTGTAACCAAGGAAACGGGTTTTTAGGGGATTTGAATATTACATTTTAATATACTTACCAAAATATATTTTTTATGTGGATTATTTTTAACACATGATATAACCACAGCGGCCATTTTGTTTTTATCTTTGTACGCTCGGTGCGGCTGAAATAACAACAATAAGTGGCATTTTAAACTTTTCGAAGAGATATAGTCATACAGTCAGACAGCCGTTCATCTGCAGACGATCAGAACCCATCAACAACAAATCAATTGATAACGTTCCATTTTATTAAAATAAATTCTCTACTTTATTTGGCTTACAACTAGGCATAAAGGCTTTTTACAACTGAGCGCAGACATTAAAAGAACAAAATAATAAGATATCTGATCTGGTCGACTACCTAGTACCTGTTTCACAAAATTTTAACATAGATACAATCAAGATTTTAAGAAATACAGTAACCTGATTGGTTAATAAAAACTCAATTTTTGTGATTGACCAATCTGAGCATTGGAACACTAAAATCATCCTAAGTTTAGTTTCGTGAAACAGGCTACAGGCTAGTTTGAATCTACGACCAAAGGAGATAACAGTTGCCAGTAGTTGTTGAATATTTCCGTAAAGCTAAATACATTGCAGAGCGCATGCACAATTTTCACGGTAGATGGTGTGTGTTTCAACTTGAGCCCATTTTAAATATTTTTAAATAATGATTTTGAAAATTAACCTACCGGATGTGATTCCAAATTTTCCAAAGCTAATCCTCCCGTCTGGGTCATGATATAGACTGGTATCTGTTCTGACAGTTGGTGATTTACCAATAAATTAATATCTAACGTCATATCCTCTATATAAATCGTCACCGGAAGTCGTTCAGGAAAGACGCATGCTTCAAGCTGCTTCCGGTGGCCATCTTTTAATTTAATATTGGCATGTTTCCCTGGAAATATAATTAAGATGTTGAATGAAAATAAATACCATGTAGGCCTACTAAAGATCTGAACTTGATAGCAACTATGTATTCTACACCCACATAATATTATTGACAATAGTCAGGGAGAAGCTTTTGACTTTGTCATATCAGAAAATAAACCAACCCTAAATCTGTTTCGTACAGGCCATAGCCAGGGACGGTCGGAAGTGCATTGTGCATTTTTAAGTTTTGTTTTTTTGTACCAAAGAATCTGTCGACGGAAAGTGCTTATAGTAGTAGAAAGTGAAAAATTTGACTAGTGAATTGGGTCACTCGCTGAATAAAGTAGATTTTATCGAAAGAATCGAAGGAACATTTCTCATTAGTTACCATCATATGGTCATATTAAAGGGATAATAGGTCTTAGAATGATAATAAAATTTGAAATTTTAAACTTGGCCAATAGGAGCTCCACATAAATAACATAAAGAAATAAATAAATATCCAAAAAACTCAGTAATTATCCATAAAGATGCATTTGATTATTGAAAAACGCTTAATAATTTGATAAAGTGTTTGTCAAAAATGTCTCAGGTTTGTGAGTTTTCGAAATTTTAATAGATTCTGTTACTTTACTACACCAGGTAAGTTCACTGATGAATATATACTCATATTGACCATTTTGAGAACTACGATTTTATGTTCATGCTAAGACGCAGTATCCCTTTAAAAAGTAAAACCTGATAGATTGGTCGCTGTAGGTAGTGTTTATATGAGCTTACGACGATTGTCTTTTCATACTGTATACTGGACCTTGACGTTCCGTCCCGAGGTGTAATTAAAATAAACTAATGAACTAGATGTGGACCTGTGTGGTTTAAAACCTTAGTAAGGCTCCATCTCGAGAACCCGTATCGATCGCTAAAGAAATTCTACCCAAATAAAAGTACACAGTTAAACAGGGTCACTCGTATTGACCATCAAAGTTACCCAACCGAAAGAATATAATTAGGTCTAATTAACTCCATTTCTTACTTCCGAATGGACCGGCTGGTGTGTTAGGTCAAAAATACCATTATGTCGACGGTAATATTCCACTGCATTGATTCAGAGGGTTCAAGGTTCCTCAACTCCGATCGGACAATACCCCATGACTGTTAGTTCCTATGCACTTCATATTTTAAAATCGAATAATTCACGGTCGCCTATTTAAAAGACAGCCGTTGTTCAATATGTGTAAATTTTAATAATACATAATATCGATTATCAATCTAGCTTACTAATAATATTATGACTATTATTTTCGATGAACGGTTTTTAAGATATTGCCCTTGACAATCATACACCACACAACGTTAACATTCGTCTTATATCCCGACTGGAATAGCCAGCTATCTTGTATCGTGGAGGTTCTTTTACTAAAAGCCTAGACAGAAATTTTGCAAACAATAAGCCATATTATTTATAGGTATCCGGTCTATAGCTGTATTCGCTAGCGTCCATTCTAAGGTGTCTTTTGCAGCCAAGGTATAAGACTAACTTTCGTAAACTTGACATTGTGCAGATGGCCATTATATGACCTAAAATACTTCATGTTAAATCAGTCATTAAATACCTACAATAAGTAGTTCTTCCATCTATTCTAGTACCTAGATCTTCAGAATAATAATACGTGCAAAAGTGGGTAATATTTTATTTACTGGTCGGAGAATGCAAGCTTATCCCATCATAAATTCCTTTCGTGGACTTCTCTGAAATCCTTTGTTTTCATATAACTCATTTAACATTTAATTTAGCAGACAGACAGGGTTAATTAATTAGTTAACGTTTAATTAGTGAAATACCTCAAAATACTAGTAAAAGTACTATTATTAATATTGTTACCTCAAAATATAAGTGTTAAAATAATAAAATATCGAAACGTTTGAGAAAAAGTGTTACTTTTTAATCTATTATCCCATATCGCGATATGTATCGTATAGTGGCCCTTGTATCGCGATACGTATCGTATAGTGGCCCTTGTATCGCGATATGTATCGTATAGTGGCATGATTGGCAATACCCAGCACCAATTATCTATGTGATAAGCTATGTGGTTTTACATTGTCGTCACCCCCGTCCGTCGCTCCGTCCGTCCAACATTTGCTTGTGAACGCGATAGAGATTACCGTTTTAATACGATTTGAATGAAATTTGGTATGATCATTTATATTGATGAGATCTTATTCAAGTTCGATTTTGACTATTTTTTATGAACGGTTATTGAGTTATTGCGCTTGACTTATGCAAAACGCATCGGAATTAGCTTGCGAATGCGATAGACACTACAGTTTTTGTCTGATTTGGATGAATCGGATCTGATCATATTGTATATTAATGAGATCTTGGATTACGCCCAAATAATGTTGGAGTTTTAACCTGTATTTTAAGCTAACTATCTGTCGGTGGAAAAACGTCTTTCGTATTAATATAACCAGTACCATTATTTGTAAACATTTGTTGTGATAATGTGTTGTATGGAAGGTTCAACAACTCCCCAGCCCCCATTACGGTGATTATCTACCAACCTAACAAGCTGATGTCATTGAAATTATACGGCTTTGATAATATTCCCTTCCTCAAGACCTTAGTCGTTCAGGTAGGGCAATAATCCGAGGCTCTGTGTCTACAGACTGTACACGTTTAAGATCCTTCAAAAGTTGGAAATAAAAAAAAGGGTAGGCTAATGCCACTAAATAACCCTCAATGCACACTATAGTTGCTCGTCTTTATTAGCCTATAAAGTGCAGAAGAGCAGGGCGTAAAACTCCATTCGCTTCATTTCAATTCCCCATTACAACTATAACGAAGATGTGCGAGCAACTATGAAAACTATTTGTACACGTTATTTCGTTATGTAACTTTATATTTAGTGTACAGTCAATAGGGTTATAACAGTTGCATAATGTACAGCGCGTGATATTATTCATTGTGTATATTTTAAAAGTATCCGGACACGAGGTTTCGATAAATGAAGTTTGATTGTAATTAGCTATAATTACATTGTTTCGATATTTAGTTATGTATTTTGTATGTACAAGTAGTTTATTTAAATGTATGTATATTATAGTTATACATAATTTGCATATTAAGTGACACAAAGATTCTTTTAATCGAGTCACTGAGGTTTGATTTTCAAAATCAGATTTTTTTTTTATTTTCTACCGATTTAAAATTTATAAAAAGAAACAAAGTTTTATAATATTATATAATATAGTCTATATTCCTCGTTATTTAATTTATATACATTTACCTTGAATAAATGGCAATCCACAGAAGCACAGGCTCAGGCATACTAATAGCCGTATGATACACGGGTCCATGACGTCACGCTAGATAATCCCTCGAAACGTTAGTCCAACATGCCTTGGTTTACGTTTAAATCTCTAATTCAAACGCTGTTTTGTTCTGAGTATGAACAAAGTGACTGTATATTTAGTAGCAGAAGAAAGTTATTTGTGATATAATTGTCAATTGAATCAGGTATTGTTACCATTTCAATGGGCTTTTGTCATTCAAATATCCAAAGAAATTTGTTACACTTATAGACCGCTTAAGATATTTGAAAACAGTTCAAACACTTACGGACCCGCCTACAAAAATTCTTCTTTTTATTTCTGAGTGATTCATTCATCCACTTTTTTTCAATTATTGCCGGTGATGAATAGACTAAACGTCTACGTCACTGGAAATATTAAGTGCTATTCAACAGGTCTTTAATACCTTCTACAAACCTTTAATAACCATCATTAGCATTACAAAATAAACAGCGACAACTAAGTAGAGGTGTGAAACGCCCTCTGCAATTTTTATGAATGTAGAAATGAATCGGAGATTAACAAGCTTAAAAAAAACAAAAACATAAATAGAAGAAAAAAAACATCACCTTTACCCAGCTAATCTCCAGCTCTATTAGGTTTTTCAAGCACATGTGAGAAACGACCGAAGAAAGTATAGTTTGTCGACAACTTATCTCAAGAAAGTATAGTCTGTCAACAACTCATCTGGAGAACGTATAGTCTGTCGACAACTCATCTAAAGAAAGTATAGTCTGTCAACAACTCATCTGAAGAAAGTATAGTCTGTCGACAACTCATCTAAAGAAAGTATAGTTTGTCGACAACTCATCTAAAGAAAGTATAGTCTGTCAACAACTCATCTAAAGAAAGTATAGTCTGTCAACAACTCATCTAAAGAAAGTATAGTCTGTCAACAACTCATCTAAGAAAGTATAGTCTGTCAACAACTCATCTGAAGAAAGTATAGTCTGTCAACAACTCATCTTAAGAAAGTATAGTTCTGTCAACAACTCATCTAAGAAGTATAGTCTGTCAACAACTCATCTGAAATAGAAAGTATAGTCTGTCAACAACTCATCTGAAGAAAGTATAGTCTGTCAACAACATCTAAAAGAAGTATAGTCTGTCAACAACTCTCTAAAGAAATATAGTCTGTCAACAACTCATCTAAAGAAAATATAGTCTGTCAACAACTCATCTGAAGAAAGTATAGTCTGTCAACAACTCATCTAAAGAAAGTATAGTCTGTCAACAACTCATCTAAAGAAAGTATAGTCTGTCAACAACTCATCTTAAGAAAAGTATAGTCTGTCAACAACTCATCTAAAGAAATATAGTCTGTCAACAACTCATCTGAAGAAAGTATAGTCTGTCAACAACTCATCTGAAGAAAGTATAGTCTGTCAACAACTCATCTGAAGAAAGTATAGTCTGTCAACAACTCTCTATAAGAAAGTATAGTCTGTCAACAACTCATCTAAAGAAAGTATAGTCTGTCAACAACTCATCTAAAGAAAGTATAGTCTGTCAACAACTCATTTTGAAGAAAGTATAGTCTGTCAACAACCTCATACTGAAAGAAAGTATAGTCTGTCAACAACTCATCTAAAGAAAGTATAGTCTGTCAACAACTCATCTAAAGAAAGTATAGTCTGTCAACAACTCACTAAAGAAAATATAGTCTGTCAACAACTCATTTGAAGAAAGTATAGTCTGTCAACAACTCATCTAAAGAAAGTATAGTCTGTCAACAACTCATCTAAAGAAAGTATAGTCTGTCAACAACTCATCTAAAGAAAGTATAGTCTGTCAACAACTCATATGAAGAAAGTATAGTCTGTCAACAACTCATCTAAGAAACTACAGTCTGTCAACAACTCATATGAAGAAAGTATAGTTTGTCAACAACTCGTCTAAAGAAAGTATAGTCTGTCAAAAGTTCATCTGAAGAAAGTATAGTCTGTCAACAACTCTTCTAAAGAAAATATAGTCTGTAAACGAACTCTTACTAAAGAAATATAGTTTGTCAACAACTCTCTAAAGAAAGTATAGTCTGTCAACAACTCGTCTAAAGAAAGTATAGTCTGTCAACTACTCATCTAGAGAAAGTATAGTCTGTCAATAATCTATTTGAGGAAGTATAGTCTGTCAACAATACATCTAAAGAAAGTATAGTCTGTCAACAACTCGTCTGAAGAAAGTATAGTCTGTCAGCAACACATCTAAAGAAAGTATAGTCTGTCAACAACTCATTAAGAAACTATAGTCTGTCAACAACTCATCTGAAGAAAGTATAGTCTGTCAACAACTCATCTGAAGAAAGTATAGTCTGTCAACAACTCATCTAAAGAAAGTATAGTCTGTCAACAACTCTATCTAAGAAATATAGTCTGTCAACAACTCATCTAAAGAAAGTATAGTCTGTCAACAACTCATCTGAAGAAAGTATAGTCTGTCGACAACTCATCTGAAGAAAGTATAGTCTGTCAACAACTCATCTGAAGAAAGTATAGTCTGTCAACAACTCATCTAAAAAAAGTATAATCTGTCATCGACGACATTATATCTAGAATTGTCATAAATATGACTGCTGGAAAGGAAAAAGTAGTATAAATCTTTGAAGGTACTTGTCAGAATGACCGTACAACTGCAACTCGTTGTTTGTAATATACCTCGGTTAATGTATGGACATAATTATATACATGGTCACTTGAATACTTGAATGAATTGAATATATGTCCAGAAAAAGGTTTGTGTTCGATATAAATTGATATCTACCGAAATGCGAGAATAGATACATACAAAATATTAATCCCCAAGTAAATGATAAAACTGCTGAATCCTATCCTAATGGGAGGGGAGTGGTTGTAAAAACGATACCATAGAAAATGCATTGAGATCGAGGGTCTCTTAATGAAGATGGCCTCTTAGCTTTGTAATGAATTAGTCTTGTGAACAGTCGTAAACTATACTGAACAGTTGTAAACTATATTAAACAGTCGTAAACCATATTGATCAGTCGTAAACTATATTGAGCAAACCATATTAAACAGTCGTAAACCATATTGATCAGTCGTAAACCATATTGAACAGTAGTATACTATATTGAACAGTCGTAAACCATATTGATCAGTCGTAAACCATATTGAACAGTAGGATACTATATTGAACAGTCGTAAACGCGATATTGTCGTCGTAAACCATATTGATCAGACAACTGATATCCCTAGTCTAAAAATGTTGTCTAATATATTGTTTTGGATTTTGGGTTTCGTTTTATGGTTAGTACTTGGATACTTACAGCATAGATAGATAAGGAGTAAGGTCTAATGTTTGCCACTAATAGAAACATTATTATTAATATACATATACTTGACATAAAGGCGATCCCTGACCGTATGTCACAAGACCCATTAAAACCCATTATTACTATCTATATTATAGTTCTATAGAGAAGAAAAGCAGTAATAATCGAACATAAAAATCAAACAATAGAAACAGATAGAAATTGAATGAGGACATTAGACTGTGTGTTATTTTATGTATTTGTTTTGGAATATCTTATCGTTGTCGTTAAAGGGGTCGTTAAGTTAGATCGTATGTTTATTAGGGTCACTGTTAGCAATGATTTAGTCAAATGTCTACGGTCCCTGCAATACTACTGAACTTTACCCATTAAAAGGGGTTTTACAGATTATTATACATAATGTCTTATTTTTGTGTATCAAGGACATTAAAATTGCAATTTGCAATATTCAAGTTTTAAATGTTGAATAGGACAACTGCTAAGAATTTCTTTAATAATAAAAAGCTTAATTGTCATACATGAACATATGAGAAAGAAAAAAAAAGATAACTTTTTACAATCCCTTTAACCTGGATTAAAAGTCAAGACTTGGCCTTGACTGAAAAAACACAAAATAATCGTCGATAAAACCACGCCCCTTATCCCCTTAATACGTAAACGAGACCGAGTTTCGTGAGTATGTTCCCATTAATAAAACGAATCATCTTTGTACAACAGTGTCCATTGGCTGGTTTGTACCCCTACTTCCGAATTAAGTTTTGGCATGAATGTAAATTTAAATTGAAAAAGGGGAAAAACTCCCCGGGAATTTTTTCTTGCATCACTCTAACCCCCGGGAGCAACATGGCTCCCCTGGTGGGCAATGGACGACATGAGGGAAGCCATGGAAGCAATAGGGGTAAGTGAAGGTGTAACTGTCAGTGTACCACCAACAAGTTCATAGGGGTAATGAAGTATCACAGTCTGATAAGAGGAGTACCCACCAAAAAAGGTAGAGAAAGACTGCTCTATCCCATAGCTGATATAGAACCTTGTTACCTGATCCATTTTACTTTATCATATCCCTTTAAAGTCCATAAAATGGTTCACGTATCGTCATAACCTCTTTATACAATGGCACACTATAAGTACCATTAAACCGTAACATCTGTCTTTGATAGTTATTCTGAAACTAGTCAAGTACTGTCATAATGTTTATCAAGAGGCTAAAAGAATGGAGGATGTTTCGGACTAATATACTACATGTGATTTAAATTCGTTTAAAATTGATTTTAACGTCGACATAATGATATTTTTATTCCGTTTTTAGAAATATTTCATATATATATTCAGAATGTATAGATTGGCTCGTATTAATTCTGCACAGACTAAAAATTGGGACCCATTTAAAGCTACTTCATGTATAACCATGGGACACCAACAGATTTAATTTGCATTTTCATCCAGCCGTCTATGCTTCTTGTAAATCTACTAAAATCCTTTCAAATATACTTGACTTGAAATTTGCAATATCAATTTCTATTTCTATAATGTCTTTCTATATACCATAGTCTCAAGAAATAACAAATGTATTACTTTCAAAGATCTATAATTCTGATCATACGTGCATTTGGAAGTTTCGACAAGCCCTGCCTCACTAATGACAAACCCTTCATCACTAGCGAAAAGCCCTGTCTGATTAGCGACAAGCTCTGTCTGACTAGACACAAGCCCTGTCTCACTACCGACAAGCCCTGTGTGACTAGACACAAGCCCTGTCTCACTACCGACAATCCCTGTCTCACTACCGACAATCCCTGCCTCACTACTTATAGGCCCTGTCTCACTACTGACAAGCCCTGCCTAACTACTGATAGGCTCTGTCTCACTACCGACAAGCCCTGTCTCACTACTGACAAGCCCTGCCTAACTACTGATAGGACTTGTCTCACTAGCGACAAGCCCTGTCTCACTAGCGACAACCCCTGTCTCACTATTGACAAACCCTGTCTCACTACCGACAAGCCCTGTCTCACTACCGACAAGCCGTCTCTCACTAGCTACAAGCCATGTCTGATTAGCGACAAGCCCTGTCTGATTAGCGACAAGCCCTGTCTCACTAGCGACAAGCTCTGTCTCACTACCGACAAGCCCTGTCTGATTAGCGACTAGCCCTGTCTCACTATTGACAAGCCCTGCCTAACTACTGATAGGCCCTGTCTCACTACCGACAAGCCCTGTCTCACTAGCGACAAACCCTATCTCACTATTGACAAGCCCTGCCTAACTACTGATAGGCCCTGTCTCACTACTGACAAGCCCTGCCTAACTACTGATAGGCCCTGTCTCACTACCGAAAAGCCCTGTCTCACTACCGACAAGCCCTGTCTCACTACTGACAAGCCCTGTCTCACTACCGACAAGCCCTGTGTCACTAGCGACAAACACTGTCTCACTATTGACAAGCACCGTATAACTAGCGAAAAGGATTGAGAAATAGTAATACCTCACTAGCTACAAGTCCTGCCTGACTAAAGCCCTGTCTCACTACTGACAAGCTCTGTCTGATTAGCGACAAGCTCTGTCTGATTAGCGACAAGCTCTGTCTGACTAGCGACAAGCCGTCTCTCACTAGCTTCAAGTCCTGTCTGACTGAAGCCCTGTCTGACTAGCGACAAGCTCTGTCTGATTAGCGACAAGCCCTGTCTCACTACTGACATGTCATGTCTGATTAGCGACAAGCCCTGTCTGATTAGCGACAAGCCCTGTCTCACAACTGACAAGCCATGTCTGATTAGCGACAAGCTCTGTCTGATAAGCGACAAGCCCTGTCTCACTAGCGACAAGCCCTGTCTGATTAGCGACTAGCCCCGTCTCACTAGCGACAAGCTGTCTAATAAGCGACAAGCCCTGTCTCACTAGCGACAAGCCCTGTCTCACTAGAGACAAGCCCTATCTCACAAGCGACAAATCCTGTCTCACAAGCGACAAGCCCTGTCTCACTAGCGACAAGATCTGTCCCACTAGCGACAAGCCCTGTCTCACAAGCGACAAGCCCTGTCTCACAAGCGACAAGCCCTGTCTCACTATCGACAAGCCCTTTCTCACTAGCGACAAGATCTGTCTGAATAGCGACAAGCCCTGTCTAATTAGCGTCAAGCCCTGTCTCACTAGCGACAAGCCCTGTCTCACTTACGACAAGCCCTGTCTGATTAGCGACTAGCCCTGTCTCACTAGCGACAAGCTGTCTAATTAGCGACAAGCCATGTCTCACTACTGGCAAGCCCTGTCTGACTAGACACAGGTCCTGCCTCACTACCGACAAGCCCTGTCTCACTAGCGACAAGCCCTGTCTCACTACCGACAAGCCCTGTCTCACTAGCGACAAGCCCTGTTTCACTAGAGACAAGCCCTGTCTAGCGACAAGATCTGTCTGACTAGCGACAAGCTCTGTCTCACTAGCGACAAGCCCTGTCTCACTAGCGACAAGCCCTGTCTCACAAGCGACAAGCCATCTGATTAGCGACAAGCCCTGTCTCACAAGCGACAAGCCCTGTCTGACTAGACACAAGTCCTTTCTTACTAGCGACAAGCCCAGCCCCCCTAGCGACAAACCCTACACACATTCTTACAAAAAAACAGTTTATTTTAAATCCAATAACCACGCACTATAATGTATAAAATTCAAAAAATAAAAATAATCAACAATGTTTTATATAAATATATAATGTGAACACAAAACAACAATTTAACAAAAATATGCTCATTGCATCAGCCATAATTGTGAAGTAAATTATAATACTAGCACATGCAATGAAAGTATAGTCAGTCAACAGTACATGCAATGAAAGTATAGTCAGTCAAGCACATGCAATGAAAGTATAGTCAGTCAAAAGTATAGTCTGTCAACAGAACATGCAATGAAAGTATAGTCAGTCAACAGAACATGCAATTAAAGTATAGTCAGTCAACAGTACATGCAATGAAAGTATAGTCAGTCAACAGTACATGCAATGAAAGTATAGTCAGTCAACAGCACATGCAATGAAAGTATAGTCAGTCAACAGTACATGCAATGAAAGTATAGTCAGTCAACAGTACATCAATGAAAGTACAGTCAGTAACAGTACATCAATGAAAGTATAGTCAGTCAACAGTACATGCAATGAAAGTATAGTTAGTCAACAGTACATGCAATGAAAGTATAGTCAGTCAACAGAACATGTAATGGGAGTATAGTCAATTAACAGTACATGCAATGAAAGTATAGTCAGTCAACAGTGCATGCAATGAAAGTATAGTCAGTTAACAGTACATCCAATGAAAGTATAGTCAGTCAACAGTACATGCAATGAAAGTATAGTTAGTCAACAGTACATGCAATGAAAGTATAGTCAGTCAACTGTACATGCAATGAAAGTATAGTCAGTCAACAGAACATGCAATGAAAAGCATGGTTTATCAAAAGCACATGCAATGAAAGTATAGTCAGTCAACAGAACAACAATAAAAGCATGGTTTATCAAAAGCACATGCAATAAAAGTATATCAGTCAACAGTACATGCAATGAAAGTATAGTCTGTCAGCAAGTGTCTTGCAAACATTATAGCCTATCTGACCATCAGAGAAACAGCTTATTTTCTATTCAACACAGAAGTAAGCAAATTGTTAAAGAGGCATGTAGAGAATAAACAAATAATACATCTTACATTGATCAAGTCTAAACATGGTCAATAAAAGTTTATTATATTAAGTTGAACTAACCTGGTGACATGAGACTATTATTACTTAAGTAATTATTATTTAATTTAATGGATTATTACTTAGTTTTATTATTTACTTGGATTACAGGTATTTTGATTGTTTAGTTTTGACACCAGGTAACTCCACTGATGTAGTTAGGTTAGGTTTATATTAAGAGGTAGTGTACCTTTAATTTATATAAATCAGGTTATCACTTTGTAGGTAAGGCATCGGAATCTATATACCAAGTCATGTGACCTTCTTCAGGTTTGACTTTTAAAATTGGATAATTAGAACTGGAGTCAGATTCTTCTAGCATTTCCAATATTTTACGTTTCTCTTTCCCTGTCACCAGCACACTGATTTGCTTAGCTTTATTGATCATTTTAAATGTCAAGGTCATTCGATTCCAGCCTTTAGTCATTGCAACTAATGAGTTTGACGAAAAGGACTGTTGGTCGGGGAAAAGTGAAGCTGTATGTCCGTCGGTGCCCAGACCAAGCACAATATAATCAAACTGTAAATTAGGAATGTTTTGGTGGATCCAATCCTTATATAATGAATACCCTTCATGCAGTGGTATACAAATATTTTTTCCTAACTCAACAGGCATAGGATGGATATTATCATAAGGTATATGAATATACCCGGTGTTCAGAAAATTCTTCAATAAATGATGAAAATTTGAATCTTTGCGTTCACGTGAAACACAGCGTTCATCTACTTGCCAAATATGGACATGATCCAAAGAAACACCAGACAAAAGTTCAGCTAAAATTTGAAAAAGTCTTATAGGTGACTTTCCACCGGAAAATGCTATGTGGAATTTTTCTGTATTTTGTTGGATTATTTTAGATACTATGTCTTCGGCAAGTCTTTGATAAAGCAACTCCAACTCTGCCGTCACAAGTTTACGACCCAAAAATGAGTTTGGACTAAATTCATTTTCATCAGTAAATGAGGTATATTCTTGTTCAACTTGTTTCACATATTCCAAACTTGGTTCAATAATTTTAAAATCTAATACATTTTCCTTGTCTTCTTTTTGGTAAATTCTTGGTTTTGTGTAAGTACTAAATTTCAAAATGTCTTCCCAGATCTGCCAAGAATTGACAACATGAGATCCATCTATAAAACTGTCTTTTCTGCTGTTAAAAACATCCAAGATCAGGGAGCTGTAGGCATCCGCGTCATTAATTGGTACAGCACTGAAAAAGGCTGATAATTCTTTTCCATAGATTTGATTTTTAATTTTTAAATTGTGTTCTGTGTTGAAACCTGGTGGAAAATTGACATCTTTGAAATATTTGGAGACTAGAATGAAGGGTGAAGGCAATCCACCATGGCCAATGTGAAAAATAATCTGAGGATCTTTTTCCATATTTGAGCAATTTGACACACAAAAAACATTATTTTTGAAAATTACACGAGCATAACTTGTTCTTTCATTTAAACTTTTGCCTGAAACAAGAATGATGGGAACTTTACGCCATCTTGGGGAATTCATTGACAACAAGGCTGCAGCAAAAGTTGGAACAAATGAAGCAAAATCTGGTGCTTCTTCATTTGATTGGTCCAAATAGTCCTCGTACTGCCCAAGCAAAACAGAAGATGGTGTTACAGTTTTAATAGTTTTAAGCAATTTCAGTTTTTGTTGTTGAATAGTGGTGCCATTTTCTTCTAAATCCATAGTAACCAGGAGTAAAACCTCCATTAAATGATTTTGAAGAACATCTCTAATGACACCATTATTATTATAATAGCTAAATCTACCTGAAACACAAATTCATTATTAGTTAAGTGAGTTTTCATGTTAATTTTCAAACGTGGATAATTCTGTACCCACATGAATTTTAAGGCGCAAACTTCGACAATGAGCTGTGAAAACTATTACTGTGTTCTTTTTTGTTTTTTTTTGTAACTAAGGTACGCCAGGTAAAATGGCTGGCGAATCTGTCCCCTGGATGTTTCATACCTTTACAATCCACTGTCTCTTTTAAAACTACCTCTATTCTGTCAATATATTTATAATTTAATAACTTTTCTATCTCTGGATTCAGTTTTCTGTAAAACATAATAAAAAGATAAAGAAGTAAGATATTGGGTAGGAAAGCATTGTATCCTTAAAACAGGTTTAAGTATATGAGTAGAGTGGGGTATGGTTTGGGCATGATATTTGACAAATGGACGTGTGGTTTGGAGGCAATGAGAAGAAGTTTTTGCACAATTTTAAGTCAGATGCCTGTGATTAGTCAAAAGATTCTTATATATTAAAAGCAGTTTTTGTTTTAGTGACACCATCAAACACGTCTAGTTGTAGTAGAATTACACTAGCCACAGACGTCTGATTGAAAACTGGAATGGTGTAAATTGATGCTATGAGTGTTCTCTATACAATCTCTTTAATTCTAGTGGTGTAATATATTTTAATGTTAATATTAATACAGATAATAAGCAGCCTTTTTAAATAAGAATTGAACAAACCAAAATGGTAGAATTGAACAAACCTAAATGGTAGAATTGAACAAACCTAAATGGTAGAATTGAACAAACCTAAATGGTAGAATTGAACAAACCTAAATGGTAGAATTGAACAAACCTAAATGGTAGAATTGAACAAACCTAAATGGTAGAATTGAACAAACCTAAATGGTAGAATTGAACAAACCTAAATGGTAGAATTTCTCGAACTACTGATTTACCAAGGTAATGATCAATCCTGAAGATCTCATGCTCTTTAAAATATTTCACCAAATTGTTCTGGAGCTGAACTGCTGTGTTTGTATCATAACCAAACGGTTTCTCGAATACGATACGAAAATTGACAGTTTTATCGACTGGATGACAGAATTTGTGGATATTTTCTGCAGTTCTTGAGTAAGATTCTGGTGGAATTGAAAGATAAAATATCACAGTGCTATCTCCAGATTTATTTAAACTCCTGGAGTTTGTTAACAATTGTCCTAAAGCTTTAAAATCTTTATCAGAAGCTAATTGAAAATATGACACAAGATTCACAAATTTTCTTTTCTGCTCTGCACAATTTTCTTCTTCACAAATAACATTCTTGTCCAAAACTTGATTCAATTTTTCACTTGCTGTTTTTGATGAAGATCTCCCACAACCGTAAAAAGTAAAAGTGTGTTCCTCGGCAATGAATGTTCTATACAGATTAAAGAAACCCTGCCATAAATATTTTTGAGCCAAGTCCCCTGTACTGCCCAAAATGACAATATCTGTATGTTTGGAATCTATGAATTGGAATTTTAATGCCAAAACGACTAGAAAAGCTAAATGGACCATTTTTATAGTCATTTTTCAGTTTTATAATGTTATGCAGGGATAAGTTCGTCTATCTGAAAAAAAAAATTAAAAAGATAAATAACTGGTTGCCTAGCAACACAATATCACCCTGATAAATGTTGAGAATATCAAGTGATGTTCCCACCCTGCTGGCAATTTTAGCATTAAGTAAACTCATTTCATGATCACGTTTGCTGCCTATTATTTTATTACAACCCTCTATTAGTGACAGTCACTGATATATTAGGCATTGTAAATCTCTGTGTCACATTGTACCCAAAACCTAACTTCTCCAAGATATTTTTGAATAAAATTTACACTGTCATCTCATATCCCACATTAATAAAATCAGAAAAATATCTTTGGACTCTATAGTGTTCACAAATTTTCACTAAGTTTTTACTAGGTCAAGGACTTCAACTCAAATTCTATTTCGAATTGAAGGGGGCATTTGGGGCAAAGTCGGACTAGCCTCTCTTTTACTTTTGGGCCTTGAGGGGAGGGGCAAAGCATGCTCACCCTTACATAGAATCTCTGAACAGAACGTAGATGATCAACATCTATGGTGCAGGTATTCATTTTATTTTTATATAACAATTGGCATTATGGCTGTGTTTAAATGTGTTTTATTTACTTACTATTTCGTTTACCTTATGGAGGCTGACATCTTGGAAAAAGCTTCATCTGTCATATTTGCCATGATTTCGTATAAAGTTTAAAACAAATTTTGGATGATTTCGCATTTTAAGATATACTAATTTTGTGACATAAAAGATCTACACTGATCACTATTCGTTCGAAACATGACTAAACTGGTTAGGAATAAAAATATCAACGAATATGAAATCATTTCATAGCTCTGAATAAGTGTCCTTGAACTTTGAACTGAAAGTAGACATACAAATAAAAATGGCTTCGAAGAAAATTGGAAAGATTCTTTTAAAGAATTCGGCGTTATTTCTTTGTGACATGCAGGAGGGCTTCAGAAAAACGATTCAGTATTACCCTCAAATTTTAAACGTGTCAAATCGAATGTTGTCGGCTGCTAAAGTTCTGGAGATGCCAGTCATTGTTACAGAGCAGTATCCAAAAGGTTCGTCTGCTACAGCTAGAACTAGAACTATACTATGTCTTTAGTTTTACTAGGACAAGGTTCCCTACTGTTCTTGTCAAATCTGTATCTCTATTCCCCTTAAAAGATCAAAATTTGCAACTTCAACTTTCAGTCTTTACCTGGGTTCCGCCTTAGCCATTTGTCCTTACTGTCTTGATATAGTAGGGTGGTTGTAACTTTGAAGTTTGGAGTTCTGACTGTTTTTGGCCCTAATGTGATGACCCGACACCCTTAAGACTGGGTTATTTGGCAATTGGCCTTTGTTACCGAGAATTTGGTACATGTGAAGGAAAACTTCCATCTTCTTGTAGTACTCAATTTCTAATATTTTGTTATATTTTTTTTTAGGACTGGGCCCTACAGTTCCTGAATTAGATGTCAGTCCTTATAAAGTTTTTCCAAAAACAAGATTTTCCATGATTTTACCAGAAGTAGAGGAGGAATTGAAGAAAACACCAGGTAAGGGATTATGTTCGTTGGGCAAACAAAATGATAGCTTTGAAGATTCATAAGATGGGGGAGGCGGACTGTTAGTAATTAGGCTTACTATTCAACTAAGAAAGTAGAGTCCTACTGTTTGTACCTAATGATGGCTGGGTTAAGCTAAGGATGGAGGGAGGATTTATAAGCAGAAGGGAGGAGAAAGCGGGACCAGGAAATGATGTCAGATTAGTCAGAGTATTTGTTTCAATAAAGTCAAAATTTACTGTTTATAAATACTGTTTTTCCTTTTCCTGTTTATTACTATCATTATAGATGTAAATACAGTAGTATTATGTGGTATAGAAACACAGGCCTGTATACAGCAAACTACTCTAGATTTATTAGAACAGGGTTTTAACGTACATGTTATAGTGGATGGATGTTCTTCTCGTAGTATGGTAGATAGGTAATCTCTTTCTTTATATCACTATTGGTGTCAGGTTCCCTAGTTACAAATTACTTTTGAAGGGATTTTGAATGAACATAAAATTTGAGTTCTCAAAAAAAGGTTAATATGAGTATATATTCATCAGGGAACTTACCTGGTGTCATAAAGTAACAGAATCACTTATAATCTGGAAAACTCACAAAACTAAGTTATTATTAAAATCAAGTAATTAAAAAGAGTTGCCATGTGCCTCACTAGAAAATGTTTTGCACTTCCAGTTTTACCATTACTGTATTGTAAACAAATATAGAATATGACTTTTTTTGCCCTGAAATATCTGTCAGTTGGACCAAATCAATTCTAATTTTCAAGAATTCTCTGAGAGATTTGCCACGATGACAATGTCCATTGAGTTGTTGCACTTTATATTCAGCCTCAACAGTTGTCCCCCATTTAGTCAATACTCTCAGTCATGGGAGGCTGGTGCCTTACAGTCCCTGATGTGGTTTATTTTAAAATCTTTGCCATTGAATTGACAGTTGTCCTCCATTGATTCAGTCGGCCCCCTATTTGTACTGCAAGTCTCGCGAGTCTGGAGCCTCCGCTTCAAGATTCTTTCACAGACTCTAATGTAATATGGTTTATTTTCAGAATGTTTGCGTTTGAAAGAATGAAAGAAGCTGGTGCTTATTTAACAACATGTGAAAGTATGATGTTAGCGTTGTGTCAAGATGCCAAACACCCGAAATTCAAACAGATCCAGAAATTAATCTGGGAGCCTTCTCCTGATAGTGGATTACTAGCAGCCAGAGATACTGGTACTCCAGTATAACGACAAGATATTCAGATTACATGGTGAGGTCTAGAAGCCGATTAACTATTATTAGGCACACACTAAAAATTAACATTAAATGTTAAAAAATCATGTCTTTGCCAATCCTTGTTTTTTCATTAAAATAATAAAAATATTATTGAAAAAATGCTTGTTAAAATGAATTTTATTTAAGAACTGAAACATCAGTCTCATTAGCGTTAGTCAGTCTCATTAGCATTATTGGTGTGTAAATGTGATCATGTGACCAATTATACTAATGAGACCAACGTTTAATTCTTATATTTCTATTTAAGATACTTTTATTTATACAATTTCACTGTTTAATATGATCAATTACATGAATTTTCCACAAATCTGAGGTTGTGTCATTGTTGTCCATAACCTATTTCACAGTGTCACATGACAAACTACAGTTGTCTAAAATAAACACCAGTTGATGTAACTGTTAACTGATACATTGAAGGAATTGATAGTAGAAATGGAAGTATTTTCTCTGATGTGTTTATAATTAACAATAACATTTTGGTATTCAGTTTATATCTGTTTATAAAATAGATTACAACATAGTGTCACATCATTGAGCCTTGACCCGTGTTTTAAAATGTCCAGATTTCGTAAGTTTTGTATTCAGATCACACAGTTGTTGTAGGAAACCATCATTAGGACACACCTCTCTTTTACTTCTAACCAATCGTAAAGCATCTTGAACTGTCATGTGATGTTTGATCATTAGATATGCTATAACTATAGTGGCTGACCGACTGACACCTTGCACACAATGGACATAAACTCTACCTGAAAACAGAAATAAAAATTAATGGAGTTTTACAACTTACCCCTCCACACCTCCTGGGCTAATGAAGATGGGAAACACCATGCAGTGTGCAATTAGGAAAACTTTACCAGGACAACATGATAAGCCTGCTCTTTTATTTACACTAATTAGCAGATCTGTTAATTAAGTCTGACAAAGTAAAAATGAGATATTTACATCCTTCTGACTTGGACAAATAAATGGGCAGTGCCATGCAGTGTGCAATGAATGGATTTTTTTATTTCCAACTGTTGAGCTAAACCAATTTATATTTATGTTTGAAATTTTGTTTTTTGAAAGTCATGATTGACCAGAAATTTTCTATTTTCACAATATTGATTTTTTTTTATAAATTTAAGGTCAGAGGATCCATAAAATCATAAAAAGTTATTGAAATTGTCAGTGAACCAGATGATATTTGACCAGTTTAGAAAATAAGGATAGGCTCACAGGGGCAGGGGCTTGGTTCTTTTAAACAAACAGCAAGTGAACAGCCCCTGTGGATTGGATGAACTGAAACTATACATCTGTATAATTATTATTGTAGCCTATAAGACTTTCAGAGAGTTCACATGGCTGTTCATGTAAATTTGTTATTTCTAATATTGCTTACCGCCTTTCTGTAAAGCATCATGTATAAATTCAGCACAGGAATAGAAATAGGGTGAAAGGTCAAAGTTCATTTGATCTGTAGCTTCAATGCCTTTGAACTCAATGTCATATTTTCTGTACATCACATGGTTTGAGTTGACATGGTATTTGGTTTTACCAAGTGCTGTGTTTAATATATGGCTTATTCTCAGTTTCTTTAAAGTTGAAGGACTTTTGGCTACAGTTCTACAAAAGATGCTGATATATATATGTATAATGGAAAACTGAAAGAAATGAAACAGAAGCTGCAATTGAGCTCTGGTAAATTAAATATTTAGGCATCTATACAGACAGCTGGTAAGGATAACTGTCTAAATAGACAGATGGTTGAAATTGATCACTATCAGCTGGTAAAGTTGATATTTAGAAGACTATACAGATAGCTGTTATTGAGCTCAAACAGCTGGTAAAGATAACTGTCTAAATATACAGATGGTTGAAATTGATCACTATCAGCTGGTAAAGTTGATATTTAGAAGACTATACAGATAGCCGTAATTGAGCTCAAACAGCTGGTAAAGTAAATATTGAGATATGTCTATACAGATAGCTGGTAAAGCGTCAGTTCCACAGACTTGTCCTGGGGACTTACAGAAATTTTTTCCCTATGTAAAATAAAACGAAATTTTGGTGTGAGGGGCTAAAAGTGGGACCAACCAATATGGTATGTATCTTACCCTTCTCCAAGCACTATGTCCGGAAAAACTTCATCACAATCTGTACTAGGCAATAGAACTAGACCTCCAGTAGAAGCAGTGATTATATTCATTAATTCATCAATAGAACAGGGTGGGGCCTCTTCACTTGATTGACAGGCCATTTTATAAATGTCAAGCCCCTGTTTTTAAAATGCAATTTCAGTTTTCCATTCAAATCATTAGTCTTTCATTCTGAGCACGATTGAGTTTCTGTAGGAAGATAAAAACAAAAATTTTAATCTGTAGTTTCATAACAGGGGCCTTAATTCTGCAAAACTTATCTTCAGATGATTTTAGTGTTCTTGAAAACTTAGCTTAAGATGAGTTTAGTGTTCTTGAAAACCTAGCTTAAGGTGAGTTTAGTGTTTCAGTCATCTGATTGAAATTAGAAGGTTAGTCCCACTGTCTGGACAAAAATTCCTTCATTCCACAGCACTGCAGCCCTTAAGATGAAGACAAGGATGTTGAAACTCCATTTATTTTATTTTTGTCTGGTGTCATA
Organism: Nipponacmea schrenckii; assembly: GCA_030562195.1. Taxonomy (NCBI): domain Eukaryota; kingdom Metazoa; phylum Mollusca; class Gastropoda; family Lottiidae; genus Nipponacmea; species Nipponacmea schrenckii. Next base: position 35,333,321 of record CM060201.1, read on the forward strand.
CAGCTGTATCCCTTGATAAAAATGACTATGTATGTTTATTTAATCATAGTAATACCATGATAGTACCTTGTTCCTTGTAATCATATTGAAATCGAACTGCTCTCAACTTCATTCTAAATGTTCAAATGAAAGATATTCTAGAACTATGTTTGTTAAATTAGCATCCCTTTTAAAATATTAGAAAATTATTTTTAATTAGTTTAATTATTAAATATAGTTTATATTACAATCTCTAGAAATAATAAACAAGGCTAAACCTAGCTTCAATAAATTAATCAAAACAATAACAATAACTTAACTCATCCTAAAATCAAATTTTACAAACTTATTTTAGGTTTGATGCAATTGGTACTGATAAACTTAAAATGATTTTATATTTATGAAAATATTAGCACATATTAACAGTTTGTTGTTTACAAGCAATATTCAGTCCAATAAGCAACAGTTAGTGAAGTATATTTTACACTTGAAGAGTGTATGTAAACTATAACAGTTTATCTAACACTATGGTATGCCATATATGGTCTTTATTCATTTTTGGTGCCTTTCAATATGAAGCCCAGATCTTGTGATTAGAATCTTGTGTTCCTAGTTTTTTAATAACCTAAAATCACCAAATACAGATGCCTCTTAAGCTATGTATGTATAAGCAATCCCTTTCATAGAATCTTAACAAAAAAATATACAAATAAGGCTTATACTACCATTTGAGATGCAAATAAAATATTAGCACTTGGAAAGAAAAACAATAAATCAAGAAATTTGCATCAATCTTGATATTCCTTAAGTGGAATGAGGCCATATTACTAACAATAAAAAATTCCTTAATCAATATTTATCATGATACCATCAATATTTATCATGATACCATTAATATTCATCATGATACCATCAATATTTATCATGATACTATTAATATTCATCATGATACCATTAATATTCATCATGATACCATTAATATTTATCATGATACCATTAATATTCATCATGTTGCCATCAAAATTTATCATTATACCATCAATATTTATAATGATACCATTAATATTTATCATGATACCATCAATATTTATCATGATACCATCAATATTTATCATGATACCATCAATATTTATCATGATACCATTAATATTTAACATGATACCATTAATATTCATCATGATACCATCAATATTTATCATTATACCATCAATATTTATCATGATACTATCAATATTTATCATGATACCATTAATATTCATCATGATACCATCAATATTTATCATGATACCATTAATATTCATCATACCATCAATATTTATCATTATACCATTAATATTCATCATGATACCATCAATATTTATCATGATACCATTAATATTCATCATAATACCATCAATATTTATCATGATACCATTAATATTCATCATGATACCATCAATATTTATCATACCATTAATATTCATCACGATACCATCAATATTTATCATTATACCATTAATATTCATCACGATACCATCAATATCTATCATGATACCATCAATATTTATCATGATACCATTAATATTCATCATGATACCATCAATATTTATCATTATACAATTAATATTCATCATGATACCATCAATATTTATCATGATACCATTAATATTTATCATGATACCATCAATATTTATCATGATACCAGTAAATCAGCCAGATCTACAATCCCTAATGATTCTTAGATAGGGAAACAGTAATATTAAAACCCAGGAAAGTCAAACTAATCTCAGACTATAGTAATATGTCAGTTAAGAGCCCAAGATAGATATACTACTACTGGGTTTATTACATATTTCGTTTCATAACACATACAGGTAACGTTATCAAGTAAAATTATAACCAACATAACAGGACAAGTCATATACTGTATTTCAGTTCATCAAGTATCAATCAGCGAAAGTGAAAATTGTAACTTGTACTGCAAGTTCGACTCTATAAATTATCAATCAGCGAGAGCGGGACTGAGTTTTGGAAATTTCACGGGCAGCCATTATCATATTTTCTTCTTTCCTAATCAACATGTTGATTTTCTCTTTTTTCTCTTCTGTATTACAGATGATAACAAAATTGCTGCCACTTTTCCGTGCTCGACCTCTAATTTGAACTAACGCCGTAACGTTTGACGGAGGGTTTAAACTAACCACTAATTGGCATGCTGGGATATCTACACCCTCCTCGGCGACAGACGTAGCAACAACAATGTTATATTTGTTGGCTTTAATTCCTTCTAAAGTTCGCTTCTGCCGCTGAACTCTCATTCCACTTTCACTCCCTTTACCATGACCCACTAAATATGTCACTTTTAAATTTGTTAAAGTGTTTTGCAAAAGTTTACTTAGTTTTTTTGCTGAGCTTCGCATCTGGACCAAAACCAGCGCCATGGCAGATTTTTCTGAGAAGTCGATGTAACAAGTATCATTTAGAGTGTTGATGAGTTCACGGAACGCTGCAGACTGTAAAACATTGTCGGTGATTTCCCCACCAGGCACTTTCTTGGAATCAATATAATTCTGAATACACCTAGTCAATTTATCGTGGGGAATACCATAGTCTTCAATCAAATGTAAGTTATTTCCCCTTCCAGATACGATCAACTTTTGTAGCTCCGGCATAGCGAAGGTCAAGGATCCTGTTTCCAAATCTGAAATCGCTTGCAAGATTTTCTTGGTATGGAGACGTAGTAGATCAACACCACATTTGTCTTTTTCGGATTTTTCTTTCATAAAGTCAATGATATAGCAGACAGTATGCTGGGCTTCATCATCTAACTTACTCGCTAATGCTTCAAAACTGCTGATGTCATTCTCTCGTGTTGGAAAGCCTGGAACTTTTTGAGTATAGCCACATAATTCGGTCAACTTTATGAAACAATGAAAAAGATGAACCTTCAACTGAATTTCAAACATTTCTTCTTCTTGTGTGATTGGATGACACAGAATTTTCAAACGGGCTGTTGATTGAAAATTTTCTAATTCTTCCATTTCTTGACTGCCTTCCGTAATCCCCACTCGCACTTCACCCAAATTCTGCAACAATATTTTCAACATGTCCACTGTTTTGGGGACAGTATCGCAGCCGGCGGGAGACGCAGTCAAACCTAGTAGCTTGGGTCGATCTCGGACGTCCAGTGGTTTGTGTGAGTTGTTCATCAAGGTTGCGTAGGGGTGACGTTTGACGCAGTGATGAACTTCGTCCATGACGACCAGACTGAAATCACTCCAATTTATTCTTTCTTGACAAATTAAATTATCGCAAAATGCTGAAAAAGATAAAAGATTTTTTCATCAAGTGATCAAAAGTTCAATATCAAAAACTATTGTCTGAGGAAAGTAAAACGTTTTTTGAATATTTTCCATTATAATTAATTTCAACTGAACGTGTTTTGGAACAGCAGCTTCAAGACTGTACTGATAGTCTAAAATTGTTTTTTGCGTTGACAAAATATAAAGAAGTACACATTATGTGTTTAAATCTGAGAGAAAGCTGTATTTATTCAATGTCAACTAATAATAAATATATTTTATCAAAACATTCCAAGAATAAGATGATTTAATGTCATTTACAAAGTGGTGTTGCATCAATATTTCCGTTATTGGGATAACACTTTCTTGGTATAGCACAGATTCTAGTGCTGAAAATTGGCTGAAACACGAATGGGTTTCGAACCAGTGATCTCAGAGTCAGGCACCTAATCTCCAGCAATACATGTCAACCGTCTAGACCACAGGGCCAACGGACCCTCCACAAAATAGAAGGCAGCAGACCAGTAAACTATAGGCTATATTACCTGCAGTAGTAACAATAATATCGTGTTTCCATAGTGGTATCTTTTCATGTTTCGATATTCCCCCAACAGCTATTTAAATGTTTCGAACTAGTGATCATTTAGTTATCAAGTTGCACTCTGAATCTGCATGACAATAATAGATAAGTTTCTAATACTTGACATTGTGAAGATGTATAAGATGAAGTTTGTAATAGCTTGACATTGTGAAGATGTATAAGATGAAGTTTGTAATAGCTTGACATTGTAAGATGTATAAGATGAAGTTTGTAATAGTTGACATTGTAAAGATGTATAAGATGGTTTGAATATTACCATTTAAACGATGTATAAATAAATCCTTGTAACTAGATGAATCATTTAAAGATTTCAGTAATTTGTAATGAGTCTTGATATTGTACAATAATATGATAAAGTTTTAATATCTTGACATTGTGAAGATGTATAAGATGAAGTTTGTAATAGCTTGACATTGTGAAGATGTATAAGATGAAGTTTGTAATAGCTTGACATTGTGAAGATGATATAAGATGAAGTTTGTAATAGACTTGACATTGTAAGATGTATAAGATGAAGTTTGTAATAGCTTGGCATTGTAAAGATGTATAAGATGAAGTTTGTAATAGCTTGACATTGTAAAGATGTATAAGATGAAGTTTGTAATAACTTGACATTGTGAAGATATATAAGATGAAGTTTGTAATAACTTGACATTGTGAAGATGTATAAGATGAAGTTTGTAATAGCTTGACATTGTGAAGATGTATAAGATGAAGTTTGTAATAGGTTGACATTGTGAAGATGTATAAGATGAAGTTTGTAATAGCTTGACATTGTGAAGATGTATAAGATGAAGTTTGTAATATCTTGACATTGTGAAGATGTATAAGATGAAGTTTGTAATAGGTTGACATTGTGAAGATGTATAAGATGAAGTTTGTAATAGGTTGACATTGTGAAGATGTATAAGATGAAGTTTGTAATAGACATTGTGAAGATGTCAGATGGGAACTAACCTTTTATAAATCTTCTCGCTCAACTCTCTGATGATATACAGGGCCTGCTGTATTACTAATAATGTTTTATCTACCAAGAACAGAACTGGGCGTGTTGGGTTGTTCTTTAACATGGCCGACATTACCATCACACTAACTAATGTTTTACCAGTTCCTATAATACACAGATCAGGTGTTTCTATTCAAGTATATGTTAATTCTATAAAAGTAATATGTACAGTGGATACACCCAGTCTTCTAGAGAATTTATAACATTTGTAACTGGTAACAATAAATTAAAAATCTAACCAAGAATTTAATGTTAAGTCTATTAAAACGAGAGCCTGTTTCACAAAAACTTAACTTAGGATGATTTTAGTGTTCCAATGGTAAAAGTTATCTTAACATATTTTCAGTGTATTATTTCAGTCAGATGAAAATGTGTCCAGTTTGAACAAGACCTCATCAATATAAATGTTCATACCAAATTTGATTAAAATCTGATGAAAACTGTAGTCTCTATTGTGTTCACAAACAAATTTTGACGCATTTTTACTTAGTCAAAGCAACAACTCAAAAACTGTTTATCATAAATAGGTCTCTAATTGTGTTAACAAGCCAATTGTGAATGCCAGACGGACGTAAGCGGCAACACCAATATACAACCACATTATAATATGGGCTTATAAAAATATATTTACCAGTTGGTAGAAAACACACATGATCCGATTTCATAGCTTTCCAAAACAATTCAACTTGATATGATCGAGGTTTAGATATCGTTAAATCACTACTAGAAAATTCTCCACGATTAAACTGAAAATAACATGAGAAAAAAAAAACCCAATATTAAAGGTATAATAGGCGTTAGAATACACTCGTCCTACGGCTTATATTTGTGTTTCATATTGACTATTAGTTAAATAAGTATGCATCCCACACTTCACCAAATTTTAAAAAGCCACAATAAAAATATATTCGGAATTTTAAAAAAAAGTGAGCCAGCGACGATTCCATTCGGTTTGAGAATAAAAGCGTCTGGTAAAGCAACGCTAAAACATCATTGTGGAATTCAACAGTAGGGGTCAAGGACGCGTGAAAACTCACATGTTAGAGTTACTTCCCTTTATTTTTACACGATTTGAAAATCGCTTGATGGATGGCTCAAGCGTTTTATGATTAACTACTTTATTTTGGGGATTTATCGGATTTTAGAGGGATTTTGATGTATAGGTAAGTCCACTGATGGATATATACTGTTATTGTCCAAATTTGAGTGAACTTAAAATTTTATGTTCGTTCTAACGCCTATTATCCCTTTAACAAACTTGAACATGTTTTCAAACATAGTCTAGGTTCTATGCTTATAGGATTATATTTGTTCCTCTTAAAAACAATAGTCATCTCAATGTCAGGCTATTGCAGCTTTTCTTTTAAGCTTTAAAGTTGGATTCTCTCATTGTTTAGAGGCAAAACAAGCTTACTAATTGATTAATAATAATAATATATATTGTTTAAAGCCCATTACATCACAATTAACCAGTCTTTCTAATGAATAATCCATGTATTCTAGAGTTAAACTGAATATGGATGTAGAAAGACCTTGGTAATCCAAAAAAACTATATTATCAGGTTGACCGAGGTATTTCTTTCCATCATAATTAGGCTAATTACAAGTTAATTAGGGACTATTGCCAGATCATAAGAACATCTCCATGCTCAGTTGATATAAGTATTAGCGGTCCAATCATCAAATATATATATATATATAAATATGAATAAATGAAAATAAGAGAGCTGGATTGCTAAGAGGTTTTCTAAACTTTTTTAGGTGTATCAGGGACACTGAAAGCCTTGATTTCTACTATTTCAATTTCTAGTCAGATGTTTGTAATTTATTCGTGCATTCGATGATGTAATTTCGTAAAATCTACTAATAATATCTAAGTATGTGATATTCATAAAAAGCTTAATTTAAATGGAATTGCCGGCACATTTGATTAAAAAAAACTGGAACGGTGTAAGTTAAGCTAACCAAGTCTCAAATACACGTAATAAATATAAAACCTCTTTACAATCCCTTTAAATAAAAAGCACTTACTGATTTCCTTATAGGATCATGTGATAATTTAGGGGCTTTCATTTCTGACATTGTTTGTAGATGTCGTGCTCCATTTTTATGTTTGGTTAGTTCTTTCTCTGTGTTACAATTCACTTGACAAATTTCGCAGAAACCTTTATGGTGGACAGAGCGTTGTGGTTTGGATACAATAGGTCTCGCTCCGCTCAGGAATACATTCGGTGATCGACTTTCAAACGATGAATGAGTAGATTCAGCCAATGAATTAACATCTTGTTGATCATGTGATGTGTGTTTTTGAGCACGTTCAGACGGTGTTGAACGTAAACTTATCGTCTCATCGTCAATCTCTCCGGGGTGGGCTGTGGTTTCAGCATTAATTTGAAAATCTACTGATTCTGTATGCTCTTCATAATTATTACCAAACGACATTTTTGAATTCTTATTTTGATGATTTTTTAACAATGATGGCTTTTTAAACTTCTTTCCAAAGACTGTGGCCCCATCTCCAAAAAGGTCTGCTCCATTCTCGTCATCAAAATCTTCATCAGAGTCACTGAGATTTGTGGACGTATCATCCGGTACAAATGTATGCCCTCGAGTTTGTTTGGGATCAACTGTTAATTTCGGTGTCGTTCGTATAAGATTGGCGTTAGGAAAGTAATTTGGTAGGCTTGAATCCGTTAATAAATCAGGTTGATTTTGTGCACTAGGCATTTGTTTGCCTTGAACTGAATTTTCTTTTATAAAATTTACGCCATTTCGACCATAACTTCCAGGTTCTGTTTCAGACGTTTTTGATACGCCGTTACCGGTCAAAGTTGCCAAATCATTACGCATATATGCAAACTGGACTGTACTACTAGGCCTCTGACTTTCTCCTGTAAAGAGCTGGTTGCTGGTAGCAGTTTGCTGGTGAAGGTTTGCTCCAGTTATCTGTTCTTGGTTTGATTTCTGCCTTTGTAACATATCAAGTGAATTCATCATAGGGTTTGGTGACCGTCCATCTTGAAATGTATTTCCCACAATTCTATTTAGCTCTGAAGAATGTTCAACAGATAAGGGGGTCCCGTTTCGAGTTTTTCTCAATAGAATGGCTTTCTTTCTTTCTAGCAATTTCTGCATCTGTCTATCAATTACTTCCAACTCCTGAACAGAACTGTTATTCATGGAATCTAGTTCCAGTTGACTCATCTTCTGTTCTATTTCTTGTGAATTTATACTGGATGTTTCACTGTTACTGGCTTGAATATCTCGAGTCGCTTTTTTAGCCAAATGTTTAGGGGTTGTTTGATGCTGTCGAAGTTGTGCCAAGGTGTTTAAGGGACATTCGCATATGTCACACCAAACCCAGTCTGTTTTATCTAAAGGGTTGATTGGATTAGTTGCCCATTGATTTCCCGAGCTCCCTGCTCCCATAGCCATTTTCATGGCCATTTTCTGCTGATGTTTTTTGGATGTGAAATGTTGTTGGGCTGGTTCCTGTCCTGATAAATTAATCGCACAGACGTCACACGATAAAGGGTACTCATGCCCAGTATTGGCTTCTTTTAAACGCTGTGCAGCTTTGGTATGTTTTGAGCCTGATAGATGCTGTTGGGCATGACTTGCTGAGGTGAGCTCAATATCGCAAACAAAACATCTTCCTCGACCACTTTCAAAAATATATGTTTCTGGATCACTTTGGTGTATGTTATTCTGCTGTAAATTAGAACTTGGTACATGTCCACCTAAAACTTGCCCTCCTCGAAAAACTGGAGCTGAATTTTTCCTTATTGCAGCTTTGATATGTTTAGATCCATTTATATGCTGTTCTTTATGGGCCATGGATGTTAGTTGAATGTCACATAGAAAACAGAAGCCTGTACTTCCATTGAACCTGTACTCTGGAGAATCTTTAGTGTATGCAGGTAGCTCTGATGACATTTGATTGGTTGTAAGGATATTGCTACTTTGACCAAAATTAGACACAAGTTTTCTCGCATGAGCAATATTATCATTCTCCATTCCATGACTAAGAAAATTAGTTTTAGGCAACATGGCGCGTTTTTTGTGTTTTTCACTGCTGTAATGTTGCAGAGCACTTGAAGGACCTGTAAACGGCACCTGACACACATCACAGAATGTATTTTCATCCGTAATTTGATTGTCTTCTTCATCACTATCAAGCCCTTGCCAAGGATTTCCAGACAGGAGCGATTTGATCTTGTCCACAGAAACAATGTTACTGCCTGGTGTCTGAAATTGTCTGTCTAAATGGGAAGTAAGCGAATGTTCATTTGATGAATTCGAGGTTGATGTACTGTCTCCAAACAAAGAAACCTTTTTCTTATGTTTGTCACTTTCCAGATGTTGTTTCATATTGTCTACACATGTCACAGAAATATTACAAATAGAACATGTTAAATTATCAGTTGGAACTACTGGTGAACTAGGGGCAGCAAAACTGATATTTGTTGAACTAGGGGCAGCAAAACTGATATTTGTTGAACTTGGGGCAGCAAAACTGACATTTGTTGAACCCAGGGTAGCAAAACTTGCACTAGTATTCCCACTAACCCCAGAACTCAAGGACAGTTTTCTCTTTAAATGTTTTTGTCCAGATAGATGTTGTTTGGCATGCGCCTTTGATGTTAGTTCTATGTCACAAGCAAAACATTTTCCCCTTTCAGCTACCTCATCAAAACAATATTCCTGTCCAGCACTGACAGCTTCCTGTCTTATCTCAGGGGCACAGCTATACCCTTCACTTCTACGGACTCTCTCCTTATGAGGCCGACTAGAATTATGTTCTTGCCAGCTCTGAACACTGTTACATTGGCAGTTACAGATTTCACAGAAAAACGGGTTTTGTGTAAACCCTTGTCTTACCGCAGCCTCTCTTTTCCTGTGGTCATGGCTTTGGTAGTGGTCGTCTGCAGATTTCTGGCTGTTAAAGGGCTTCTGGCAAACTTGACAATAATCCCAAATATCTGACATCGTTTATCTTATCATGTGATACAGATGTCAGATGGAAATTCCATAAAAATTCTAGGAAAAACACTTTTCATTTCTTAAAGAATGAAAGCGAAAGTAGACAAAAGTAGTCAATTAAATGTTATGTGACGTTAGTAGAGTATTGAAAGACACGACTCTAACAAATATCAAAATTACTTCTGCAAATTAAACGAATTTCTATCTAATTCCTTTAGCGTACCGTACCTAACTAACTATTAGGGGGGAAAACCCACGACTTCATAACTATAACGTCATTAGGTCAAGGACACTTCTCAATCGGGGCATAGAGTAAAATTTTCGAAGTTTTACCTTTTGGGGATGAAATCAACAAATGAATTGGATTTAGATATGAATGAAGAAATAAATCCTAACCACTTACCGTTTTCAAACTTTATCTTTCAACAATTTTTATTCAAAGATTTAAAAGGACAAAAACTTTAAGAAACAAACGGGGTATATTTTCGGTCCGAAACTAAAGTGTATTAATAGCTCACTTCTATTTTCGTAGTTTTTCTAGCTTCACATTGATTTGTTTTGGATACATCAAACATGGCGTCGAATTCAAGCGAAGAAGTAAGTTTTTATTGAAATAAGATTTCTAACGATATTATTGAGTTCATAGAATCACCCAATCTATGCAAGAATTATACACGACTACACGGAGGTCTGCTAAAAGATTTTTTCAAATACAGCTTTTTCTTCAGGATCGCTTCTCCTAAAAAATAAAAATGAGTAAAAGTTAGCCTAAAAGTAAAAGATTCAACACTTCGAAGACTTCTTGTACATGTACTGTTGTATTCTCTCGAATTTACCTGAAGAAAGGAGTAAGGGCTACTTCACACGTCAGTTTGCAGTGTGTTCGTCAATGAGTTCGCCACTCACCAGTGAGTCCATCAGTGAGTTCGTCAGTCCGTCACTGAGATCGCCACTCCGTCAATATTGCTAGAAAGACTCTTCCCCGAGATTACCTTACTCAGTTGCAGTATAATATTGTTTAGTCATCCCTCACTTATATGAATCATAGGTAAGCACTAAGCAGTCATTTAGGCACACTTTTTTTTGCACACCTCATAATTCACATTTAGACACAGCACTTTAGGTACACTTCATTTAGGCACGCGGTCGGATAAATACTTGTCACTTAGGCACAGTGTTATATTGACACAGCATATAAAGCACACTTTCAATTAGACACATACTTATTAAGGCACACTCAAATTAGGCACATCTTCAATTAGCTGTGTTCCTAAAAGAAGTGTGCCTACAGTACTAGGTCTAAATGAGGTGTGCTTAAAAAATATGTGCCTAAATGACAGTGAACCGATTATATGGGTATGTTTTAGCAGGATTATGCCCTTTTGTCTGAAGAAAAGAATTGTAAATGAAAATTTAGTAAATGAAAATCATGGCATGATAATTTCAGGTAATAACTGAGTTATTGGAACAACAATCTATTAAAAAAGATAAAGATGTAGAAGAACTTTATTTAGCCAAAAGGTAAACTAAAATTACATGTCTAGCGGTTAGAGCGTTGGTTCTTTACATTATGACGTCATTTGTTTGGATACGTTAAAAATGTCGCATGTGAGTTCTAATCTCGATCGGTGTGTGATAGTTCGATGACCTTGAATAAGTCATCTTCACTCAAAATTCAAGTCCACCCAGCTGTAAATGGGTATGGATAATCCTGGACAGATCAATACAAAGAGGTTTGGTGCCAAGGACTAGCTTGTAGATGTAATGGTGTAGACCTAATGTAAATTGAAATCTTTTGTTTATGCGATTGTGAAGAGTACACCATCCACACTTTGAGCATGCTTACAGACTACACATCTTTTGTTTTCTACAGTAAAGAACTCTTCCAAAATCTAAAACTAAACCTATTAAAAACTCCAAAAGTTGCTGATCTCTATTAAAATAATTGCAAACTGCAGCCTTAATTTAAAAATATTTTTCTTAATCTACTACATTCCCGATGTGTCGGTCATTTTGCAAAGAGTGTTGATGACTCTCTCTCTCTAATTGCATTTCTTTAAAAGTGATTGAAGAGGACTCTTAAATTCCATTAAAACAAGGCAATGATTGATTTACTATTAAAAGCTCAATACCAAGAGGTTTGATCAAGCTTCAACTGGTAGAAAGCATCTTTGTGAAACCATAATGTTATTCATGTAAAAAATATTTGATTTAGATTTTTGAATTGGACAGGAATAGTAGATCTAATTGAAATAAACTATGTGTGTATTTTTATTCCAGAAATCTTAGTGAAGTATGTGATTTAAGACAGTTTCGATTTTTGAAATATTTATGGTTAAATGGCAATAAAGTAAGAAATATAGCAATCGTCAAATTATATCCCAAAATTCTCATCATAGGGGAAAATAAATAAACTTATATTATTGTCCTGTTGTTTAACAGCTCTTAGAATCTTTAAATTAGTGTATGAGGTCAGACACAAAAGAATGAGATTGAAGACTTATTAAGTGTAACTGAAGAAAGCTATAACAGAAATGTTAAACAACAGGGGCCTTTAAAACTTAACTTAAACAAAATCAGGATTTGACGAAAACAGTAAAATTTTAAATGAGCCTTTATGGTTGACCTATCAGAAAACTGGAATACTAAAATCTTCTGAAGTTAAGTTTTCTAGTATAAGGTTCAGAGACAATAATATAATATAAGTTTTATTGTCATTGTAAATTTTAAAACTATTTTGTCTAAAATCAGGATATGTACATGTATTACATTCAAATCATGGATACCATGGGGATCAGTTATAGTATTAAATATCGTCTGCTAGATGGCACAGAGCCAAGTCAGTCACATGACTTGTGAGAACGGCATGTTGAGTAAGATCTATGCGGTGACAATAGCGTCACTCGTGCTCTAGTCATAGCCGTATGAATTTTGTGAGGTTTTATCTATGTGTACAATGGTTAAAATTAAACTATATTTTAAGATATCGCTATATTTGGTGACTTAATGACGAGTCAACCTAAGAAAAAAAGGAAACAAAATTCTAGATTTTTATTTAAAAATGAATAAGCATCAGAATGATTTAAATTTACATCATCAATATATTTCAGTTGAGAAGAATAAATTGTTTACAAGGAAATTGTCGGTTGGTGGAACTGTATTTACAAAATAATCAACTGGTGTCTATAGACGGGGCATTACGTCACCTGACTTGTTTAAAACTACTATTTCTTCATAATAATCAGTTATTTAAACTAGACCAGGTTTTAAACGAGTTAAAAAAGTTGAACTGTTTAGACACATTGAGTAAGTAGTCTATGTGTCGCTGTCATTATGTCGTCCAAATGTCGCCCAATATATTTAGTTTTATCTAGATTGCTACGTGCATTTTTGTTCAATACTGCCTGATTTTTTTTTTTTAATTGTGTATGTCACAAACCATTGTAGAGGCAATTTGAACATTTTTTGAAAATTTTTTTAATTCAAAGATAACTGAAACTTTGGAAAATGATTATACATAGACAAAGTTCAAGTTCAACAAACCCTAAACAAAACAAGTGCAACAAACTTGAATATGTCATCTTCACTCATAATTTCAGTCCACCCAGCTGTAAATGGGTACGGATAATCCGGGAAAGATCAATGTTAAGAGGTTTGGTCAAGGACCAGCTGGTAGAAAGAATCCCTGTCACGGCGGACTTGTGAACCTAAGTTGTTATCCTTATAAAATATAGTTGTTTCTTTCTTTCTTTCTTAGATGTAATAGAGATCTGTTTTCTAGGTACACAAGTCATCTTAAATTTAAATTTTGATATTTTCAGGTTTGTTTGATAATCCAGTGTCCCAGGAACCAGACTACAGAATCCATGTTTTAAATTCCATCAAATCTCTTCAGATACTAGATAGACAAGGTAAGAATCTTTATATGACATTTAGAAGTAGGTGGAACATTAAATAAATGAATACAGTATTATAGATATACTACTTATGTGAATTGAAAATTTGCTAAAAATGAAAGAGAAGTAGTATAGTTTTTCTATAATAGTGGTCTTATTTATTTAATGTAAGAGCTATTCCTTATATATCTACATCCAATTGACAGCTTGATATAGATGGTACAGAACAAAAACTTATTTTGATTAATATCACTCTGGTGACAGCTGTTAATATTTGTTTTACTTAAGACTGGAAACTGGTATAAGATTGATCCCATGTAATCCAATATAATTGATACCCTGCAGCTCCCTGTGTATAAATATGAATTTTCTGTTTCAGTCAAAATACACGATATTTAGATTGATTTAATCATAGAGGTATAACGATTTTTTAAAATTTTAAAATTTTCAGAGGTGTCAAAATCAGAACGAGATTTAACCAAGAAAATTTACCAGCAAGAAGCTGACCATGTATCGCAAACTATTGCGTTTGGTCGCCGTACTCAGGGGCCACCCAAATTATACCATATGTATACAGATACACACAATAAAACAACCAAAGTTGGTAGGTCGGATTTTTTATGAGCTACATTGGCTGGGTGATGATATGCGACCATCTTAGTGTCTTAGTACAATATTGTACTCCAAACAGAGACAATCATAGACTCTATATTTTACATGGGTCAGAATTTGGTCCAATACACAAGGACATGGTCCTGTCTAACATTCAGTCCATAGAGACAAACATAGACTCTTTATTTTACATGGGTCAGAATTAGGTCCAATACACAAGGACATGGTCCTGTCTAACATTCAGCCCATAGAGAAAAAAGACTCTTTTTAATTTTAAAAAATGGGTCAGAATTAGGTCCAATACACAGGGACATGGTCCTGTCTAACATTCAGTCCATAGAGACAAACATAGACTCTTTATTTTACATGGTTCAAGTCTAATACACAAGGACATGGTTCTGTCTAACATTCAGTCCATAGAGACAAACATAGACTCTTTATTTTACATGGTTCAAGTCTAATACACAAGGACATGGTTCTGTCTAACATTCAGCCCATAGAGACAAACATAGACTCTTTATTTTACATGGGTCAGAATTTGGTCCAATACACAAGGACATGGTCCTGTCTAATATTCAGCCCATAGAGACAAACATAGACTCTTTATTTTACATGGTTCAAAGGTCTAATACACAAGGACATGGTTCTGTCTAACATTCAGTCCATAGAGACAAACATAGACTCTTTATTTTACATGGGTCAAGTCTAATACACAAGAAATGGTTCCGTCTAATATACTACACTGATAATGTGAACTGGACAATGAATGATATGAACAAAAAATAAAAAAATATATGCATGATTCAAGTTATTTATCAGTTCTTGTTTTTTACTTTAGATAAGCGAAATATTGGAAACAGTTTTATACAAGATCAGTAAGTATAAAATGATATATTTATATAAAACAACATGGTTAAATAAAGGTTCAGATTATTTTGATCCATTTTATTACTGAGAACAGTGACACTTTCCATCAAATACAGTGACTGCAGTTACCAACAATAAAACATGAATATTACAGAGTTTCTTGGGTTTTTCCTTCTATATTTGCTTATTGTAGAAAATCGAGACATCACTGTGACACATTCTATCTGTCCTCAGTTTATGATAGTGTTACATATGTTAGGTATTTATTTCTAAAACCCCAACCTTTTAATCAGAATAATATCCAAAAAATTTGAAAAGCTGACCCTGCTCATGTGAAAAAAGAAGGAAAATTTCCTATTTAACCCTTAAAATATTACCTCATTTTGCTGCTTGTTTTCAAATAACCTTGCATTGAAATAATTTAATTTTTCAACCATGCATGTCTTCTTAAAACAGAAAAGTATCTACTGGAACTGGAACCTGTTTCACAAAATTTTAACTAAGATACAATCAAGATTTTAAGAAATACAGTAACCTGATTGGTTAATTAAAACTTAATTTTAGTGATTGACCAATCTGACCATTGGAACACTAAAATCATCCTAAGTTAAGTTTTCGTCAAACAGGTTCCTGTTTACACATCAGTAAGATTGCTGAACCAACAATAATCTCAATAATTGCAGGGTAGTGTATGATTCACTAGAGGATGCTGTCAATGATAGAAGGATGAAGAAATCACTGATGTTATATACCAGCATGGATTGGTCTAAAGTACCGAGAATTGAGGAAAGAAGAACAGCTATTCAACCTTTTGATTGTCCTGAAATAGTCACTCATGTATATAGATAACATCTGTACGGATTCTAGACCATGTTTACAATGTCAAGCTATTACAGACTGTGTCTAGTATGAATTCATTGGGTTTTTTTTTATATTGTATAAGGAATGTTTGTAAATGAAGTGATTTGATTGGATTGTATGATAGTGTATACAGCCAATCACAGGCCTCAACAGAAACTTTGTTTGTGCATAATTGGCTAACAGAATTCCCGTCAATGACTTTGATTGGCTGTATTTCCTGGGTTACAACCCAATCACATAGTTTTATTTATATACTTCTGATGCATATTAAAAGAATGTTGTCAAGGTATAAGACACAGTTTGTAATAGCTGAACAGTTTAAGATTTGCTAGGCTCGTTCCTTTTGTAATGTAATTTGATTTTGGAGTTACAAAGAGTTTATATAAGAGAAATATGGCATTGATTTCAATCAGTATTCAGTAATGATATTTTTAGTTTTCATGACCTGTGATATATTTTCTTGGTTTATTAAAGATTTATCATTTTTTAAATTTCTAACTTTGATATCACATCTTTCTGTGTAAATATTCACCTCCAGATAATATGATGCCTTGCAATTAAAACTGTCTTCATTTTGGTATAATGAGGGAACAGACCTTCCGCTTATCTAGGTCGGATTCAAAACCAACAGGAGAAGTCCACTTTATTTATAGGTAGAATAAATAGTAATAGAAACTATACAGACTAAACTTATATCGTGTTGATTACTACTTACACTACCTAAAAACATTATCAAACAGTCCACTTTATTTATAGGTAGAATAAATAGTAATAGAAACTATACAGACTAAACTTATATTGTATTGATTACTACTTACACTACCTAAAAACATTATCAAACAGTCCACTTTATTTATAGGTAGAATAAATAGTAATAGGAACTATACAGACTAAACTTATATTGTGTTGATTACTACTTACACTACCTAAAAACATTATCAAACAGTCCACTTTATTTATAGGTAGAATAAATAGTAATAGTAACTATACAGACTAAACTTATATTGTGTTGATTACTACTTACACTACCTAAAAACATTATCAAACAGTCCACTTTATTTATAGGTAGAATAAATAGTAATAGAAACTATACAGACTAAACTTATATTGTATTGATTACTACTTACACTACCTAAAAACATTATCAAACAGTCCACTTTATTTATAGGTAGAATAAATAGTAATAGAAACTATACAGACTAAACTATATTGTATTGATTACTACTTACACTACCTAAAAACATTATCAAACAGTCCACTTTATTTATAGGTAGAATAAATAGTAATAGAAACTATACAGACTAGACTATATTGTATTGATTACTACTTACACTACCTAAAAACATTATCAAACAGTCCACTTTATTTATAGGTAGAATAACTAGTAATAGAAACTATACAGACTAAACTTATATTGTATTGATTACTACTTACACTACCTAAAAACATTATCAAACAGTCCACTTTATTTATAGGTAGAATAAATAGTAATAGAAACTATACAGACTAGACTATATTGTATTGATTACTACTTACACTACCTAAAAACATTATCAAACAGTCCACTTTATTTATAGGTAGAATAAATAGTAATAGAAACTATACAGACTAAACTTATATCGTGTTGATTACTACTTACACTACCTAAAAACATTATCAAACAGTCCACTTTATTTATAGGTAGAATAAATAGTAATAGAAACTATACAGACTAAACTTATATTGTATTGATTACTACTTACACTACCTAAAAACATTATCAAACAGTCCACTTTATTTATAGGTAGAATAAATAGTAATAGAAACTATACAGACTAGACTATATTGTATTGATTACTACTTATACTACCTAAAAACATTATCAAACAGTCCACTTTATTTATAGGTAGAATAAATAGTAATAGTAACAATACAGACTAAACTTATATTGTATTGATTACTACTTACACTACCTAAAAACATTATCAAACAGTCCACTTTATTTATAGGTAGAATAAATAGTAATAGAAACTATACAGACTAAACTTATATTGTATTGATTACTACTTACACTACCTAAAAACATTATCAAACAGTCCACTTTATTTATAGGTAGAATAAATAGTAATAGAAACTATACAGACTAGACTATATTGTATTGATTACTACTTATACTACCTAAAAACATTATCAAACAGTCCACTTTATTTATAGGTAGAATAAATAGTAATAGAAACTATACAGACTAAACTTATATTGTATTGATTACTACTTACACTACCTAAAAACATTATCAAACAGTCCACTTTATTTATAGGTAGAATAAATAGTAATAGAAACTATACAGACTAAACTTATATTGTATTGATTACTACTTACACTACCTAAAAATGCATTGCTCCTGTTCAGATGTGCAGAACATCTTTACATTACATAATAATGGATTAAGGGGATTAACTGTTTTTGAATAATCCATTAACTAAAATACCTAATTTATATAAACACTAAGATGCATTCTTCAAGGTTTTTAAAAAAAATTATGTTAATGAAATTGTTGTTATTTTGTTGGGCTGGATGTTGATGGGTTATCTAAAATATTTGAGGATGAGCAAAAAAAAGTTTTATTTTTATACAAGGTGTTTTAATGGATTTTAAATACAATGAAATTTTTATAATAGGATTATTTTTCTGTAATGAAGCGATAACAATACAACAGAGTACAATTCTCACATCAGACAAATAGAAAGAATGAAACTATAAACTGTTCAACAGTTGTATTAACCATAAAACTATTGTTCTATATATTAACATTAAGGAGTCCCTTAAATTGGAGAATTCATTGGAATCAACTGGACATACAATAAAACCAAGTTCCACATGTTCGAAAATATTAGATGCATATGGAATTCAAAATTGTGGAAACATAATGGAAGATTTTGAATCATACGCAAACGCATCTGACTTAGTTACCAGAATCAGGACATGAGGATATTTTAAAGGCATGACCTCGCTGAACCACTCATCTTTACCTGAATATATCACAACCCTTTACATCATTTGATTGTTCAAGTCTAATGGACTCCAATTAGGTTCGGGTCTGTTATTTCTATAACATAAGAACTACTAGATAGTTTCATATACTGTATTTGCTTTCATGCCATTTGATTGGGGGCAGAATAGGAACAAACACAGCCTTATTCTCAAAAACTTAACTAAGATAAAATTCAAATTTAATGAAAATACAGTATCTGATTGGATAACACAACGGCATTTAAATTTGATTTTAATGAATGACCAATCAGATGACTGGAACACTAAAGTCATCTTCAAGTTAAGTTTTCAAGAATAAGGTCCCGGAACTTTCCAATCTCGTTCTATAAAGACAAAACAAACATCAAGTACATCTACTATACCATATTAACGTTGCAGTGAACAAATAATTACCAGCTGACAGCCCAATAGCAGACTGATATTGGGTGTCTTGAGTAAAAAAAATCACAAGAACTACATGTATTGTAATGTTGCTTTGAATTGAAAGGAGTTTTACATCCTTCTTTTCTGCATATTGTTGGCACGAACACGGGTACACCAGTATACTGATTAAAACATGTTTACAATTGGGACCTTTGGTATGAAGGATTATATAGAGACAATATTTTATAGATGATCTGCCAATTTAATTCTCATCTGCACTTTAAACAGTGAAACATTGTGTCTCATAAGGTTAATATCTAACCATTTCCAAAACAGATTTATACTGTTCTAGGCTACCATATTTACTTTATCTTCAACATGACCCTCTTTTCTCAGAAATTCTCCAAACTCTTCATCAATTCCTGGATCTCAAACATCCAAGCTGTTCATAATGGCATCTCGTTCTTTTAAAGCTTTCCAGGCTGCATCTTTCTCTTTCTTTGTTGTTGGTTTCTTCTTTTGTTTAGAGGCCTGAATTTTTCTGTAGGCTTCCATTACCTAAATAAAAATATTTGTTAAGTACTCAGTAATTTACTCCCTAACAAGAATAAAAATTCAGTCAATAAAAAAATCTAGTCCAAAGAATGGCAAAATCAGAAGTAATAGTTGTATAGTAGTGGACTCCTACAAAGATAATTACCATCAGGTGTTTAGAAAAGAGTAAGCATGGTCTGTTTTTGAACGACATCCACAACTGTAGTAATTAACATCCTGAGATACAACCAAATCAATTAATGCCATAATATCTGACTAGACATATCAGTCAAAATACAGGAATCAGATATATTGTTTTTATCAAGGAGTTCTACATCAGGACCATAAAATTTTCATCTCTTAATCACCCTATTTACTAGTTCAATAGTAGTTTAGCATACTCTTGTCACCTCCAAAACATTGATTATAAAATGTCTGATTGGAAAATAATATATTAGTATTTTAACAAAATACACAAACTAATACAAGTGATACCTAAAAGCCTATGCCAGTGCTTTTGTAACTTTACCTAACTGAAATAGTGATATCAACCCCCCAAAAATATCAGATAGGGGGAAAATATATACCAACAGCCCTGCCTGATTATCTCTGTGCCTTTTCTTTGGTAAAATGACCTGACAATTTTATTCTATTAACATTTTGTATTCCAAGTATCAGTTTTTACAAACCTCTGTATCAGCAGCAGCCAGTTTTTTCTTCATTTCTTGTTTGGCCATTTGTTCCTTGGCCTTGACATACAGTTGATTGGTAATGATCATATTCCTCTGGCACAGCAGACGCAGCTCCGATTGTTTTTTACGAATTTCAGCCAAAATCTCATCATCTGGATTATCATCTTCCTTATCTTCAAAATCCAATATACCTGGAAATACATTCAGAGAGTTAGCTTACTTATTGTAGATCAATCTTTGCCGTGATTGAACCCTGGACCTTCAGGTTAGCGAGCAAGTACCTAACTCCCTGAGCCTATGCAGCTCACTATATCAGAACGGAATGAGCAGAAATATCTGTTTTAAACTGTAATAAGAAGAGTTACTGACCTTGTTCTTCCAGTTCACGTTTAATGCGTCTCTCTAGATGTGTGGGGTTACCAATGTTTAATTGTTTAGCTAAAGTTCGGGGTGAGATAGCTGGTGCTTCATCAGCACTTTCTAAAACAATCAATACATCATTAGTTATAATAATTGATATTTGGGAATCAAAGCAAGTTGATAAAATTAAAATGCCTATATTTATCCAATGGTTATTTCTATATTTTTAGGGACATAATGAATTTTTATTTCAACTTTATTCAGTATTATTGGTTTTATACTATCTTAAAGATATATACAGTTGTAGACCTTGGCTTTTTTTGTTAAGTTATTTATGCCGAAACACATTCTATATAGTTCATATATTTATTGAGGCATATGTCTTCACTTTATGGGGATAACAGAAACTAAAGATATGCGTGCGCATGTGCAAAGCTGTGAAATGCATGTGTTATTAATATTTATACATGTTAACATCTTTCACCCAATGTCACATGTAGCTCTTTTATCATGATAAAAACTGTAGCCCTTGTACCAATCAGTATTATAATCAAGATATTAACTTACCTTTTCCTCCAGTGATTTCATTCATAGAGTCATCTATAGGAGTCATGATATTCTCCTCTATTAGAGCTGACACTAATCTCTGAGTCAACTGACCAAATGGTGACTCTTCCATATTACTGAATCCACTGAAATATTCATTAAGTACTACAATCTGGTTGAGAAATGAAGTGGAGTTTTACATCCTACTCTTTGGCACTTTGTGGGCTTATGAAGACGGCACAATCTGATTGAGCAGAAGGCATATCTTCAGTGTCAAGCAATTATAAAGTATTGTACCATGCCTTTAATAGTCTTTCTTGTATAATAGAAGGCAGTAAATGCAGCAATTTGAATCAATATTGTACACAAGCAAGATGGCCAATCCGAGGCATCAAGAGAAATTCAGTAAACAAAAAGCCATGTTTCTATCTTACTGTCGAGAGCACTGATTGGCTGTATTGGCTTCTATAATTACAGGAACTATGGACAGAAAACTCAAATGATACAAATAGGAGCCATAAATGAGTGGGAATCACATAGAAATACTTACTTGGGTTCGAGTTTTTTGAGTAAGGTGGTAGAATCATGGTGATGATGATTATGATGATTATTATTATTGTTGTTATGACTACCAGAATTCCTCTTCTTATCTACTTTCACACCTGGAATTAGATTAAGAGTACTGCATCCAAAATTTTAGACGTTAATCAATTCTTTAGTACAGCTGGTTATAGCTTTGGAAATATATGAAGAGAGGTTTGGCCAACTTTTATTTTTGATTCTGCCACTTCAGTTAGGGTCTATTGACTGGACTCTTCAACACAAAAATAACCTTTACCCTAGCTTTTTAGACAAACAAAAGAAATTTTTGAGGTGCATTAGACACTGAATACACGTTTTGTTTGTGTCACAAAATTTCAAAACTGGAAAGTCTAGTGTGCTAGACACTTACCATCATTTTGTTCTTCAAGAAGGTCTTCCTCAGCCCATTTCTCCGTGTAATGTTTCCCCAACTGTGTCACTTTAAAATAATCACCATCTTCTTCGTGAGATTTTAAAATATCTTCTAGAACTTTCAAATCATCGTTAGTGATATCGGCACAGTATGGTTCCACTGATGTCCAGAATCTGTTGACAGCGTCATTTTTTGGTAATTTTGGCAGTGTTTCTCTTGGTGCTTCATTAAATTCATACTCTAATATTTTAGACTGAAATAAAAATGGCATTCCGTATTACTTTCTCTCTTGCCTCAAATATTAAGCAGTGGTGGGGGACAGCAGGATACAATTGTCACAATTTTGTACACATTTGAAACATTGAGTTTTATATATTTTGCATCAGAATGCACCAAATTATTTTAAAATATTCTTTGAAGACATGATTCATTATAGTGTCTATAACATTTCCACTAAATCTTATCCTTCAAGGTTGTACCTCTTTAAGTCAGTCTGTGTCCTATCAATACATCCCCCCCCCTCCCTCCACTCTTAGGCTGGCACTGACACTGGTATAAGAGCCCTCATTTTTGAACAAATCTTTTCAACATTTTTCATTTTAATTTCAATTAATTTTATCTAATTTTTGGGGAAAATTTGCAAATTCAATTTGTCCAGTAAGGAAGATTTAAAACTTAAATCATAAAACATCATACCTGTGATTTTTGTTTGAGTTTAGATGGAGGTGTAGGTACTACACTGGAGGCTTTCCCATTAGCATCTTTAAATTTCTTACTAGGTTTCTCTTCCGATCCTGGTTTTCCCCTTTTACCTGACTGATCCTGAAATTGATAATAATTTGCACAAATTCAAAATTAATATGATTATTGCTTCAAAATCTGATTGGATAATACAAGTTTATTAAATATTTATTTTATTGATTGACCCATCTGAAACATTAAAATCATTGTAGATACATTTTCACCAAAACTACAGTACTGGCTACAATATGAATTAAAACACCACTGATCAAAATTTAGGTTACCTTTCCTGGTGTTCCCTTTTCTTTCTTTCCTCCAATAGGGGGAGCTATAACATCTTTTTTATCTTGTATACTAGATAAACTCTGAATCTCGCTCTCGAGTAATTTCAACCGTTTTCCAGCCGAGGCCAGTAGCGTTTCTAAATCTGTTTGTACAGTGTCTAATTCTTCTAGATTCACACTTTCATCTTCGCCTCTTGATAGAACTATAAATATATTATAATATTTACATTTCTATTATCATTGCCTTGAACAAACCAGTTTCGAAATTGACATTTATTGTCTGATAAACTGTAGTTTATGAATTAAAAGAGATTAGAAATTTCTAATTTAAATTGCCACATTTATTTTTGACATAATTCTCATGATCAGATAGTGTGCTTGAGTGCTTGATTTGAAATTGATTTTGTGTGTAGGCTACTGTGTAGGGGTAATAAAATTCATGTCACTTACTGTTACTGTATTTTAAACAATCTTTAAGATGATCTACAGGTTGAAGGTCAGGGAAGGCCAGCTGAGTTTCTTTTTCAGAATTATGTGAACTCTTTCCTTTACCTTTCATTGTATAGCTCTGATGTTTGGTCAAATGGAGTGGTTTACTGAAATAAATTCACAAGAAAATGTTTTAATGCATTATTAAATGGCTAAAAAAGTAAATGTTTTTGTGATTTAAGTGGGATTTAGACTCAGATTCTGTACCAGAACCCTGGAATAAGGCCCCAGGACTTCATGAGTGGACATCAATTATCTGGAGTGTAGGTCCTTCTGGTCAAGTAAGGATTTGGAACAAAAAGATATCTTGTTTAATGACAGCAGCATGAGATAAGTCTATAAGGTATGAAACATAGAGCACAACGGGTGCCTAATAAAGAATAGGTGGATGAATTTGATCATTCTGTCTCAAACAAGAAATTCGAATATAGCCTAAACATAAACAAATCGGTTGAAACTATTTGAAAGGTAGGAATTCATTGTTTTAGATTAGGTTATTAAATATTTTGTTAGCAAAACTAGGGGCTACTACTCAAATTTTTACAATGCAATTATTACTTTCAAATCAAAAGGCAGATTATTCTAGTTTTTTCTCAATTTTAAGTAAAAATTTCTTTATTTTGATCCTTTCTTGTCGGCCATTTTGACCATCATCAGGTTTGGCCAATGAGAGAAAAGATAACTTTGAAGTCAACAAATCAACCAATCAACATCTACCTTACAAAAATTTCCAGTACTTTTGTAGAAATATTATCCAGTCGCATATTATTTGGTGGAAAGTGAAAGTTGACAATTGTGTTCTGGTTTGCCCAAACATGTTGCAAGCTCCTAGGCTTTCGACAGTAGCTAAATATGCCTTAATCAGTAGATTTCTTGTGTTTTTGATCCAGGTTAGTTTAAGTACCATATTCTACCCAAAGTTAATTGTATAGGACAAATTGGCACCTAACCAAAATGGCTCCAAAAGTCAAAAATGCCTAATTTTGTGGTCAAAATGCTTCCAGATTCGAATTGA
Source organism: Nipponacmea schrenckii (assembly GCA_030562195.1). NCBI lineage: Eukaryota > Metazoa > Mollusca > Gastropoda > Lottiidae > Nipponacmea > Nipponacmea schrenckii. The sequence continues at coordinate 35,358,416 of CM060201.1, forward strand.
ATAGGGTACTTTTTTTGGTTTTGTGGCTCTAATGACTGGTTAGTAATAGTAACTAACCTAATCGCTATGATTTCAACCAAATAATTGGTCAAAGAGCCCCTGCAAAAAATGTCACAATGGCCCAGCCCTCACCTGTAGTGTAAGAGTGCTTTGCAATCTCCTTACCATCTATTTTGTTAACTCAGTAATTCCCCTGGGGCAACAGATAAAGATTTTTTGACCCGGTGACTTTCTTATGAAATAACTGGATAGATCTTTGTTTGCAGGTTTCTTGAAGTTAAAGTAAGATTATGTGTTTTTACATGTAGCCTAATCTAAAATAATAGCATATGAACACAAAATAACAGATCTTTTGTAGAGTTATGATGCAATGTCTAGGTAATGTGATCTGACTTAATTCTCTGTGGTTTTTTTTGCAGTTTTTGTTTAATTTGCTGATACCGGATCATGATGCAGACGTTTTCAATCCACCAGCCAATCCGACCATTGAAACTACAGATCTAGATGCCATCGTGGAGTTTCTGATTAGTGGCTTCAGAAGATGGGACGCCATTTATTTTTTACACGTTGCAGAGTATGGCTACACCTATGAAAACACTATAGTATTTTTCCCCTTGTTTCCGATGACAACCAGATTTCTTGCAAACACTGTTTTGTATCTATGCAAGCTTTTTTGTCTTATTCAAATATTGTCCTACTTAGCGCTTTTTTGTTGAATAATTTTTTATTTGTAAAATGTGCTCAACTCTTGTACAAATTAGGAATTTCCATTCTCAACGAAGAAAATTTAGCATTCAAGGCAGCCATTTTGTTTTGTTTTAACCCAGCTAGTGTTTTTATGTCTGCACCATATTCAGAGACTATATATTGTTTTTTGTTGTTGCTAAGCATGGAAAGTGTTAACATGGATTCAAATATTATAGCTTCTATTTTGATTGGTCTTTGTACATTAGCTCGATCCAATGGGTTAATTGCTTTTGGTTTTGTGATACATTCCATTTTAGAAGATTTCATGCAAAATTTTAGGAATTTGAATGAGAAAGGGAAAAAGGGTTTTGAAAATGACGCCGATAGGAAACTTCTTCTGAAAGCAATAACAGGATTGGCAATCACCAAGGCTTTAGTTTGTGGAATCGCAGCTGCTGCGCCATTTTTGATTTATCAATATATTTGCTTCTGGAATTTTTGTAACAGCCAAGTGTCTGTACTTCCAGAACACATCATTCAATATGGCTGGAAGAGAAATTATCATATCCTTGGTGATGATCTATCACCATGGTGTCATGACATCATACCTCTATCATATGGCTATGTGCAAAAACATCACTGGGATGTAGGATTTATGAAATATTATGAAACGAAACAAATTCCAAACTTTCTGTTGGCTGCTCCTATAGTGCTATTAAGTTTATCATGTGTTTGGACTTATTTTAAATTGAACCGAGGGACATGTTTGACTTTAGGATTAGGGACGAAAACTAGCTCAGAAAAGAAGACCGACAAAGTTGAAGTTGATATTGGGTTTCAGAATAAGAAGCTACTAGTTCACTGTGGTCATCTACTGTTTCTAGTTGTTTTTGGAATGTGTTTTGTGCATATACAGGTATGTTTTACTGCTAAAATTACAGTTCTGCCTGAGAGAATCTGTTTGTATGAGGATGTGTGTGTGTGTCCTTTCAATCAAAGAATAATCGAATAAACCAAGGCTCGGAGTACTGAAAGAGTAGACTAATGCCATTATCCTGGCAAAATTTCCCTCATTGCACATGCATGACACTGCTCATCTTCATTAGATAATTAGCTGTAGAAGAATAGGACATGAAGCTCTGTTCACTTTATTTTAAAATCCCAGTAAATGTTCACCAGGAAAATGAGTTTAGATTTGTTGTATGTTTCAGGTATTGACTAGGATGTTATGTTCTTCCTGTCCAGTATTATATTGGTTCGCAGCCCACCTCATCACTGATAAACTTCATCCTGCCCAGACAGTCAATCGTTACAATACATTTCAGGTTTTAGCAGAACCAAAATTACAGCCAAAATCACGTTCTGATATCATTCATCAGTTTTCTAATTTTTCTGGACAAAGTCTCATCTTTAAATCTTTATCTATATATTTTTTAGGTTATTTTATATGTGGAACAATTGCTTTCTCCAATTTTTTACCCTTTACATGAAATATAATATTTGAATCTCTTATGAAGGAATTTTTCCGGTTGAATGACCTCCCTAGACAATTTACTGACTCCCAAAAATTTTTTTGGCGACATTTATCCGCAACCTCAACCCTCACCATAAGTATCACAAACAAAACACCAATTAAAGAGAAATAAATTTTATAACAATATTTGGTTTTAACACCTCACAGTTTTTACGTACAAAATATATTCCAAAGATTTGGTTTGAGACGAAAAAATACATTATATACAAGATAGCAACAGCATAGAGATGGCAGCCATTTTGATTTGGCAGGGAAAGGAAGTGACTAGGGAAAGATAATTCTAGTTGATTTTCAAGTCTTTGTTTTGTATGTGTGACCCCAACACCAAAATAATATTTGCCATTGGTTTGACCTTTGTTTTCAGCTGATTAAATGTGACTAATTATAAAAAAAAAAGGTGCAATAAACTAAGACAAAGGTCAGACGAAGGTTAAATAGATAAAGTCGAATGCCCCAGAATATTGCTTATAGAATTATCTTTCCCTGACAATCAAAGTTTTAAATACAAAATATTTACACTGTGTTTATACATGATTTCAATGAAACTTGAAAATATAAATGAACTTATTAAATGCACATTTCTTTTTATCAAAATACAGTTTGTTATGGTTTTTGATTAGCAGACGACAGTGATTAAATTACTTAAAATTGGAGCTTAGCAAAATTTTTTCTTTAATTTTTTTATTTGGAAAATTGGGGAAAGGCTAGAAAGACTGTAAACATTATGGCCTATCGTTAAATAGACTTTCTGTCGAGGGCTCTGATAAGCCGAATTCTCTGACCTACAATCAAATCAAATGGTGACATAAGAAAGGTGGTTATTGCAGTCAAGGTAAATAACAAAGTTTGTAATAGCTTGACATTGTGAAGATCTCATCAGCTTACCATAATAAGGAATGTTTATTATGAACCATTTAAGTGGTTCATTCAGCAGACTACAGAACAATTTAAATATCTGACAATAAGAAACCACACTATTTAACCATGCTCATCAACATAGCTTGTTATTTGTCTCGTGATTAGATCACATCAAACAAAAAATATATTTCACTTCTTCTAAGTTGTCCTCTAAGAGCAGTGGAGAGTATAAAGCAATGCCTTTTGTTATTGGAAGCGTAGATTAGCTTCAGACCCTGTTCTTGATCGTCAAAAGTCAACTACAACTTTTTCATGGAGTTCATGTTCGTAGCTTTCAACAAGATTTGTCTCATGGTTTTCCAACAATGTAAGATTACAAACCTAGCTAGGTCAACTCTATAGATCAAATCACCAGCAACCTAAGGCTTGTGACCACCTAACGAAATAACAGAAGGCAACTTAGAGGAAGTTTTCCATATGAAATAATGTCCCCTAGTAAGGACGATATTGTTAAACATCCATGGCCGATACAGCTGGTGTGTTCAGCCATTATGGCAACAATCATCCTTGGATGTTTAATTTTACTAATACCCGGTACTCCACATAAAATATATTTTGAGCTTAAACTATTTTTTTTGTCTTTAAAATTTTTGTCTCCAAATGCCTGATATTGGGGATCAAATATGATGAAAATATTTGATAAAATAAATAGTCATTATTTCTGTGACGTTTTATGTTATGAGCAATAAACAGGTTTTTTTTTTTTTTTTTCAAATAAAAACTAAAATTTTCAAATTTGATCCACGTAATTGATTCTAAATAAAACAGATTTGAAATTCTTCAAAAATTGAAAAATTTCACCACTTTGATTTATGATATATTCGCCGTTATTGCAGCTAGTAATGAGAGTTGTCTCCCCTACACAACCTGTTAACGTCGTCGGTCTATTTCACATGGCAGTGGGCCAGGAATAGTGCCCAATGACTCTGATATAGAGATCAAATTTTGAACACTGTAAGTCTATAGCACTTGTCCTTCACCTCTTTGTCTATGAAGTTGATTTTATTTTTCCTGAAACTCGTCCAGAAGATTTAATGGTCATAAGTCTCTCCACCATTGATCTAGCATAGCGAAGTCGGCTACATATTTCCTTGGAACATCCAAACTTCTCAACCAGGTTGAATCTATAACATCTGAAGTCACGTTTTTCATCGATATATGTGACCGCCTGCATCAGTGGACAGAGGATCACCTTCGTATGATCTTGGAAGAAATTGATCTGAAATTCATAAAAAATAATTCTATAAGGATGACCAAACAATGATGTTAGAATAATTTCCCTATTACTATTCAATAATAGATTTACCGTTTTTTTTTAGCAAGTCCATATATCTACAATTAATTTCCTTTCTTCAAACAAGAATAAATATAGCCATGATCATTATGGGGTCGCTTGATTGATGAGTTCTGGACGTTTGATTTATTGTATAAACTGGACGGTTAGTAAAACAAGTTGAAACGGAATACAGAACATTCAATAAACCGGGAAAAAAAAATAATTTGGGACAGAATTTAAAATGGTGGAGAAGGCAATAAATGGAGAAATATCAAATATGCCGGGTATTTTCATACAGTTTAATTGAGCATCTTTTCATCTGGATTTAGAGCTTATTTTTTACTGTGACAGATTTTTTCCAATTTACTGGAGGGCAAGAACATTGTTTCGTGCTCTAGACAGAATTTAATTTAAAATATTTTAAACCTACCTGTAAGGTACCGTTACTAAGATGTAGAACAATAGCACTTCTAGTTCTGGTCCAAGTTCGTAGATATGGTAACCTGACCATCTCATCAGATTCTCTTGGTACCATGTTGGCACCAGCCTGAAATTTAACAACAAACTGTTCAAGGACCATTCTGGGTTGTTTTTTTAAGCCAAAAATGTTTGTGGTTCAATTTATGAAATTTATATAGCAAAATGTAGAGAAATGTGTCCCTTGACTTGTTTGAAAGTTTGCCAAACCTTTGGGCATTGATCTTTCTTAGATTATCTGTACCCATTAACAAATGGGTGTAGGAAGAGGACTTACTTGGTATCCAACTACAGCTGGATCAACTAGAACAGTGATAGAGGATGACTTATACAAGGTCACCAGACTTTCACATGCTGGCCAAAATTAGAACCCATGATTCTCTTGACTTAAGAAACAAGCAAATGTGGTTCAAAGATTCCACCACACCAACAAACTGAGCTTCACCCAGTCAACAAAATAGATGCCTACCTTGAGAAGATGTTCATTCATATAATTTCGGAAATATTTCAATAAGGTCACTTTCTTGGTTAATTCTTCAGGGAAAACTTTCAATGTATGATAATGTTCTCTACCATCTCGTTCTATATAATGTACATTTCTGAAATAATAATAAAACATTGTTGCTATCTATGAAAATGAAAAGAATGGAGTTTTACATCCTACTCTTCTACACCTAATGGGCTAATGAAGACGGACAACAAAGTTTGCAATTAGGGAAAGTTTGCCACAACAGTTACAATTTTCAACTGGCTGTCCAAATAATCATCATCATCGGATTTAAGGCTCTTATTGAATTTGCAGTGAGAAAATTTGAGGGAAAATATTAGTTCAAAAGTTTATATGATCAGAGTTGTAGTAAACTGTTGACCATCATCAATCTGCCTCAAGAACACAATTATAACACTCAGTGAACAGGAGCTGGGAATCAAGGTATAAAACATGACTTACTCTCCGTTAGCCAGTAATATCAGTCTAGAAGAATCATTAAACAATACACCAACACTGTTATCACACAGTTGATACCCTAAACCATATTTATCAGAATAATCTACCCATTTAGATACCCAGTAAATAGGCATAGAGGCAGGGTCTTCTGCTGCATCTAAAATATACCAGTTATATATTGAACATTTACACACTATAGAAACAACAACAACAGTTATGGATCATTTCTATCAGCTGGTCCCTGGCTAAACCTCTCGGCTTTGATCTTTTCAAGATTACCAGAACCCATTTACAGCTGGGTTAAAACCCATAACTACCATTTATTAGTATATAATGCAAGATACCAATCAAGGGATAAATATAAAACGTTCTAACACAAGTTACATGTTACATGTGTAGTCATCAGATAAAAAATTATACCCATTTTATCCAATAATTATTGTTTTATGTTATTTATGTGCTCCTTGCGTCTAACTGTATTACAAATCTTACACCAAGAAAATGACCTCATGTAAAGTTTCCTCTAGCCAGACTTTTTTTAATTCATTTTGCTGTGATTAAATCCAGAACTCCTCAAATAATAAAGCCAACACCATACCTTCAACAACATTGGGACGTTCCCCAGGTCTGGAAGCTATGGCAGTAGATAGTTGATTATATAAATCTGATAGCCAATAATCTAATGGTTCTCTCATCTATAATACACAATATAACTAGAAAACATTCTATCAATAATTATAGGCTTTGATAAGGATAGGTTCAAAGATGAAGTTAAGTTTTATAGCATTCCAATCTGCACCTATTAGGACTAAAAACACTGAAATGTCATGGAGTTGGCAATGATTGAAATTTTAATGGGGAAGCAGTAGTATTTGTATGGATTTTTATCACATGATGCTGTTTTGAAAATAAATATCATTATTGCCAGTTTGCAAATAGCTTATTTTCTTTATAACAAAGGATGGACTATATCAGAAAAGGGGACTTACTCTGTCGTAAAGATTCAGGTCGGTCTGAGCCATCACCAGTTTCTTTCTTATCCGAGTCCTTCTTGATATCAGTTGACATTGGTCGTACAGATTCTACAAATTACAAAACATTTAAAGGGGTCAATAATAATGAACTATTGGTAATACTAATAGACAAATAGAAATTTTAACAAGTTAATCTTAGGTCAAGAAACTTCCATCATCCATGTCTATATAATATGTATACATCCTATTGAGCTAAAACAATGTAAGAATCACTCATGCCCAGTTGCATGAAACCATGAAAACAAGATTTTGAACAGTGAGGTACATTGTGATCAGCTTATGACTCAGCTTTCTTATAAATTTAGCAATCAGTTTTAGAATTGTAGTTCAAGGTAAAATCCCACACATACCGGTACACCAAATGTGAGTATTTTAAGTGTTTCAAGAAACCGGCCCTGATTTTAATAATAATAATAAGGAATACCAACCTCCACTGTTGATATCTGATAATGGTTTACGTAATAAAGTCTCTGATTTAGCTATAGTATCAAACCTGGGGGCCATGGTTAAACAACTTGTTGGTAGTCGGGAGGGCAGATAACCTGAAATAAACAACAAATATATACCTTAGTTAGTTAGAAATATCAGGGGCTATATTCTCTATAACTTGACTTATAGTGATCATTTGACTTTATTGCTTAATTAAGTTTTTATACCCAATGAGGTACAGTTAACCTTAGAATTTTATTAAAGTCAAGTTATGGAGAATAAGGCCCCTGAGTTTATGTTCTAGTCTCTGCTGGAACAGACCTTGAATAAGTCAACTTTCCTATTTATTCATGCTGTAAATGGGCACAGATAATCTGAGAAATATCTATGTGAATCTAATTTATAAACAAGTTATAGATAACATCTTATATTAAAATATGTTCAGTAATATTTCATGTGATTATTGTGAAATGCTCTGAAATAAAAGTGTGTTTCAGTGTAATTTCTACCCACCAGAAGTGAAGAATTCTTCGTCTAAAAGTTGGTTGATATTTGGACGTTCAATCGGATTTCCCTTCAGCATTTTATTGATGAGATTTCTAGCAGGAGTGCTGAGTTTTGACGGTACATGGTACCGGTTGTGTTTAATTCGTAAGTAAGTGTCTTTTAAACAGGATGTTTCAAATGGTGGACGTCCAACTAGTAAAGTATAACTGAAATAAAATTAACGTTGTGAAACTTTGATATTTCAAAATGGCCATCATAGAAAGAAAGAAACAACTATTACAAGGAAAACAACCTAGGTTTATAGTTAAGGGTCCTTTCTAGTAGCTGTTTTTTTTTAATGAGATACAAGCTAGAATATTAACAACAAAAAAATCTTTGCTCAGTCCTTGACAGTGGCCATGTACACCCAAAAATTCTAGCTATTGTTTACAATGTACATAAAAACAAATGAAGCAAAACCTATCAGTATCAAACAGTTACATTGATCAGCCCATTGATTATTTCAAACATCAATAATACAAATCAATATTTTATAGATATTGAGCTATGTCAGGTTTTAATATTTACTATAGAGGATTGTACACATAGAAAATAAACATTGTACATGTATATAGATTTTAGAAAAAATATTCTATTTTGACAGGATAGGTCAATCAAACATGTATAGTTTTTATTTTCATTTGTACATAGAATACAAAAAAATAGCAAAATTCTAGAAATTTCTCCTTTCTATAACAGTATGATATAAATAGCGGGAATTTTAAACGTGGAAATTCTAAACACACATGGATTTGATAGCACAAATTGTTACTGATTAGCCAAGTTTAAAAGTTCCTACTTCTGAGACCATAGAATGTTTGTACAACAAATGGAAAATCTGCCCCTTTAATGTATAATTTGCAATAATTCACATCAAGGGCAGTAACTTGTCTAAGTCTATGAATGACTTCAAAAAAAACCAAAAACTTTTAAATGTAAGATAAAACACTTACACTATACAGCCTAATGACCAAATATCAACTTCAAAACTATGTCCAACTTTTCCTAGAACCTCAGGAGCAATATAGTTTGGGGTACCACATAAAGTTCTGAAGTGGAAAAACACATATCGGTACAAAACATATAAATACAATATTTTCATATTAAAACAAGACTTTTAAAACAATCGTACGTATGACATAATTTTGCCCAAATTATTGTATTGCATAATTATGGTAAATTCAAGAGAGTCTTTTCTGCAAAGTGACCAATAAAATGTCATGCCTTATAATTCATAGATGAAGTGAACAGTGAATTTCCTCAATATATATCTATTAGGTATCAACTACCCAAGGAGATTTCAAAAGTCAACAGATGTTTGAATTCAGACTGAGAAAAGAGACACTAAGATTATCAAAATTACCTTTTTCTCTCTCCATCATACTCCAACCTTGTAGCCAGACCAAAATCTCCAATCTTAACTTCTAAATCATCGTTTAAAAACAGGTTACCTAGTTTCAGATCACGATGAATTACGTTGATATTATGTAAATATTGACACGCCTCGATAGTTTGACGTAGAAAGTAACGGGTTTCAGGTTCCGTGATTGATTTTCGTCTCTTCTGTAATTCCATTAATGTCTGGAATTAAATAATCAGTGGGTTAAAAACCTATTATTACAGATAAATTAAATGTGATGTTTTATCGGAGAGAAAGGCCATATTAATATAGATAAAAGATGACATTTGGCTTTCTGTCATCTGGCAAATGTATTAAAAATACTTTAGCTGGTAGGGAGGGAAAAGGAATGACAAGTATTCAATCAAAAGCGTTCTGAGCATGTCCCTACATTATGTGGCTATTTGCACTTTTTAAATGTCCATTTTGTTATTATAAAACAATCAGTAATAATTTCAGCACTAACTAAAAAAAATGGTTTTAATTTTAAAACATATTGGAAGTATGACCATCTCCCATTGGGATCAATGGTAGGTTCAATCAAGACCATACACTGTTAATGAATATTGTCCCTAGGAGAGATTAAATACTTACCCTTCTACGACACAGTTCCAGTAAAATATAAACATTAGATGAATCCTCAAAGAATTTTTGAAACTGGACGACATGTTTATGGTTCAAACTACGGTGAATATTGATCTCTTGGGCCATCTGAAAACACAATATTTATAAATGATCAAATCTCTAATAGAAAACAAGTATTGTATCCTATACCAGTGAGTTATCAAGCTATCTGGTTTACATGACAACTCGATTGGTTTCTTAAATGAGATTTACCGAATTTTATCAGAAAATTGATGACAAATTCTGTAATCACCATGGAAAACATAAAATGGAACACCTTAATATGTATTTCCCCCCACCCCTAATCATCAAAATCAGGACACAAGAATAAAAAGGGGACTACTTTTCTATACCAGAAAATATCATGATCCTTACATCATTCAACTGATTTAGTCTGCTGTTGTAATTTAATGGACTCCAATTAGGTTCCCGTCTGTTATTTCTATGACGTAAGAACAATGTGATAGTTTCAAATGTTGCCCTCTCATCCCATTTTAATAAATATTAGAAACTAGGTTGAAGCATCAAAGACTAAGTTGAGTTTAACAGAAACATACCTTGTCTTTTTGATGCTGTTTGACCAGGAGTGATTTGGGAACCACCTTTCCAGCGTAAATTGTCTTTGTCACCATGTCTGTTAGTTCGTAACATTTTGCAAATCCTCCCTGTAAAATCAGACATAATTAACTTATAAACTATCATCACTAAAATCGAATCGAATGAAGTTTGGAGATAAACTTGGAATGGTCATGGAATAGAATAGAAACATCTATATTTTACAAGGATAACAACTTCCGTTCACAAGGACAAAATAAAATTTATAAATGAAGTTAGGAGATTATTTTAGAATAGTATAGAATAGAAAGAAAAGAAGCTATATTTTACAAGCTGAACAACTTAAGTTCAATTAAAGATCCTTTCTACCAGCTAAGGTAGCAACAATAACAGTTTTTAGATATCATGATTAAAAAAATGAAAATATCGCGATAAATTGTATTATCGTGATACTGGAAATAATATGTATAATATTGTGATATCAATTTTTTTTTCTGCATCAGGTTCATTGGGACTCTATATCTTCATGTAAAGCAGTATTCTTAGGAACTGTCAGATCAGATGTTTTGTCTTGGCAATAGCAAGATTGGGTTTGAGTGACCATCAATATCATAAAATTACTCTAAATTACCCATTGGTCACATATCTATTAAGATTTGAACTAATAGGGATCGATATGAAAATATTCATGACAAATTATTGTTATCATAATATTTGATAAGTATATTTTACATGGTATTGTATTTTATTGCGATTATGCGATAATTTGAGTTTTGAACAATACGATATGATATTGATTTGGATAATCGCAATATGGGGATTAATCATAATATCGTTGCTACCTTACTACCAGCTTGTTGAGGCCAGAGCTCTTGGCATTGACCCTTTTCCCAGGAATACTTTACTCAATTGCTCAAAGTAACAAAGCTAATGAGGTCATGTATAGAACCAACACTTTAATGTACTTGAAGTATGGTAGAGGAATAATAGAAAGGATCATCAATAACTACTGTTTTCAAACTACAAATTCAAATTGTTCATTGCATTTTATGCTGACCATTATATTCCCCTTTTTACAACCCTGAATTGATAACTGAAGAAAAACACCATGTGAAATAAAAATTCTTCTTTATCTAGATCTTATTATACAATGATATTTTAAGAAGGCACAAAGAGGCTGACGTCAAAATGAAAGCCATTCTTTCTTTGAAACAGGACATGGAGAGTCAAAAATATATGGTATACTTGTATTGATAGTTGTGTAATAAAAAGAATCTTAAACTCGTGCTAATGTAGCCTAATATGAAAATCGTAGCCAGATTATATATTTCCCTCGCCATGCAAGGCTTGGGTAATATTTTATCTGTCAAATATTTTTTCATAAATTTTATTACATAAGCACTCTTTTATATAAATAGATATCGAGGATCTTAAAAGGAATGCTTATGTAATACGAAATTTATGGGCTATAAAATAAAACTTTATTATTTGGGCCTAACATTCAAATAATTTGATATTGATAAAGTTTTATTAACTTTAAATCCAATTCAGAACACCTTGTCCTTTTGTAAACTTTTGTTAATAATACTCTAGTTAATAGGCTACCTTTTGGCTTTTCAAAATAAAATTTCAGTGTCCCAAAAATTAAATTGATCTATGCTTATTTATGAAAGGCCAAGTTCAAAGTAAACTTTTCATTTCACTTTCTTGGCAGTCAATTATTTGAGTCGATGAAAATAAATAAAAGAAACAGTCAACATTGCACTCTATCACAACAGCATGGTCATGTTCAAACTTGAATCGGAACAAGCGCAACATTTGTCAACAAATCAATCAAGGTGAAAACAAATCAAAATGGAGCCAAAACAAATAGAATATTGACTCAGCCATTATTCAGAACAGATATGACAGACAGAAATTCAAAATTCAGTCCATAAAATCAAATATTTTAGACCACAAGTGCCCGATTTTGAGCTTTGTTTCCGACATTTTTTCGTTTATGATTGGACATGAATTTATTTTCTTGATCGTTTACCTTTCCAAGATATCTTCCTTTCATGTATCGATTCCCAGTCGATGGATCCTCTACGATATCAGGAATTTCAACTTCGTCTTTTCTTGCACTGCTCATGGTTTCTGGTTCTTGAATTTCATACAAAATATGGAATAAATTGATGGAAAAGTGGAAGAGAAAATTTCACAGGCTTCACTCCATGAACAGCGGATTTCAAATTTTAGTCTGCTTGTTTGGTTGGGTGTCAAATGATTGGTTGAATTTTCCGATACGTCAATTTGATTGGACGATACCACCGCCCTCTGTCGGATAAATATAGCATTAAGACGAGGTTCAACTTTGACCTCAAAATTAAAATTAAAGGTAAACTGATTTGATTGGATAATGATTTAAAGATTCAGCCAATCATTATATTTCTAACTTTATGAACCAAACAAATCACGTGACGTTCAAAATGGCGATGCTTGCAGAGCCACGACGTAAACAAAAATATTCAATAAATCCGCGAGGAACTCACTGGAGCAATGGTTTGTAAATTTTAATATTGTCAGGAATCTTTATAAGATGTATCTCGTCATAATTCTATCATATTTGATTAAAGTACTTTTATTGATTTCGAGTAATTCTCAAATAAAGCTGAAACAGTGAAACACGTGGTGATTGTATGTTTACTTTTACTTAGTTGTGTTTATAGCTGAAACAATCGGTTTATCTGCTTGACCCTCTTAATAAGTTAATTGATCTGATTAGGTGATGGGACTAAGAAATCCAGTCTTATTCAGGCTGATTAAACAAAGGTGTTATTATGTCAAATGGTCATTGAATTTTTTTCTATTTTCAAACACTGTTATACACTTATATGGCATTTAGTAATTGGTCGTAATAACTTGATAACAACAAGAGAACACTTGTTGAAACGTCGCAGAATTGTTTATCCTTAAAGCTCAGTTATTATTTTTATTACTATACACGAACTTTATACATATCTAACTTTCTAGGCTTTTTACATCTTTTACTTTGTGACCTAGGCCAGTGCTTTTATTGAGACTGCACTCCTCATCACCGCTCAACACTTTTTTGACTACATTCAAGTCTCGCGAGGGCGTTCCAATTTATTTATAGTTCTATGCTTAGAACAACAGGCTAGTCAACTTAAGGCTCATCTTAACTGAATTGTGGATAAAGCTTATTGATGTCAGTGAATTTCATTGAAGTATGTCTTGCTATCTTTAACAAGAAATTATATTTTGTATCACAGTCAATTTTGCGACTTATTTCTCGTCTCAACTTGCCTCGTCTCAGAATATTAGTAAATAGTTTTATTAGCTCACAATCCCTTTCAGTTTTCAGTGAGTCCACATACTTTAATAGTACCCCTCATATTTCAGATGACAGTAAATTTGGTCAAAAGCTTATGGAGAAGTATGGGTGGAGTAAAGGCAAAGGTCTGGGGGCCAATGAAGATGGCCGAGTAGAAAATGTTGGAATTAAAATGAAATCTGATAACAAAGGTATTTGGTATTTATGTAAAAAATTTGGGTTAATCTAATTTGTAGCATCTCATCAAAGCAAGTACAACAAAAGGGGCTTGTTTTAATTTTGCTGTGATTTATATTTATAGGTGTGGGCTGTAGCAAGAAGTTTGCCGATAAATGGATAGAACATCAGGATGATTTTAACGACCTCCTTCAGTCTCTAAATCAGGACCAGAATAATTCAGATGATTCCCAGAATCACAAAGTTGTCAGTCTGGAGAAAAAATCTGAAACGTCCAGAAAACGTGTCCAGTAAGTATATCTGTTTCTATTTATGACCAATTGACTTCAGCTCATTTCATGACTCTTGACTCCAGCTTTGGATATTCAATCCTCATCAGGACAGCTTATTTTAGAAAGGGAGGTAACCTTTCCTATAAATTACTATGTAATAGATTAACAAGAGTTCTTCTCAAACTGCAGACAAAAATTTTGGATATTCAATCCTCAGCAGGACAGCTTGTTTTATAAAGGGAGGTAACCTTTCTCATAAATTAATATGTGTAAGATTGACTAGAGCTCATCTCAAGCTGCAGACAAGAGTTTTTGATATTCAGTCCTCATCAGGACAGCTAGTTTTAGAAAGGAAGGTAACTTTCCAAAAAAAAAAATTTACTAAAAGCTATTTAACTGCAACACATGCTTTGGGTTACAACTCTATAGGACAGCGTTTGAAAGGTAATTTCAATATTAAGAGCAAACAAATCTATCAGATCAAGAAGGGTTTTTAATAAAATGTATAAGTAAAACCTTTTTAGCTTAGAAAAATCTAAAATAAAATGTATTTGTTTGCTATATGAAGTTTACAAAAGGCAAAGATTTATCCTCAAGATCTAAAGAAGATTTAGAATGTATTTTTGGAACCAAAAAACACAAGAAAAAAACTAAAGTTGAAGAGGAAATTGTGAGTAGATTTTCATCTTTAAAGTAAAATTTGGAATTTTTCTGTGAATTACTTCAATGATCATTGATTTGTTGATATTGTTCTGTGGCCTTTTTCTACAAACTTAACTCAGATACAGTGGTTTGATTGGGTAATGAAACTTAATTTTAAATTAAATTTAATAAATTTACCTATTGGAAGTGTATTATTAAGAAAGAAGTTACCTTATGACACAGTTTACAAGTGTAAAGCCGATGAAATAAGTAAAGGGGATAAGCTCTAGTTATTAATTCTTAAGTCTCAACGCCTCAACTTCATTTTAAGAAGTGAGTTTTACCATAATATTGCCCTTGTGTTTTAGTTTCATCTACTCTCTTCTTCTAAATATCGTTCAAATCCTATCTATTTTAAGGGTACTTAATGCTAACAATATTTTAATCTGATATATGAAGAAATTTGTGGCCTGAAAATTATTTGATGATTTTGAATTTTTCAGGTGGAAGAAGAAGTAGTTAAAGAAGAGGTCAAGGTCACAACAAATGAAATTCACGACACGGACCACGGTGTTAAAACTTTTACAAACACTTGTAACATTCAGGAATACTTCGCTCTCAAAATGAAACAACGTAAAGAAGCTATGATGGGAACAAGTAATAAAAACAACCAATCAGGTGCTCTTAATGGTTTTGGTGCTGAACTTTCAGACAGTAGTAACCAATCAGATCCATCCAATGATGTTGATGCTGACCAATCAGAGACAGTGTTAGAAAATAAAAGTTTGAATGTCTCTGTTGAGTCTAAAAAGCGGAAACGAGTCAGTTTTAATTTGGATTATGATTTGTTTGAATTTGATAAAGATAGTTGCAGTATTTCTGAAAATGTTGCTGAAAATGGAGAAGATGAAAACCGGCCTAAAAAATCTAAAATGAAGAAAAAATTAAATTTTGAAGCAAGTGATGAGGATGAAAGTCAGGAAGATAATTCTGGTGAAAATTTCGTTAAAATTACAAAAAAGAAAAAGAAAAGCAAAGTTACAGAAGTAGAAGATTGTGAAGAAACCATCGAAATTCACAAAAAAACAAAAAAGCAGAAAAAATCCAAAAAGTCAAAAGGTGAATCTGAGACAGAAAGTTTTGAATCTCCTAAAAAGAAAAAGACCAAAAGGGAATTGGAAGAAGAAGAATTTGCAAATGGATCGTCCAAGAGAAGAAAAAGTTCCAAATTACCAGAATATCATAATGTTTGTTTTTCAGATGACACTAGTGACACTAGTGACAGTGTCCTACGGAAAAATGACGACAAGAAATTGAAAATACATAAAAATGATACTGACAATGATTTTGAAGAAAAGTCTGAAGAAGAACTGACTCTAAAGAAGAAGAAAAAAGCTAAAAAATCTAAAAACAATACAAAATCTAGTAAATTGTCTGAGAATTTTGAGGATGATTTTATTTTGGATATAGAAGTGGAAAGTTGCAAAGAAACAAAGAAGAAGAAAAAGTCAAAGAGAAATAAACATGAGGACTCCATTTTGATTGATGATGATGAAGCAAATTTGACTGAAATTTCATCTGAGAAGAAATCGAAGAAGAAAAGATCCAAATCTGGTGGTGAAATTATGAGTGACACAGAAATGAATTCTAGTAAAACTGATTTATCTCCTAAAAATAAGAAATCTAAAAAATCCAAAAACAGGGAAAATGATATGTCTGAGATTCAGCCACAAATGGACACGTTGACATTTCTGACTCGGAGCAACCCAAACGTCAAGTTGTAAGAATTGAATACCATGAGATTGATAGAACTAACAGTAAAAAGGGTTATTCTCTGACTAGACCAGAGGTAGAGAGTGTTTGTAAGAATTTTAAAGGGTCTAATTTTCACCAGATTGTAGGTTATTTAAATTCTGGGTTGGTAGCTACAGAACATTATAGTTGATAATTGTTCTAATTTAGGTTATTAAACACTATTTGTTGACTATGGAATTAAACTGATTATTTGATTTGATGGTTCTATTATCTCCCTTCCCCTTCCATATAGATGTAGATCTGAAGTTGTAAATTAAGTCTGCCTGTGTGCTATGTATAGGTTAATGGTGGATCGTTTGTCAATAAGTTTAATAATAACTGTATAACAAGACAGAAATTAGTTATTCGATTTATTGACAAGCCTCAGACCCATTAACCAAGTAAAATACAGATTAACAAAATACCGCTTGCTACAAGTCCAATATTTGCAGTCCAATATTGAGATCAATCGGGTTTTTACCAGTACTGTATAATAAATAGTGATATATATAGAAATAGTAAGCTCCTGTTTGGAGCTTGAGCTTTCTGTAAGGATTTAATTGAAGAGTTAACTAAGGCAGTATTTTTTTTTTTGGTTTCCCTTGCTAGAGACATAGATAAAGGACTGAAAATTGAATAGGGATCTGAGACGTAATCTGTCACTTTGTTGTAAAGACTGTGCAGGGTCATTTCTAAGAATCATTATGTGAGGGGGCCAGAGAAAGCCACAGAAATTTCAAGGGGGCTTTCACACAAAAGTGGGCCCCAATAGTAGGGCCAGTCTCTTCTGTAGAAACACCACAGAGACTGTGCTTATATACTATTTGGACTTCCCACCGGTTCTTGTCTTCTGTAGATGTGTATACAGTAGATCTATATTTATAGGGGAGGGGGGGAGGGGATTGTTATGACAATAATGATAATAAAGATAACTGTATTTTATATTTTATTATATTCTAGTGTCTAAAAGTCTGTATATCTAATCTACATAACATTAATAATATACAATATTACTCTATCTGGTACACCAATTACATACAACTTTACCTAGGTTTACAGTCAGATTCAATTACCTACAACTTTACCTAGGTTTACAGTCAGATTGAATTACCTACAACTTTACCTAGGTTTACTGTCAAACAGATTCAATTCTAATTCAAAGCATAAACATGAGCAGTCCACTTTATTTTGGGGTGATATTAATGGTTATAAAATCTATGAAGACTCAACTTACATTGAAACTTACTACTAAAAATACCTCAAAATATAATGGACTTTTGTGTTTACAGTTTGAATAGGATAATAATTACTAGCTTCATTACAAGCTAGAAGTTATCAATATCGAATGTGACATGATATTAGCTTGACTTTTAATATAACTTCAAAATAAATATATTAAGGCCCAGCCTCCTTTTGTCCACAATGCTCAGACATATTCACGATCTATGGTAACTAAAACCTATTCTAATATATATATATGTATTTAACCATGGGTCAAGACTTAATCCAGCCAATGATAGAGGTCATTCTTGTTATTTTAAGATCCGTACAGCATCCCTGAGGAAAAAAACTCTTTCAATGTTCTATCGCTATTTGAAGAATTTCAATTGTACACAATACAGATACATTAAGTTGTTTAACTAGAGTTAAAAAGACCGCGTTTTTACGTTTACAGATACATACAACTTGCCTAACTTCCGACAAAAGGATTCTGGGCCATGTCATGGAATGTTTCAAAGTTGATAACAAATTTAAGGTTTGATCACAATTTATCTCAGATTTTCATGCTATAAATTAAACATTAGACAAGATGGTTAGAGCTGAAGTCCTGGTAAACTTCACCTCATAGCACACTGTATGGCTCAGCCTGACTTCAGCATAATTGGGGCAGTAGAATATGTAAAAAATATGTTCCATTTCGATTCTATCTAACATTGAGTAAACATTTAGGCAGGTTATCAAGAAAAGAACGATTCACGACTCACAGGTCATTTGTGACCCAAAAATTAACAATGGTGGTTTTAAATTTAAATTGATTCACTTCATTTCTTCAGTGAGTTTGCCAATGATATACATAACTTGCGGAATGGATCTGTTTATTATTGTGAAGTGAACTGGGTATAAAATAGACATTTTGTCCTTGGAAGGGTCCATGACTGACTTCACAAAAGTATAATTGACAAATAAATAAGTTAAACATGAAAACTATATAGACTAAACCTTCAGGATATAATACAAGTGAATCATGACGCGTTTAATATGAGATGTGAAAAGAGAATTGTTCATTTCAATAAAACATCTGCCCATTTCTATTATGCATGATCTCTACCAAACTTTAAAAGACAACAATTATTATAGATATAGACTTTTATTTATTCTTTTAAACACAAGATTTCATTACACATACAGGTAACGTTTCATTACACATACAGGTAACATTTCATTACACATACAGGTAACATTCTCAAGTGATTAACCATAATAAAGTACCTGTATGTGTATTGTTACCTGTATGTGTAATGAAATGTTACCTGTATGTGTAATGAAAGTTACCTGTATGTGTAATGAAATGTTGTAGTCTAATAATTCGTAATAAATGTACTAGTGTGTATATAATATTTTGTTTTAATAGAAAATACTATCTTAATAGATCTTTACCATGTATAGTTTCAATAATTATTTATTTTAATACAAATTACTATTATAATGATGACCTGATATGTGTAGGTCATATTCTACAAATAACAGTGAGATTAAAATTATGTTTTATAAATACAGTATCTGATTTTTGTATAATACTAACTATATTATTTTACAAAACCAATTATAGTGATTGTCATATTTCAAACTGGATAAAACAGATTACAAATCTATCTATTGGATAGTTAAGCTATTTCAAAAAATAAGTGTCCAATAGATGACTGGAACACTAAAATCATCTTAAGTTAAGTTTTCAAGAATATTTTCTAGATGACAAAACTAAAATACTATATGGGTATTTCTAAAAACCTGAGATATGAAATTCATCATGATTTTAATCAAAACAGTATCTGATTGGATAATACAACTAAATTTCAAACCAATTTTAGTGATTGACCAATCAGATGACTGGAACACTAAAATTATCTTAAGTTTTCAAGAATAAAGTCCTAGATGACTGGAACACTAAAATCATCTTAAGTTAAGTTTTCAAGAATAAGGTCCAAGATGACTGGAACACTAAAATCATCTTAAGTTAAGTTTTCAAGAATAAGGTCCAGATGACTGGAACACTAAAATCATGTTGAGTCAAGTTTTCAAGAATAAGGTCTGATTGGAACACTAAAATATTTAAGTAATTTTAAGAATAATCAGATGACTGGACACTAAAATATCTTAAGTGTTTCAAGAATAAGGTCCAGAGACTGGAACACTAAAATCACTTAAGTTAGTTTTCAAGAATAAGTTAGATGACTGGACACTAAAATCATTTTGAGTCTTCAAGAATAAGGTCCAAGATGACTGGAACACTAAAATCATGTTGAGTCAAGTTTTCAAGAATATTTTCCTAGATTGTGTACAAATGTCTGTGTTTAATCAAATATATATATAATATTTCCCTTTCTAGATATCTGATACGATATGTTCGAATGATATAATACATGATAAATACAGCTAACTTACTACCATAATCTACCTATCTCTCATTTCATGGGGATCAAAAACACAGGTTACTTATACCTTCAATTTACACCATTCTACGATTTCCCATGTTATAAATTTGTTCAATAAACGTTGATGACATGCTCCATAATAATGTATTGAAGAATTAAATGTTGGTCTCATTCGCGTTATTGATGTGTTAACACAATAGATGACGTGTCAAACTGAATAGATGACGATTAGACTACGTACTAATGATAATAATAAATTAAGGTTTAATTCTTATATTTATATCTAAGATACTTTTATTAAAATAATTTCACTGTAACATAACATAACTGGTTCTTAGAATTTACCACAAATCTTAGATTGCGTCATGATTGTGCTTTGCTTATGTTATCATGTCATGTGACAAAGTAAAGTTTAACAGACAATAAAATACAGATGTGATGTCACCCTTTGTTTTTTGCGTACCAATATCCAACATATTGGTACTGGCAAGTGGCCAAGAGTCCAATATTAAAGTCAATATTGGACTCTAAATATCAGGCACTTGCCCATAACGAATGGGGATTAGTCTGACCACTACTCACATTAAATTCACTCATTCTTTATTCAGAGAACTAAATCAGGTTTCAAAATGTATAGTGTTCAATGTTACGTCCAATTAAAACTTAAAGTTTATCTTCAAATCCTTACTCTCAAATGAAAAAGATAATTAATTATTCATTAGGGCGAAATCTGTGAGCATCGATTAAAGTTGTATTTCAAATCTTGTCAAATAAGCTTACCAATTGATAAATTATACGTTTTTTCATTGTTATTTCGTGCATTCATAACTTATTTAACGTTATGTGGACACAGGAAGGTCCATCTGTGTTTTATGGATAGTTCTGGTAGATGTTAGCTAGGTATTTCCTACGTAATTAGGCCGATTATGAGTTAATTCGGGAATTATTAGACAAACTAACAAAGTTTTTCCATTAATTAGAACATCTTTACTTTTGATTTATATAAGTATTAAAGAATCAAACAATGAAACTTTTTTCGAAACACCAGGTGCTGCCATATTGGTTGGTTCATTGTTATTGACACATAGTCTGAATATGGATGATTCTTGTACTAAAGGGCTTAAACGTTTTGATTTCAGGTTTTGTTTGTAAATAAAACTCTAGTGAGTTTATAGTGAGCTGTTTTTTTGTTAATCTGTATTTTAAGTTGGTTAATGGATCTCAAGTTTGTTAATGCGTCTAATAATGACCGTATAACTCGGACCTTCGGTCCTCGTCAACGGTCATTATTAGACTTATTGACAAACTTTCGACCATTAACCTATACATAAATGCCAGTTCAGGCAACTGGTTAATTGAAGGCAGTAATTGTAGAAATGTAAATATTTTGAACAACTTCTTTAGAAGCCACAAAATAATGCAGTTTATATCATCTAGAAGCCCTTTTTTTCAAAACTTAATTAAAATAAAAATGCAGATTTTAAGAAATACAGTTACATGATTGGATAATAAAACTTATCAATGTTGGTTATTGACTTGAAAAATAAAATCATGTTAAGTTAAGTACTCCAGAATATACGGCCCCTAGGCTGTGAAGAAGCTGATATGAAGTAAAGTAATATTGTTAACATAAGTGTGAAACTTGCTGACTCTATTCCCAACCTCTGATAGCTAATTGGCTGGGAGAGAGTCAGAATAAAACTAAGCTATTTTCAAAGGCTGGGAATGAGTCATAAAGTTTCCAACTAGTTAACACCTTAAACTGAGTAGTTCAAGCCATGTACAGGTATATGATGCTCTATCACTGGGTGCTCACAGGGTTAATTAAGCAATAAACACATCCAAATTATCTACAATTCTTAATAATAATAAACAGGGATAATAAAAATAGGACTGAACTAAACAGGGTAAATATTAACTTATGTGCCAGTTATCCATAAAGATTCATTTGAATATTGAAAAATGCTTAATAAATTAATGAAGTGTTTTTCAAAAATGATCTAGTTTTGTGAGTTTTCCAGATTTTACATGGATTCTGTTACTTTATGACACTAGTTAAGTTCACTGATGAATATATACTCATATTGACCATTCTTGGGAACTAAAATTTTATGTTTATTTTAAGACGCAGTATCACTTAAAGTCTGTGTATCAAATGTTTAACAATATATATACAAGTAAACACCAAAAGACAAAAACAAACACTATATTGCGTCAACAAACATATTTAATATTCTACTCTTTTGTTTTGTGGCCTTAAAGTTTAGATGTCTTTACCAGTAGCAGTGGTAGGTTCTCATCACTATCTAAAACTATAATCAGAATTATTTACAAAACATAATATAACAGGTGGAAAATGAAAGCCCATATAAATAATAGATATATTAAACAAGGTAGACAATATTAAACCTTATAACATTGTTACATTTAAAGGTAGACTGACATCTAATTATATAGATACCAGGTTAAACTACCCTCATATCACTTTCAGGATCTAAATCTGGATTCAGGTTTGTGTGCAACAAAATAACATCAGAAATGAAAATGAAATGC
The DNA here is from genome assembly GCA_030562195.1 of Nipponacmea schrenckii. Lineage (NCBI taxonomy): Eukaryota > Metazoa > Mollusca > Gastropoda > Lottiidae > Nipponacmea > Nipponacmea schrenckii. The sequence goes on from CM060201.1 coordinate 35,381,266, forward strand.
ATGGAGTTTTAGAATGAAAATAAAATTCAATGTATTTTATGACCTACTCTTCTGCACTGTATGGGTTTATGCAGTCAAACAAAATACCATGCAGTGTGCAATCAGAGAAATTTAGCCAGGCGTTAAATTACTCTTTTACAACTCACTTAGCCACCATGGCTACCAAAAAACAACAATAGAGAAATGGACTTAATTCAAGCAACAGAAATATTATAGATAATCTATTTCTAAATTCATCTAATGATATATATGACCTTTGACATTAATTTCCGACATACAAATATACATTGGTAAGGGTTATTGTGAAGTATAGTATCCAGGCCAATCAAAACCTTTTATTTTATTGAGCACAGATTTCAGGCATTGATATCACTTACACTGATTTTAACAGTCTTAAACATCATGCAATTGTAGACAAACTTTACAGCACATTTTTATCCTTTGAAGTGATACGGGAAGCAGGCATTCAAACTTATCAAGTGGTAAAGCAAATAATTAGATGTCCATATCCCTTTAAAGATGTATTAAAGCATTATTTAACAGAAGGAACAGCAAAAAACACCACTTAACATAAACAAACATAAATACATAACTGCATAGATTTCTAATATTCCAGACAAAATATATCAAAACTTCTTAATCTAATTTAAACACAGATAACCCTATAATGGTATATCTTGGATCTGTTTCACACAATTTTAACAAAGATACAATCAAGATTTTAAGAAATACAGTAACCTGATTGGTTAATAAAAACTCAATTTTAGTGATTGACCAATCGGACCATTGGAACACTAAAATTATCCTAAGTTAAGTTTTTGTGATACAGGCTCCAGAAGCACAAGTATAGATAAATAAGACATTTATCATGGATTGATACTTCTAGAATATTTATTATTTTCAAAGTTTCAATGTGGTTCTCACACTGTCATCAGGAATATAATGGTACTTCTAGAATATTTATTATTTTCAACTTTTTAATGTGATTTTCACACTGTCATCATCATATTTCTGACTCCTTATTGAGTGATAAAGGCTAATATTAATTCTAATCTGATATAATTGATACATAAATAAGAATATCTCGATATGGTGATTTTGATTGGTTGATTAAGTGAACGCAACTTTTTTAAATGACTAAACAGATCATACAAGAAGAAGAAGGAAAAGGAAAAAAATACTTGATGTTCTAAAAGTAAAATATACTTGAGCTTTGTGATTTCACAACAATAGTTACCCTGAAGATGTAGAAAATGAGTATAAAATCTCAAAAAGGATTATTGGATAGAAAAATACCCTAAAATAAGAACTGAAAAGCTACATCAATAAATCATTGAACCATGAAATTAGAGTATGGCATGATGTATATCAAGTCATGGCATCACTTAATGTCATATCTTCTCAGCCTTGATTATAACGACCCTGTTGATCATGACTTTGTGCTAATTTTAAAAAAAGATACATGTATTTGGTCAGAGCCTTAGCCTCCCAGAGGTAATGATCAATTTACTGACCCACAATATTATCTTGGGGGGACAGGGGGTGGGGCTGGTCTATTGGGTAAGGGGGGTGGTCCAGGTTTAGATACTTGAGGGGCATCTAAAGGTGATAAAGATGATCGTGTTGGGACTGGGGGAGGGGCAATGTCAGGAATAGGGGGTGAAGATTCATGAGAAAATGCTGAAGCATCAGTTCTAGGGGGTGGGGGAGGTGGATCTGTGGGGCATGTAGTTTGTGGTACAGGGGGTGGGCTGATGTCAGGACATACAGGGGGAGGAGAAAAAGGAGGGGGCTCACTAGATTCAGTAAAAACGTCACAGACTAGAGGACAAGAGGAGCTCTCATCACGTTTTGGAACTGGAGGAGGGGGAATGTCTCCTGGCATTGGGGGAATACTTGTAGGCATAGGGGGAATGGGGCTACTTGAAGGAATCATGGGTTCCGAATTATAAGCAGGGGTGGGGGGCTGGGTTCTATTCATGAAGTAAGAAGGAATGGAACTAGTATCAAAAGGGTCAGGAGAAGCAGGGACTGTGGGTAAGGGCTCATCCAACAAATTCTGAGATCCAAATAAAGTAGAATTTTGGGAATTAGCAGCAATGGAATTACGTGGCTTGGCTTCAGGGACAAAGTCAGTATTTTCTGCCATTTTTGTGAAATCGACAGCACTGGCAGGCCTGGGTGGTGGCTTGGGGGGACCATTGGCTGCTGTTGCAAGTCTGTGATATTTGGTGCATTTTCATTATGTAGAGAATTTCTCCGTGGGGTTGGGCGTGGTCTGGCAACAGGGGTAGGGGAGGCAGCACTTACACTAGTACTAGGGGCAGTACTAGGGCCAGGCTTTGGGGCAGCAATAGGTGGAGGGACCCTGCTAGAAGCATTTTCCTCTGGTTGCGTTTCAGACACCAAATTCTCCATACTTCTGAAGCGCTGTTTTGGAACTGGAGCAGCATCGTTTTTATTTTCTATTCCATTGACATAAAATTCAGATGTTCGACTTCGAGGAACAGGTTTGGATGAGTTAGGTTCTAGACCTACAATACAGATAAATAATTTATCAGATGAACAGATACTGTAACTCAGTTGGTATCATCTTTTAGTATGTTTACGGTAAATTCTACAAGAAAGTAAGTGACCTAGTGATTATCCTGTAAATAAGAGGTTTGGCCAAGCTGGTAAACATAATCTTGAGAAATAATAAAGTTTGAGACTGGACTGTAAGAGACTATACTAAATAATGGACTATAACAGTTTGAGACATAGCCTTTAAGAGGACTATACTATAACAGTTTGAGACTAGACTATAAGAGACTATACCAGTTTGAGACTAGACTATAAGAGACTATACTTAATAATGGACTATAACAGTTTGAGACTAGACTATAAAGAGACTATACCAATTTGAGACTAGACTTTATAAGACTATACCTAATAATGGTGAAGGGAGAGAACTCTCCGAGCCTGATCCTCCCATTAATTTCTCTATCAACTCTCTAGCCTCCTCTTCACTTGCTGCGTGGCCATGTGACACATTAGTTGGTAATCCTATTGATGTTAACTGAGGAAGAGAAAAAGATGAAATTCTGAATAATATCTTGTATAAGTTACAAGTGGAAGGTTAAAACACTAAGATATATATAAATGTAGGGTGTATGGTTAGGCCTACTTGTATGTGGTTTCAAACTTTGAAACGTAGTATATTTAATCAGAGCATGAACTGAGTTGCTGATTTAGAAAAATTAATTTCCTACAGAGCAGCCTTCAGATCTGATTCAATGCTGGATTGTATTTTAGAGGGGGTTACATTCTACCCCAGAGGACCATACAACATCATCAATCTATATGGCCCTACCAAGAGTATTACACCAAGTTTCTTTACAAATAGTAAAAAAAACTTTAAAAAATGGTTATAAGGTAATTAAATGTACAATTGAGAGAAAGATTGAAAAAAAAACCCTAGAAATAGTCAATATACCCACCTTTTTCTTATGTTTAGGGGGAGGTCTCAAGGGTTGTCGTATTTTAGGGGGACCAGCCGTAGGTCTGTTAGGTAAACCTGTCAAATAAACAGATAAAGAAATGACCAATCAATAAAAGATGATATCATAGTTATCTGAAACAGTTGTTCAGCTATGGGGCAAATTAGTCAACACTGAAATAGGATTTGAAATTTCTACTGAGGTATATTTGAAGAGATTGTAGAATTTTCTGTTTATATTAAACCTCATGTTTTCTGGAAATCCTCATTTTTAAGCCCTGCCGTTATTAAGCCCATGGAGGAAATAAGTTTAAATTTTTGAATTTAAGCCCAATTGCTTCATTTCAGAAAAAAATTTCTTTGATGAAAGGAGTCGAATAGGAATTTAAGCCTAGGGCTTAATTCTCAGTACGATGGGTGCGGTTAAATGTCGTGTTAGTGTTCCGTGTCAGTGTTTACACCGTTGTATACCGTCTACCAAAGTACATGTATTTTTACTTCAAATTGTTCAAAATGTTAAAACACTAAAACACATAATTGCCGATATTAAAACCTTAAAGGAACACATAACTACAGACTATAATTATGATAATTAATATTACCTGCAGTTGGTTTAGACACAGGGGCTGGGCGGGGAGGACCACCTGGGGGACGTTGAGGGGGTGGAGGTCTAGCAGGAGGTGCCGATGGCCTCTCAGGAGGTTTCTTTCTCGATACCTGAAATAAAATTAATTAATTTAATCATGAATAAGAAGGAAATCAATCAGGACCAGAAAATGATGTCTGATTACACAGTATGTCAGAATACTTAGATGTCATATAACTCTTTCTGTATCCAAGTCTAGGAGTGGTAAAGTTGCTAACCAGGAGTTATTATTATCATATAACCAGAAAGGCACATTGTTATAGACTACAGTAGAATCAGGTCCAGGAGTTGTCGTCCTTGTCATTTCATTATCATTATCATTATCATTATCATTATTTTATTGTGTGGAATAGATCTCACTCTAAAAGACTACAGTAGAATCATACCTCTGGAGAAACTGATGAAACTCGGTTCTGCTTCTCTGGAATAATTAATTGTGGTCCGTCTGAAGTTGCTGTGGGTCTAGAACTAGGAGCTGCTGGAGGTCGAGAAGGGGGTTGGGGTCGACATGGTGGACCCCCAGGTATTTCTAAATTACCATCATCAGATACTACCGGGCTGCTCCTATCTAAAATGAGATTATTATACGCATTTGACTATAGGTGCTAGTTCAGTTAGAATACGTGTTCACATTTTACTATTCCTTACTTAACTATGAAAATGGTAAAGCTGTGCATTGTGCATTGAGTATTAGTAAACGTCTTATGCCATAACAACATAGAGCGGAAGATCTCTTAAAGCGTGAATGATGCAATAAAAGATCAATTTAGTCCAAAAGAATAGAGTAATTTCTTCAGTGAACTTACCTGGTTCATAAAGTAAAAGAATCCCATAAAATCCGGAAAACTCAAAATATTAAGCGTTTTTCATAATAACTTAGTTTTGTTTTTCAGTAAAGGATTTTGCACTTTATGACACCGTAATTACTTGATGAATATATATCATATTGACCATTCTTGAGAACTACAATTAATGTTCATGTAAGACACCATATAACTTTGAAATGTTAATTTGATAAAAATGACAGGACCCTCACCAGAGACAGGAGTGTTGGAACGAGATAGAATTACGTCTGCTGCTGATAAACTTTCAGCTATTTCATCTTCATCATCTGTAAAAATATATAAATAATTTACAATTCTACATTAGTGAAGGCGTTTTAAAATCTGCCTTCAGAGAGTCCACATAGCTAATAATGCTATTTTTGTATTCAACTTGTTCAACTTTCAACTGTCAACTCAGCATTTCTTCAACACGTCTGACCTAGTGACCAGAATCAAATAAATGTAAAAGATAGTTACCATCAACCATGCTGAATTCCATAGACGGCACGCTAAAATCATCTCCTAGTAAACTGTTGGTAAACACATTAAACATGGCTTCTGTATTCAACGCACATAGTTTCATCTCATCTTCAATAACTTGTTTCCAATCCTCAGTTTTTAACCTTACACTGATAGTACCACTTGATAACTAGAATAGGAATAGAAATACTGAATAATGATTGGTAGATGAGTTAACTAGTTGAGGGATTCTTGAAAGAGATTAGTCAAATATACAGAAATATACACTAACATTACCATTTGACAACTAGAATAGGAATTGTGATAATGAATAATGGTTGGTTAAAGAGTTAACTGGTTTATGAATACTTGATTATAATTGGTCAGAATATACACTACTGATGACCTTTGATTGAAGTTGGTACTGAATGCGAATACTGAGTTATGATTGGTAAAAAAGGCAACTGGTTTATGAATACTTGATTATGATTAGTCACAATATAAACTATAAACAAATCAAGTCTGACCAACCATGGTCTTAACACAGATAAGGCCTGTGTTTATATGTCTGAGAATGTTGAGTGTATTGTCTATCTACCTCATGTTGATGGTATTTTAAAGCTTCTATAGCATGTTGACCATTTCTATATATCACCCACATATCTTCTCCCACAAACCTGCAATAAAATATTCAAAATATCACACCAGGTAGGGCATGCCCACTCTTTCAACCCCCAAGTGTCTTGGGCACTACTTATCATTAATTAGTTATCATTTTAGTTCCAAGACTATAAAAAAGCTGAGAAAGGAAAAGAAAGAGTACAGACCTGACAACAATGATTTCTCCCACTTCATTGAACAACTCCACAATCTCATTCACAGTGTCGTCTGACATCTCTGTTTCCATGGAAATGATGACAGTGCCATCTGGTGGTCCTTGTTCACCAATCACTTCCTGGAAGATCTGTTCTTTAGCTGATTCATCTACACTCAGGACTTCGATATCAAACAGCCCTATCACAGGTCTGAAATATATTGGTCAATATTTTGTCAGGAGTGATTGTCAGTTGTGGTTCATGGAGAAAAAGTAATTTCAGTGAAATTTTTTTTGTCAAGGACTTTTTTGAGATACATGCAATCAAGACTCAAACTTCAGAGTGAAAATGAAAATCCAACCTTTGACATTTCTATTATTATAAATCTAAAGAAGACAGATAACACCATGCAATGTGGTACATTTTTTCGAGGCACATGCAATAGATTACTTATTTTGATTACCAAGTGTTTTACATGAATTCCAAAAATGGATTTTGTTATGATAATTAATCTAATTCCCTATAATCTCAAACACCAAATAAAACAATCATTCCTAACTGGGTGGGGAGAATGGCAGCTCCCCTCAGTCAGGTAGTTTCCAGTGTATGGTACTAAAACTACATGACATCTTGTAGCAAACACAGTTCAGTGATAGATCACCAGGAAATCTACGGTGAACATTCACTTACCTATGATCAGAAGTGCGTAGTTCAGCTCTCGTATATAATATCAATTTCCCAGGGTTCCAGTCTGGGTCTTCTTCTTCAGCTGTAACAAAAAAAAAAATGAAATGAATGGAGTTTTACATCCTTCTCTTTACACCTTATGGGCTTAAGAAGACGGGCAATGCCATGCAGTGTGTAATAAGGGAAATCTTGTCAGAATAGCAGCACATAAGCCTACTCTTTTTGTGATTTCTATCTGTTGAGGGATCTTTTACATGCACAGCCTGTAGCACACAGGGCCTCAATCTATTGTCCCAGTTCCTGATAAGGGAAAACTAGACTGAAAAATCTGAAAATTCATTTCAACTTCAGCTGTAACAAAATTGATAAAGAAAATTAAAAGCGTAAAAACATCATAGCAATCAAGTTTGAGCACCACTCGTCGATAAAACTGAAATCAGGAAAGACTTGTAAGAGGTTCTCTATTTACACAACTGTGCCCCAGTAAAATCCGTACCTTCTTGTGGTAGAATATGTCTTCTTCTCCACAACACCCTGTCAGTCCAGGCCGGAGCTCGACATTTCTCACTGGTATCAAAATCATCACTAAATAAATCATATTTATAGGTGGGAGGAAAGTTTGTTAGTCCTTCATTGAAACCTTAACGCAATAAGCCTACTCTTTATTGATCTGACTTTGAGGGATATTTAAGGACAGCCTGTGCCCGGGGAATTATTGTCCCAGTTCCTGATAAGGGAAAATAGACTGAAAAATCTGAAATTCATTTCACTTCAGTGTAACAAAATTGCCAACACCGAATTGAAAATAAAAACATTTAGCAATCAATTTGAGCACGTCGTATTCACACTGAATCAGAGCCTTGGTTTATTTACAAAATCTGAACCCCAGAAAATCTGTACCTTCTGTGGTAGAATGCTTCTTCCCACAACAGCTGTCATAATCCAGCATTCGACTTAATCACTGGGTCAAAACCACTGAATAAATCATATTAATAGGTGGGGGGAAATATTTGTTAGTTTTTTCCCTTGAAACGTTGTATCAAGGTTATTGTACACAGATTGATTAGGACAAGATTGGTATTAAATACCATTTTTAAATAATTTTTAAGATTTTAGGAGCATTTTGAAAAAGCTGCTAATAACATTGAAATAGTTACTGCATGAAATGTTTTATTTTAGTGGAATTGCAGGAACTACAGATGTCTGATTGAAAATTGAAATGGTGTAAATGAAATGAAATGAATGGAAATTGCACGGGACCACGACTTTGATTAAAAAGAAATGGTATAAATTGATGCTATCAGTGTCTCTGATACACATACAAAAAAACTTATTCATAAACCCTTTAAAGCTGGAATTAACAGAAGATTATAGAAATTATAATTCAAAATCCTTACCCTTCCTTCAGCCCGTTCTTTATTCAACTGATCACAAGCCTGCAGAGCTCCAAAATTCTCATTTTTAACCAATTCCTTTACTTCATCTCCAGGTAGATCTATTCTATAGTTAAAATCACCACACCAAAATACATAATCATGTGACTGAATGGTACGTCCCTGAAACATATACACCAAAATCAACCAGTTTTAAGGATTGGTAGCCCAAGATATTCTTCCAAAATTTACTAGAAGAAAATTTAAAGTTTTATTGTTAAAACAGCGCATTTACATCTACTGTAATAATATCATTGGTTGTATAATAAAACACAAAAATATCGAAAAAATGTGATCATAGACTACTGAAGTGTTTCTGAAGAAGGCATTTAGCTGAAACTTTAACGACAGGACAATACTATATTTTTTGTCATCCATAAATGTGATCATAAACTACTGAAGTGTTTCTGAGAAGGGCTTTTAGATGAAACGTTAGATGACAGGACAATAGTGTATATTAATTTTTTCCCCTGTTATGGGAATATATGATACACAATAAAATGGATAGTATATTCCAAAGAATATACAGGAAGATCCAAGAAAAACATAAAAAATGATATACCAGTAAACCCACAATTGAACAACCATCCAAACTTACCATAGGGAAGGCCATCCTTCTCATAATTTCAGCATAATCTGTATTTCTCTCGTTAACTTGTGACTGTCCCGCAGCCAAATGAGCACAAACAAAACACACAGATGTACTATGTATTAAAAATCTTATTGCTACGCCACCTTTATTACCAGTGGCTCCCCCTAGGCCTGTCTTCACCTTTTCTATTGCAACGTCTCTGTAAGAAAAAATAATGTTTTTATAACAGAGATTAACAACTTTTGACCAAGTTGCATTAAAACTAAGTGTTTTCTTAAATCAATATAATTAGCAACTATTGTGAAAATGACATCAAACACTTAGTAGAATTTCAGGAACCACAGACGTCTGTCTGACAATTGGACTGATGCAAATTGATGCTTTAAAGTGTCCCTGATACAAATGAAAAAATTTAGAAAACCTTCATACAATACCTGTTATTTCAATTCCAGCTCGGACAGTTTCATAAAAAGTGTACTGGTATTTACTATTAGATATATTAAACTTACAGTTTGGTAAAAGATTTGAAATAAAGTTACTTGCCTTATAAAAGGAGCGAGGTGAGGTCGAACAAAAACATATAAAACAACCCCAACTAGCTGTATACTATTTAAAACAACGTATTTATGGTCTCGTGATATAGTCTTTATTAATTCTTTCTGCCATTCTTGAGCATTGGTTGTACTGAAATAAAAACACAAGTAATAATTACTGTTAATAACCATAATACTTACCAAACTCTTGGGCAGGAACATGATAAAAATGAAAGGAATGGAGTTTTACATCCTACCCTTTGCATGAGCATATGATAAAGTTCAATTAAACATATAAGATACAACAGATATTTATTTACATACATATAGTGCCACTTTACATAAAAACATAACATAATCCTACATGCCTAACTGGCGTAAAACAATGGGTACAAAAGTTTATACTAGTAAGTAAAAGTTTTAACGAATATATTTGATAAACAACACAAAAGGTTGACATCTGTGTGTGTTCGCATGCTTTTATCATTGTCATTTGTCTATATGAGATTGATGTTATAAGCTGTACATCATAATTATATGTATAACTATCATGGAATAAAACAGGAAAATGTTGTTTGTACTGGGATAAAACATAAATGTAATAGCGAAGCATTGGCAGAAAACAGCGAAATACTTTGTACTAACATCAATTCTTACACGTTTCAATAATTCATTTATACAAAATCAATCATGTCATCTAATGATATTTGGTGAAATTTATGTCAGTATGTTTTGAGTTAATTTTCTTCAAAAAATAAATTCAAGAAATTGTTCTAGTGTTTACCTGGCCTTCATAATATTACTGGCGTTGAGATCAACGATTTCTTCAAATCCAATGGCGAAGATATCAACTGGGGTGTTATAGTCTGTATCTACTAATAGATCCTCTGAAATAATAGTCAAACCCGTTTACTTAGATAATATCTAAAGCTTGTTACTAAATGCGTTTAAAATGATATCCGTCACTTAGAAATGAAATGAAAATGAAATGAATGGAGTTTTACGAAAATGGGTATGCCTTAAAATATAAACATACCAAGGATCAGTTTTATTCTGATTCCAGATCCAATACTATTTAGTCTTGGATTGTGACTGTAAGTTTTTCACACTGGAACAACTGCATCCCCCACCCCACCCCCAAAAGTACCAAAAAAACATCTTGATCTTGACAAATTGATCATCCACAATTGCATTTGTAGAAATTTTCATGTTTGTTTTGGTATATTTTGTAAATGACAAACCTGGTCTCGCCATGGAAACTGTTTTATGAGCATCTAATAACCAGTCTGTTAAGGATTGATGTTTATACGCGATACTACGGAAATGTTTTCCACCATTCACGTTCCATGTACAGACTCCAATCCGTAATATTTTAGGTTCGGTATACTCTTTATATCTATTGATCATACCGTGGATTATACCTGGGGTAGCTGGAAATAAATAGAATGGAGTTTTACACCCAACTTGTTAAACTGAAATTTGAGATGTATCGGGCTAATGGAAATAAATTTTCTGCCCTACATTTATTTTTCTTTCGGGGTTTACGAAATGAATTGGAAATTTATATCCTATTTTTTTATTTTCCTGTTTGAGATTTACACCCAAAATATGAAGTTTACTATATAAACCTCACCATGTAGACTGCGAGTTGTTAATAAGGACCTTGCTTTATCTGCTAGTTCTCCCATCAATGTATTACCAACTAACAATATATCTATAGATTCCTGTTTACTATTATCTAGGAAGTTATTCTGTATAGCTCGTGATGCTGACCTAGATGCATCAGATATCTGAAATACAAGAGATTAAAATGGAATTTTACTTCCTACTCTTCTGAACCTAATGTGAACACAGGAATTGGTTAGGATATTATTTTTTGATTGATGTATCTTCTGGACATCTTTTTGATATTGTCCTTCTTAAAATATTCTCATAAATGACATGGACTTTAAGGTCCTTCTACTCTGAACCATGGCTATTAGAACAGGAAATGCCATGCAGTGTGGAATGAAGGAAAGTTTAAGAAAGGAAATCAGCATTAGCATTTCCAACTGTGGAGAAAAGGGTCTTGAATTTTGTCTTGACCCTTTTTCAATGAAAACATTTATGCACATGTTGATATAATACAATAAGAGTCTATTGATTTATAAGCAGAATAATTGATATAACCATCTCCATGACAGAATAATATCTAGATAAATACGTACCTTTGACCTTCCGCCACCTAGCGCCCCCGTACCAGCGTAGATACGACTAACATGGTCTCCATTTAATGCCCAGATCTGTTTATATACCTCCTGAAATCTGGATAACATCTGAGGTTTGTTTGATAATCCTAAACTTTCAACTTGAGCAGGTAAAATCTGAAACAAATTAAAAAACCAACTTGTGATATAAACCTTCTTTATGGCATGTAAGATTTGCTTTAAAACAAATAGTGAATATATCAACCTTTCAGACTAGGAATACAGGACTAATAGACTAAGAGTTCTTTGCTAATCATCCTTCTGTCAGAGGTACTATAATTTGACTGACTACAATTGAGGACATTTTCAAAAGCAACTAGGAATTACTAGGGAATATTCAATGTACTGAGTAGAATGAACAGCCAGTTAACAATTCTTACATCTATATCTACACATAGTAAAAATATGAAATTAAAAATTTACCTCCATTGCTAGCATAGTTTGTACAGCGTTAGTTCTGTCTAGACAATCAAGACAGTTAGTCCTGATTGTACCAGTCTGTTGTCTGAAAATAAAAGGAACAGAGTATAATGTATAACCTTCCTGCAGATAGATAGTATACTCTTTTTTGAAGTTTTCCAGAAAGCCTGTGATTCAGTGAACACATTCCAGGATAGAATACCAGAACATCAAGTAAGTGAGCTTGAGTCTTAAACATTTTAAACCACTGCAAACTACACTCCTGTAGGTATGTTAAAACACTTTTAACATAAATCATCTACTACAATAAACAATTCAATTAGCGCTGTGTATTGTCAATCATGCCTCTATATGATGGGATAAGCTTGCATTTACCGACTAGTAAATAAAATATTTCCCACTTTTTTATGGTATGCCATGTATCGTCAGCTATCAATACACGACCTTGTGATGTGATATGCGTATCGTTGCATGTCATATTGTGATACATCAATTCAACGTGCCAATATGCCAGCACTAAATCTAATAGAGTTCGCTACACATGGCTAAAAAGGTATACAAAGAAAATTGGTATTGAACCCACCTCAAAATATTTGTTCCATCACTGGCAAAAAAATCAAATTCAACAAGTTTTTTAATAAGCTTTGCTTTTAATTTATCGAGATTTTTGAGATTACTGCCCTTGATCTCTGCATGATAATCGAAATGGATGAATGGAACTATATCATGATGGCATGAGGCTTTATGATGATTCTGAAATAAAAACAGATTTATAGTCAGATATAATATAAGAAATTTGTATTTTTTGACGAGACAAGATTTCTTTGAAACCTACTCTAGTTTCACTCAGTGTTCATTAGCCCATAAGGTAGAGAAGAGTAGGACGTAAAACTCCATTCATTTGATTTCATTTCTCAGATTGTCTGTTTTATTTCATATATCATTGTACTTTCATAATCTAATGAGCATTATTTATAATGAATATTCATATCACTATTAGTTACAATGTTACCAACAAGACCTTATCTGCATTATGTTGGAAATTCAATATAGAAATTTTATATAGCCAAAACCTAGTCTGTTACCAGGAATAAGTAAAAGGTCACAGTAATATAAGGATTATATAATAAGATAGCCCCTCCCTACCTGAAATGCTTGACTCAGCAATCTCTCTCCTTCTTTACTGCCCAATAAATTAACTATAACTTGTTCTCCGTAATGTTTACGTATCATTTGTAAATGGCGATCATACGCAGGAGCAGACGTCTCGTATCCCCGTGACATGTGAACTTTATGGGCACCGACCTGGAAAACATTGAGATAACGACACGTAACAACTATATTTTACAAGGATAACAACTTAGATTCACAAGTCTGTCTTGACAGGGATCCTTTCTACCAGCTGGTCCTTGACCAAACATCTTGACATTGATCTTTCCTAGATTATTTGTATTAATTAAAATATTTGTATCACTAACGAGTTCTTGTGAATTCCAACCAATGTAAAATAAAAATTATTAATATGCTTGATAACTTTGTATGACTATGGTCTAAGCTAGAGGTTACTGACCTAGGCCAGTGCTTTTATGATATAATGTCCTCACCACAACCCAACACTAGTGTAACTTGAAAACAATCTACTTACATTGATACCTGGTTGTTCCCAGAATAGTGGTACAGAACCTCGAGTCTGTACAAATGATGAAACTTGTTCATCTAGAAATATCACCTGAAATCATTCAAATATAAATATAGGCTTACCCACGTTATTTCATATTGATAATAATTTAGTTACTTAAAGATCATTGACACAAACATTGTCCAGCCCAGTTTTTGGAGTTAGTTCATGCCCAGCAAATGAAATCAATTTTTGGCATTGATACACTATCAAATTGAAAATTCAAATCAACACCGATTATTTGAAAATGGGAACTAATCTTGTACCATCTTCAGGATGCCAAGTTAATGAACTGTCTGTAATACTGCAAAGTTTTTAGCCCTTTTTGTATCTTAAATGTAGAGACTTTATTTGACAGCACGCTAGTGAATATAACTAACCAGAGCTCTAGAAGATAGACAGTAAAAGTGACTAAAGAATCTTTACCTATTTTTTTTGTATGAGAGATTGTATTTGATAGTAGGAAAGTTAATTGAAGTTGTCAGGGTATTAAATTAAGCTTGAATAGTCTGATATTGTAGAAATAGTCTTTAAACTAACCTGTTCAGTTTCAACAAAATTAGCGACATGTCCATCATCATTGGTTCCTCTTACATTAAACCTGGTACCAGCTCGTTCACAACTTAATCTTGATATCAGACAGGCTTTAGCTTGTCGATGAGCCGCGTAAATAGTTCGTATTTCTACAGCTCCGCACATTATCTTGATCAGCCATTGGTCACAATCTATACCATATCGTTTTAAATGAACATGTAATAATCGATTCCTAAAATAAAATCAGGATGGTAAGTACCATTTCAACTATTTCTTTGCTGCTTAATACATACTTATTGCTTAAGTTAAGCTAAATATTACACAGTTCAGTATATAGATATATGGTTCTGTTATCATTAGAAGATCACAAACAACCTTCATTAAACTGTACTATTTATTTAATAATATTGTAAAATATGCACATATATAGACAATTAGAGGATCAGTAGGGCTATAGGATTACAGACAGTGAAACAATAAAATTATAACAAATAAAACAAATTTCTATCAACTTTAAATTCAGGGCTATTGATTTAGAAATTAAAACGACATTTTAATGAGTATATTTTCATCAAGAATGCAAGAAAAATATCAAAATTGCAGTCATTTTGGAGCTCAAATCAGACATGACTGGCAAATACAGAAAAATCAACAGCCCTGATTAAATTCCCTAAAACTTACCAGAAAAATCTGTTATCTGTTTCATGATCTTGATGTTTTCGTTGAGCACAGAGACTGAGGTCCCAGGGAATGCCTGATTGACACCAGGAGAAATAGAAGGTACCAGAGCTGAGAAGTTTCCTGACCTTTCCACAACCCTCTCCTCATCACTGGGTTCGTTTCGTAGAGGTACCAGTTGTACAGCAGTAATTTTAAAAACTTCCGTATCCCCAATTTTACCGACTGATAAACACGTCGTAACCAGAACTAAATATAATATCTTCTGATTTCCTAAAATAAAACGCAAATATCAAATAAACAAATCAGTCACGATAATTCTCAACTTCTAAATCTTTCCCTTTGCATATTTATATTTTTTGTATATTAAGAAGATTCTACAAGAATTCTAGAATTCTCCTCAGCTTTCAAATCTCAAAATCACGATGAAAACACAAAATTCAAAACGAAAATTGTTGTTTCTCTTCAATTAATAATTATGCAAATGGCCAAACTAAATAACAGGAGAAGTCTTGGAAAGTAAGAATCAAATAGAAACAGGAATATATTTACCAGCGTTTAGATTCAGCACACCAAGGCAAGCATAAGCATCTAAAATTTTACTATAAAACTTTTTAACAGTGTCAGCTTCAGCCGAGGCTACAATAAGAAAATAAAATTATCTATTAGAATTTTAAACGCTGGTGGGATTGAAAGAGGTTCAGAGGTGTGACTTGATGGAACATGTCAGCTAAATCATTTTGTAGTTCTTCTTAAATTGAAATGAAACATTTAGAGAAATAATTACAAAGTAGAGCTTTTAATCTTTCACCTTGCACTGGAAATCACAAACCTACAGAATCCTTACACCAAATATGCTTAAAACCTTAAACATAATTGCCTATATTCAATCACCTCTTGGAGGCAATACAATAAAGGATAAGAAAAAATATATGTAGGCCTATATATAAATATACACTATATTCTGATATACAATATGTTAATATTGGATTAGGAAGGCTGTGTCAGCATTTATGCCAATCAATATATCTTGAATCTGAGACTCTATGATCAATTCATTATGGTCACTAAAGCTTTGCATCCTTAATATGGAGGATACGGTATATGGATTCTCAATTAGGTGAGTAAGTCTAGCTGCTGTCTTACTGACATTATCAACAGAACTGACGTCTAGTCTATTATAATTGTCTATAGTCGATAGTGCAAAAACGATCAAAATAAAGGTAGGCCCATCAGCCCATCAAAAATGATTCAGAAACGATTGAATTTGTTGTTATTAAACTGATGAATAATGGGCAAGACAAGGAGAAAGAAGTGAGAAGTGCCAAACCGGCAGACGTCAAGTGTCACTTTCAAATAAATCATGAAAATGAATCGATACTCAGATAAAAAAAAATTGCGAAATTCTTACACAAAATGACCACTGCGTTCGATTCGAACATCACGGTCTCTTCCCTGTTTTTGCTTTCTAATATCACACTGTATGGCGTGTCGGGATCTGGGGGTAATTTATGAAAAACTCGAAAAATCTTTCCCATTGCCATTTTTGTGTTTATAATCCAAATTTACCGGAAGTGGGATGTAAATATTGCGAGTTATCTCCCCAAATTATTCCAAAATCGCTTACATCCAGACGATTTAAAGAGGCGTTGTTATCTAATAATTTATTAAATTCATAATGATTGTATGAAAAATTATATAGATTTGAACCATGAAAAGTTTTTAATCCAATTCCATTTAGAATATTTCGATGGTTTGAACAGTTTCCTGATTTTTGTGTTTTGACATGATATGAACAAAAAAATAATATGAAGCCCTTGTTAAGTAGTGTCCCTTTAAATAAGAAGTGGGCGTTACCGTCCACTCGGGGGCGGCACAGGTATCAAGATGGCAGCTTACTTGTCATATTAAATGAATTTCTAAAGAAATCAACACATTTTTCTGGATTCTTTAGGCTGATTGCTTCATAACTTTGTCAAAATGAGTATGAAAGCGTTTGAGTTGGTGCCAGCAATCGAACGAGCTAAATTGATTGCAGACAAAATAAAAACACAGGTAATTTTCATGCACCGAATGGTGACATGCGAACATATTTGACGAGTGTCACTGACAGTAATGACATTGAAAGGCCGGCTAGTGCCGAACTGTTAATTGATGACTTGACAGTCGGTGTCAGTTTTTGATAGGAAGTTGACAGGACCTGAGATGAGTAGTACAAGATACCAAAAGCTGTGCTGGATCCTAACAGTCTTGCAGTTTCTCTCAAGACTTAAAGTTTAATCTGGAAAGATCTAAGTTTACTGCTGTACTGTTGATTGATAAAAACTGTCATCTTTTAAGAATAAAGAGGTTTTCTAAAAACTTTCTGGGAACTCTTATAGCATCAATTGGCACCATTCAAATTTTCAGTCAGATGTCTTTAGCGCTTGAAATTCCACTTAGAGTAAGCATCTTATAAAATTACTACTGCAAAAGCTCTTATTGATATATAAGTCATTTTGGAGTGAATTGCATTAACCACAGATGAAAATAGGAAGTAGATGCAAATCTGTGTATCATTACTTTCTGCAAACAACAATGGATCACCCACTTTGCTTCTCTTCTTTGCTTTTCCAGTTTGCTTCTTCTATATTCTACTTCTCTTTGCTTCTCTTTGTTTCCTACCAATTGACACATGTCAAATAGAATCAAACTATTATTTATGGATTATATGTATTACAGATTGAGTGTCTAGATGTGTGTGGTAAGAATCTGTATATTGGAACAGCAGACTGGTAAATATATTGGAATTTTTCTCCTTCATCTCTGATAAGGAAAACTTTTCATTAGAATTGTTAGGACTATGTCCACTGGAGGACCAGGTCACTATTGCCCTAAAGTCATTTAATCACAATACAAAATAATGTGATAAAGCCTTTGCTCTGATGTAGGTCATAATGCACCTTAAACCTGACGAGCGAACTAGATATCAGTTATTTCCTCTGCTTTGTTTTTATATATGAATCTTATTAAAAAGGCAGAATATAATTTATTTGACATGATGGTAATTGGATTTTGAAATAATTTTTTGTTATAGTTTTGTGTTCCATTATTGTATAGAAGAACGGAATATTGGAGGTAGAACAACATTTTATAGTGAAAAACAGGGACAGAAATATCTGGGCTTGGTAAGAAACAGTTAATTTACTTTGGGTAAATTTTGATTTTAAAATGACTTAACCAATATCATTAAATTAGTTTGTCAAGACTGGCTAAACAGATTCTGTCCCAAGTTATTCATATACCAAAATTTTTACTCTGTCAAACAATGTTGATCTTAAATTCTGCTGTAATTTATTTTAGAAAAAGGCGATAGTACAGATAAAAGCTGCCTCAGCATTAAACAGAATCATGGTACTCTGTGATAATACCTTAACTTTACTTAATATGTTTGATTTAGAGGTAATCTTCTCTTTCTTCTGAAGATTGTTAGGTTGATCAATATCTTGTTGTTGTATTTGTATTCATATTTGTAAGATTTTCATTCTTTAAAAGTAATACTGAATCCTTCAGCTCATCAAAACAATATTTTATAGGCCTTAAAGTTAGAAATATCCCAGCCCAATAAACAGCTACTTTGTATTTCAGCCAGTTTATTCAGGTGCCAAGATTAAAGGTGTGAGTTATTTCTGTTTGAATGAAAATCCAGCCAACCCTAATCCATTTAGTATTGAGGTAAGTAAATAGTATCTTCAGTTAATGGCTGATTCACACTAGTACTGGCTGCTGATAGGATATCTATAGTGATATAATTCATTACAAAACCACATTGAACAGTTTTACATATTTACTGATCCTATACACCAGTGCTTCTCTGCAGTTGCTAAACCACCAAAAGTTGGGATTTCACCAAGGGAATACCATAAAAAGTTTTGAGAAACAGAAAAGTGCTATACACTTGCCTGAGATCATTCTACTGTCTTCATTAAGGTGCAGAAGAGTAGGATGTAAAACTCTGTTCCTTCATTCATGACATGAACCTAATTCAGAAGAAATTCATCAACATCAATGTGACAGCAGAAGGCTGTGGATTAATTATCGTTAATTAATTACCAGTAATAATATTAACGAGCAGTTCAAAATGTAGTTGTTAAAATCATTGAAACTTAATCATATCATTATTATGGACAGATTGTTACATATAGTATTTTACATGAGAAAATTGCAATTAATATTTTGTGATTGATATTTGTAGATTTGTGTGGCTTTAAAAAAGAAACAGCTACAGATCTATACTATTCTAGAAGATAAAATAATTCATAATAAAGATTTATCTATCCCAGAACCAGCCACTATTATAGTAAGTTACCTCCCTTATTTACAGATATATCGCTCATATCTCACTCATGAGAAATCTCTTTTTCTACAGGAAATATTCGTATTTTCAAATTTGATCCATTTTATTACTGAAATTTTTTTTCTGAAATTCAGCCCTGGGCTTAAATAACAGAGGTAGCAAAATACAACAGAACCCTGTTCTTTTAAACTTTTAATGAAACGAATTCCACTTACATCTTTTCAAAACATAACTATTAAAGTGCGAGGGGGCTCTTTTAAAACTCAATCATTATGAAATACCTTGAAAGCCTAGTCATTGAGCTTAATAATTGTTCGTTCCCATATGTCAATCATCATCACCACCATCTGTATGATCTCGAAAAGTTTTCACTGAAGTTACTCTAAAAATAATTTTTAATTTAAGACCATTGGCTTAAGTTTGGAAATACAGGTGCAAAGATATTATTACCCCTATGGGCTAAATAACAGAAGAGCTTAAATACAAGGATTCCTCCCAGTAGTATGAAATGTTCTTGTTGCTTTTTGAGATCAGTGATACATAATTCACTCAGATTACAGAACAGTAAGAATAAAATATATCAAAGGTCTTATTCAGTCTTGGTATCAGTATATGTACTAGATGTAAGACACCTCTTCAAAGTAAGATGAATTTTGTTTCAAGTGCCAGTGCTTTCGACAGTTGATTAATATAACTAATGGTTTATTACAGGGGGTAGATGAGAGACATGTTTGTGCTGCGTTAACCACCCAATATTGTATAATAGAAATAGACACAGGAAACATACAAGATTTATTTCCCTTTGATACAGAATACGTGAATCCTGTAGTTAAAAAGGTCACCAAGGTAACACAAACTTCCATCTTTTACATATATACAATATCATTAGAACATTTATATATAGTGCCCTATTTAGAATTAATATACCCATAATACATTATAATATAGGCATGATAATTGAGACTAATTTATAAAAATTCATTGAGATGTCTGGTTGATAGTGTCCAACAGACTAGCACTTTATATCCAGCCATGTCCATGTGTGTCACTTACTAAAACTACTTTATTTTTTATTCAGGATGAGTTTTTATTGAGTGGTCCTAGTGCGTTGGGTATGTTTGTTACATCGGCAGGGATTTCCCAACGACCTCCAATGCAATGGTCTGATAACCTGATATCAGTCTCCTGTGTTCATCCTTATATTGTTGCCATGAACGACGAGTTTATTACCATCCACAGGTATATGTTGAATTATGTTTTTTCTAAAAAACAAAAAACATATTCCAGGTTCAAAGGCTTAGTTCAATTGTTGTATGGAGATTGTAAGGGTTATTTTAGGTGCGTTTTAGATAGCATAGCAGGGCTGTTGATTTGGCCATATATGCTGGTCATGATTGGTAGTCCTGTCAGAATATTTATTTGGCCAAATAGGCTCTGTTGCACATCAAGTATAGGTCAGTGACAAAAAAATAATAATAAAAATTAAGTTGTTAAACAAAACAATAGGAGAAAATTTATTTAATTCTCTAACTTATTCTAAATAATTTGATTGTTTTAAGTATTCTAGATCAGCAGCAGAAACAAGCCATTCCATTCCTGGGTGGTGTTTTTATGGATGATTTCGATGGAAAGTTGTTTATAGCTTCTAGTAGAGAAATTTATTCCCTGGTTCCTGTCGCTTTTGAAAAACAGGTAGATACAATTTATTTATATACCAGCTGGTCCTTGGTTAAAACTCTTGTTATTGATTTTACAAGGATAACAACATAGATTCACAGTTAAGGATCCTTTCTACCAGCTGATCATTGGCCAAACCTCTTGGTATTGATCTTTCCTTGATTATCTGTATCCATTTACAGCTGGGGGACTGGAATTATTCTTCCATATCAGCTATTTTCGTTCTTAGTTGTCTCCTAACTTCACTTCAGTTTTAAAAAGTGATATGATTGGTTTGCAGCTTAGAGAAGTTATCAGAGATGAATAAATACACCCACACACACAATATTATTTGTGTTCTCATGTTTTTCTTTACAGATTCAGGCATTACTAGCAGACAAGAGAGTCACAGAAGCACTGGAACTGGCAGAAAATGCTCACTCTACAGGAATGACTAAGGACAAATTTATGAAGGTCTGTGTGCATTTGAAGTAATTGTGAAGAAGTTTTCTAACTTTTTATGTGTGTCGGGGACACTTGTAGCATGTATTTGCACAATTCTACTTTCAATAAAGTAGACTTACCTGGTATCCCTGTTATCTGAAGAATAAAACTAAGGTGTTATCTAAACAGGAATTCTTTCAGTTAGTCATTATACCATTACTTATTATGTACGTTCTGTTTTAATTCCTATCCTTTCTGTAGATTTAGAGACTGGCTCTATATTGATAAATAGTTACCTATTTTATATTGTAGATGTATAGAAGAATCCAACAGCAAGCAGGTTTTATAGAATTTACTCAACAACATTTTGAAGAAGCCAGAGATTTATTTTTAAAAGGACAAGTTGATGTGAGAGAGGTAAGGATGGGCTCTGTTCCAGGATGTGGGGATGGGTCAGAGTGCAATAAATTATTAACTTTCAGTTTAATCTGCATTATGGTCTATTCTTTAAAATTAAAATTAAATTTAAAGAGACACATCCAAGCTCTGATTGACCAATTATACCTTAGTCCTAGAAACAGGAATATTTCAGTTATATTAACAGTAATAGTGTTTACACCTCACTGTAGAAATTTGATCTTTGAACAGTCGGCTTCATGCAAGTCATTTCATAGTAACACCAGCATTTTGTCGTTCCAGATAATTTGTCTGTATCCTAAAATGATGCCAACCGGTTCCAATTTTACCCGTTCCAGTCCAGCGCTTCATGAAATACCAGACATCACAGTTCTGACCAAAAATAACGAAACTTTAACAGCAGAATATATTTATTTTTTACGAAGTTATTTAGAAGAAATACGAAATACTAAATTATCTATAGGATTAAAACAGGTAATTATTGATATAGTTAGTTAATATTGTTAAACTTTTTATAAAGTTCAGGTGAGATTTGGTTGATATTTAGAAGTGGACAGGACATTTTTCGCTATATATTTTCATGTTTACCCCCTTAATAGATTTCAACTAATGATGAATATACATGTAAACTGTGTTGGATTGTTATATGCCTTGTTATTAAAGAAGTGTGTTATATGCCTTGCTATTAAAGAAGTGTGTTATACCAATTGTTCTTTTAAACAAGATAAAGACTTATTCCCTGATTGCCAAAATCAACCTGTATTTTACAGGAGATAGATGTAGCATTATTGAAACTGTATGCAGAGAATAATTCACCTGAGTTGATACCGTTATTGGTCTCGGAGACGAGTTGTGATCTAGCAGACTGTGTGGAATGTCTAGAGAGATACCAGCGCCACCATGCTCTAGCTTTACTACATAAACATCACTCTGACAATGAAAGGGCTCTAGCTATCTGGTCTAAGTAAGTTGACATCACTAGTTCTGCTTCTTAAACATCACTCTGAGAATAACAGTTCTTTAGCTATCTGGTCAAAGTAAGTTGACATCACTCTAGTTCTTCTCCATAAACATCACTCTGAGAACGATAGAGGCTTAGATATCTGGTCAAAGTAAGTTGACATCACTCTAGTTCTACTACATAAACATCACTCTGAGAACGATAGAGGCTTAGCTATCTGGTCAAAGTAAGTTGACATCAGTCTAGTTCTACTACATAAACATCACTCTGACCAAGACAGTTTTTTAGATATCTGGTCAAAGCAAGTTGACATCACTCTAGCTCTACTTCATAAACTTCACCCGGAGTAAGATGACTCTTAACTATACTACATAAGCATCACTCTGATAATAGAAGTGGCTTTAGCTATCTGGTCAAAGTAAGTTGACATCAGTCTAGTTTTAGTTCATAAACATCACTCACATTATTAAAGATGTTCATAACCAGCTTCCAATACTAACTGTCCTGATGATAATTTTATATCTTAAACATATGAATATTGCTAATTCAAGTTATTGACTATATAATATAATATTTTCTATTTAGGTTAGTGAATGGTGAATTAAAAGACAGTAGTTTTCCAGGGTTTAAGTTTGTTATAGAATTCTTAGCTAAGTAAGTCCTAGATTTTTCAACTTAGATTGATAAAACCTGATAAGACTTTGATGCTTGGTTTCTGATGGTGGTTTAAGTGGAGGGCTGTTTGTTTCAATTTTCATTTGAATATTTATACAATAAATTCAGTCGAATATTTTAAGATTGACTGTTTTTGATTATGTTTAAAATCAAACCAAGAGTACACAGTTATCCTTGCTTGAATAAAGCTTATAAGACTTGTTCCTTGACTATACTAGCCTTATAAACAATAACTTATTGTATTATTAATTATTATTGTATTTGACCAGTTTAAATAACCATGAGTTAGTATGGAAATATATTGATTGGGCTTTAGAGAAGGATGAAGAATTTGGTGTACAGGTAGAGTGAATTTCTGTCTAAGTTTCTCTGTTTTGATAATGTTTGTATTAATGTCAGCTTTAGAGATATCTGGATGATGATGTCCAGGTATAGTCAGACTAAGAGAATTGAGCACATTGTAGCACACGAGGCCTCGGTTTATTGTGCCATCGGAACGACTAATCTTTTTCCATGTCGGTACCCCAGACTTGCATTACTGACAAGAGGAAACCGGGCTCAAAATCCGCATTTGTTGAGATTGAACCCTGGACCTTCAGGTTACCAAGCAAGTGTTGAACTCACTGAGCCACCGCGGCTCCTATAAACCAACTATACCTACTGTCCTGATGTCACACTCAGTCTATAAGTTTAGATCTTATAGATCTCTGTATGTGTCTAGAGCATGTATATTATGTTTTATTTAAATAACAAGGTACGTGATGTTTCAACACAATGTGTTGTTATTATAAAGACGTAGCTAAATAAACAATAAAACAAGGAATACAAGGGAGCTTAATAACAAGTGTTCTACCATAATTTATTCCCTTGTGTTCCTTGATATATTCACCCTCAACTTCTAAATGTCGTCCCAATCCTATTGTATAATTCTATTTATGTACCTTGTTATTAAAGAAGTGTGTTATGTACCTTGTTATTAAAGAAGTGTGTATGTACCTTGTTATTAAAGAAGTGTGTTATGTACCTTGTTATTAAAGAAGTGTGTTATGTACCTTGTTATTAAAAGTGTGTTATGTACCTTGTTATTAAAGAAGTGTGTTATGTACCTTGTTATTAAAAAGAAGTGTGTTATGTACCTTGTTATTAAAGAAGTGTGTTATGTACCTTGTTATTAAAGAAGTGTGTTATGTACCTTGTTATTAAAGAAGTGTGTTATGTACCTTGTTATTAAAGAAGTGTGTTATACCATAATTTATTGCCTTGTGTTTCTT
The DNA here is from genome assembly GCA_030562195.1 of Nipponacmea schrenckii. NCBI lineage: Eukaryota > Metazoa > Mollusca > Gastropoda > Lottiidae > Nipponacmea > Nipponacmea schrenckii. Next base: position 35,406,049 of record CM060201.1, read on the forward strand.
GTTATATTTACCATCAAATTCTAAATGTCATTCCAATCCTGTTACAGATATTAACAGAAAGACCTGCTGACGAACCTCCATCTGAAAGATTACGACCTGACGCAGTGATTGACTACTTACATCGTTTTCCTCTCGCTGTCATATACTACCTGGAATATCTCGTCTTTCAAAAAAAATTAGAGGTGAGGTTAAACTTTTATATTTACATGCACTTTTTATAAATAAAATATGGACTAGATTTAGTCATATTTACAATTCTATTTTCACTTCCTTCAAAAAGCCATTTACTGGCATTTATTTTTTGATACACTGTTGTTTGTCATGTGACCCTATGAATTAGTCAGTGCACAACAATTACGCAATATAATTCATATGACCATTCATATAAAACAATGAGTTTGTGTTAATAAAAGTATCTTAAATAGAAATATAAGATTTAAACATTGGTCTGAGGTCTCATTAGAGTATTGAGGCCATATAGAAAAATAAATGAACCTGATCAATTACGTTTTACACACCAATAATGACCAATGTTTAATTCTTAAATGAAAGTCATGGAGCTGTGGTATTTTCAAAACTCTATGCAATAACATTCACATTGACAACCCTTTTTCTTATATTGATATGTTGTTTATTGCAGAAAGAGAAATACCACACACATCTAGCCGTGTTATATTTAGATAAGGTATTAAATCTATTAAAGAACTCTTCTGTGCGGAAGGAAGAAATTGATATGGCAAGGTAATGTTAATATTAGATCAAATGTTAGAAATAAATATACATTATCTATCAAATAAGCCATTATCAGATTATCAGATAGATGAATTACTCAACGTTTACTGGAGTTATAATCTTTATTTGACATTTAGAAGAAGATAGAACATTAAATTAGAAGACAATAATAGATATACTACTTTCTTTAATGTTTTTTAGATGTGATTTGAAAAGTTGCAAAAAATCAAAGAAAGTAGTGGTATATCTATAAAAATGTTCTTATTTCATACACTGTAGTTGTCTCAATATTTACTCTGGCTGTTTTGTCAGGCTACTATATTCTATAATAGAAAGAGATGGCGATTTAAATGTTGAAGCTAGGTAAAGACAACAAGCACCTGTTTTGGAGTATTGCATATTTATTTTGTGGTCATGTACTTGATCGCCGGAACATAGATCTGTCCATTTGATACACATGTTCTTGTGTATTTTTAGACGAATTGTATATTGAAGTATTCTCTTTTCTTTTTCTTTTTTTTCTTTTTTTTTCTTTTTTTTTCCAATGTATTGCCCCATGGGCTGAATGTGAGACAGGACCATGTCCTTGTGTATTGGACCTAATTCTGACCCATGTTAAATAAAGAGTGTATGTTGTCTCTATGGGTTAAATGTTAGACAGGACCATGTCCTTGTGTATTGGACCTAATTCTGACCCATGTAAAATAAAGAGTCTATATTTGTCTCTATGGCTGAATGTTAGACAGGACCATGTCCTTGTGTATTGGACCTAATTCTGACCCATGTAAAATAAAGAGTGTATGTTGTCTCTATGGGTTGAATGTTAGACAGGACCATGTCCTTGTGTATTGGACCTAATTCTGACCCATGTAAAATAAAGAGTCTATTTTGTCTCTATGGCTGAATGTAGACAGGACCATGTCCTTGTGTATAGGACCTAATTCTGACCCATGTTAAATAAAGAGTTATGTTGTCTCTATGGGTTAAATGTTAGACAGGACCATGTCCTTGTGTATTGGCCTAATTCTGACCCATGTAAAATAAAGAGTCTATTTTGTCTCTATGGCTGAATGTAGACAGGACCATGTCCTTGTGTATTGGACCTAATTCTGACCCATGTAAATAAAGAGTTATTTTTCTATTAAATTTAGACGGCATGTCCTTTGTATGGATAATTCTGACCCTGAAAATAAAGATCACGTTTGTTCTATGATACTGAATTTAGATCAGGACAACTTTTATTGGCCTAATCTGACCATGTAAATAAAGACTAGTTTGTCTCATTCTGATTTATGGCAGGTACAATGTACACTTGTGTATTGATAATTCTGCCCATGTAAAATTATAAAGTCTATATTTGATATCTATGGGCTGATGTTACAACATTACCTTGTGTATTGGCTAATTTACCACATGTAAAATAAAGATCTATGTTTGTCTTATGTACTGAATAGCAGGACAATGTCCTTGTGTATTGGGCCTAATTCTGACCCATGTAAAATAAAGAGTCTATATTTGTCTCTATGGGCTGAATGTTAGACAGGATCATGTCCTTGTGTATTGGGCCTAATTCTGACCCATGTAAAATAAAGAGTCTATTATTATTATTATTATTATTACTGCTGAAATATATTTGTTGTAGAAGCTGATGCCCAGCCCATCTGAAGAATTGTAACAGTTTAAACTTGTTTACTATGACTATGATATTTATTCACCCATTACACAGAAACATCACTTCTAACTCCCTTATGAAGAGTTCCTCCAAGGGAGATAACATATTGTGGAAGGGACATAACTCTTTATGATTAAAAGCTACAAATAATCATAGCTACAAGTGAACCATGGCTTTAAGATTGAATAAACAAGCTTTTCTCATTGTGATTTACTGGCACACTGTTATTTACAGATTGTCAGTCATTATATTTCTCTTTATTTTAGATCTAAATTACGTCACATGTTACAGATATCAAGTTTATATCGGGTTCAACTTATACTGGGGAAAACAAAGGAAACTGATATGCATGCAGAATGTGCCATTTTATATGGAAAGGTAAATGTTTTAACTTGTGTTGATAATTCATACCCATACAAGATATTTGATCTGTAAATGGGTGGGGTCTGTTTCCTATAAATTTCTGGATTTGAAAAAAGAAAACAAGATTTTAGGAAATCAAGGATCAAAGTATATCTATTCCCTTCCCTCCCATTCCCATTTGAGATTGGAATTCTTTCTATACAGCTATATTTACTGTGAAAACTATCATTTTGTTGACCATCTGGTTGATTTCATAAATCCCTCAAATGTCTAGAATTCATCAAACAAACCCACCCCAAGTTCTTACCCCTTGTTGGAAATTGTCTATTTTCTATCTACTATCTGTAGATGTGCTTCAGACAACAATAACTTCCTCCTTGTAACGTTTTTATGACTACTTTGTTTCAGTTAGAAGAACATGATAAAGCTTTACGAATTTTAGTTCATAAATTAAAAGATTTCGGAGCTGCCGAGAATTACTGTCTGGTTAATTCACAAGGGAGAGAACCAGCGTATAGAAAACGTTTATTTCATATTCTACTCAGTGTTTATCTAGACTCTAGTTACGAGTAAGTCATGGTTTCGCTTTTCTTTCTTTTATGATATTATTTATAATATATGTTCAAATTGATATCCAGTTTTTCTCTTGTATAGAGATTCTAAGGAAGTTTTTCGTAACTTCTTCTGTTAATGGAAAGCATCTGTTATATCTAAAATCCTTCAAATCTTCTTTTAGTGAATCTAATACTTACCAGGTGTTATTTGAGGTATTTGTAAAAGCCAAGTGTTTATCAGTTTCCAACATTTAGAGACTACTCAGCACAATCTGTATCATTGGAACCTTTGTCTATTGTCCTATTTAAATGAGACACAGCCCTTATGGCTTTCATCAGTGACAAGAGACTTGAAGATCAAGTATTTATATATGTAAATGTATAATTGTAGACGTAAAGATACTCTAGTAGGTCCAGCCATGTCTCTGTTAAATAGTAACGTAGCTGATTTTGATACTGTTAAAGTAAGTTATCATATTTATATACTGCATATTTCTGTTTATAACACGCACTGTTATATAACCAACAAACACCCTTATTCAACTCATGAACTCTTCCTAAGAATCATAACAATGTATCATATTGATAGGGGAAAGCATGGGTATGGGAGAGGCAATCACAGATATAGGGGTGTCAAATATTTGACTGGTACTCTATCGACTTGTGTCCTTCTTCTCTCTATAGATTCATTACTACCATACTATTTTATTTTGTGGGAAGCATTGCTAAGAATTGGGGCATTCATTTTATAGTAACCCTTAATTTCGGAAACCATGACAGTGGGTGTAAGATTAGCATAATATCTGGAATGTGAAAGGAATTGGAAAATAACAAAAATACTGAATGGGCTTATCTTTAACTCTGTTTAAGTTGTATTTTATTACCCTATATGGCCATGAGAAACTATGTACAGTTTTTACATGGAACTAGTAACACATATGATGTAGTTTACTCTCACAACCATTTTGAAACACTACCTAGAATTTTCTAAATAGGTTATAAATTTTCAAGCCTTCAAATTATATTGACCCAGATCTTTTCTGTCATTCATTCATTTATTAATTCATTCAGTTTATTCATATTGGAAAATTTTTTTAAATTTGAAAAAATTTTCTCTGGGCTATTTTCATTCTGTGTATTTAGGTTTTACAACTGCTTCCCGATTCATGGTCAGTCAGTTTATTGTCCCAGTTTTTAACGAGAGCCATGAGGAAGAGTATGCATACAAGTCGTATGACGCGGGTTGAGAGAATGATGGCAAGGGGAGAGAACTTATCTATAAAACAAGAATGTATTGAACTACAAGAAGAACCAGTTACAATGACTGAAGATAGGTGAGTCTGTTTTTAAAATCAACGTTTTCTCCAGTATACATCAAACAATGTTAATTTAAATACAAATTGTAAATATGGTTGTTGTGCCACATCTTTAACTTTGATTAAGCAATAATTATCATGGAGACTTAATTTACAAACTCAAACATGGTTCTTTTTGTTGGTTTACATACATCATTGGAACAACAGTTACATCTAACAAATGGCATAGGTTCTAATCCCAACCAGTGTCTGGAAGTCTGATGATCTTCAACAATTGTCACTCATAATTTCAGTCCACCCAGCTGTAAATGGGTACGGATTATCCTGGAAAGATCAATGCCAAGAGGTTTGGCCAGTGACCAGCTGGTAGAAAGGATCCTTAACTGTGAACCTATGTTGTTATCCTTGTAAAATATAATTGTTTCTTTCCAGGGCTGTTGATTTATCTGTATTTCATGTCTGATGAGAACTCCAAAATGACAAACTGTAATTTTGATATTTAGGACATTTTTTATTCACATTTGATATATTTTGTACATTTTTTATGCCATTCTTGATGAAAATAGTAGTAGATCGTTATAAACGTGTTACAATGTCTGGTTGAGAATTTTCTTAATTAACAGCCATGTTTGTTTCTTTTCTGTTTTTTATTTATTTATAATTTTCTCCATTCTAGGAACTGTGCTGTGTGTAATAGACCCTATAGTGAACCAACTTTTATACGGTATCCAAACGGAGTTGTCACCCATGTTCATTGTGCTAAAAATAAACATATCTGTCCAGTGACAGGTAAATTATTCAGGACACAGAACTCGAACTCAAGTTGACAAGACTCCAGAATTTAGATGGCTCGTTATTTTATTGTGATTTTAATTGGGAACAAATTGAGAACAAATTGAAAGTGTGTTGCAGTCTTCAGAAAACATTGCCCTGAGTTGCAGAAAGTGGAATGTGTGATTTACTGCTGTTTAATTTCATTAAAGACTAAGGACTCTTTAAAAAAAAAAGTTTCGACTTCAAATATTTTCAGCTGGCCATGTAATTTCCTCATTGGTGAGATCTGGCCCTCGGGCTGGAGTTTGGGAACCCTGAATGACTAGCTTGATTCACCTGAATGACTAGCTTGATTCACCTGAATGACTAGCTTGATTCACCTGAATGACTAGCTTGATTCACCTGAATGACTAGCTTGATTCACCTGAATGACTAGCTTGATTCACCTGAATGACTAGCTTGATTTACCTGAATGACTAGCTTGATTCATCTGAATGACTAGCTTGATTCACCTGAATGACTAGCTTGATTCACCTGAATGACTAGCTTGATTCACCTGAATGACTAGCTTGATTCACCTGAATGACTAGCTTGATTCACCTGAATGACTAGCTTGATTCACCTGAATGACTAGCTTGATTCACCTGAATGACTAGCTTGATTCACCTGAATGACTAGCTTGATTCACCTGAATGACTAGCTTGATTCACCTGAATGACTAGCTTGATTCACCTGATGACTAGCTTGATTCACCTGAATGACTAGCTTGATTCACCTGAATGACTAGCTTGATTCACCTGAATGACTAGCTTGATTCACACTGAATGACTAGCTTGATTCACCTGAATGACTAGCTTGATTCACCTGAATGACTAGCTTGATTCACTTGAATGACTAGCTTCATTCACCTCAATGACTAGCTTCATTCACCTCAATGACTAGCTTGATTCACCTGATTGACTAGCTTGATTGACCTGAATAACTAGCTGATTCATCTGAATGACTAGCTTGATTCACGTGTTCACTAGCTTGATTCACCTGAATGACTAGCTTGACTCACATGTATGACTAACTTGACTCAAGTGAGTGACTAGCTTAATTCACATGAATAACTAGTTTGATTCACCTGAATGTTTAGCTTGATTCACCTGAATGTTTAGCTTGATTCACCTGAATGACTAGCTTGATTCACCTGATTGACTAGCTTGATTCACCTGATTGACTAGCTTGATTCACCTGATTGACTAGCTTGATTCACCTGATTGACTAGCTTGATTCACCTGGATGACTAGCTTGATTCACCTGGATGACTAGCTTGATTCACCTGAATGACTAGCTTGATTCACCTGAATGACTAGCTTGATTCACCTGAATGACTAGCTTGATTCACCTGAATGACTAGCTTGATTCACCTGAATGACTAGCTTGATTCACCTGATTGACTAGCTTGATTCACCTGAATGATTAGCTTGATTCACCTGGATAAATTCCTCTATTTAATTGTTTCTATACAATTTTTTTATTGAAAACTTCATTATCATTCCTTCAACTTTAAATATTTTCATGTTTTCTTCCTCGTGAACAAATTGCTCATAATAAACCTATATATAATATCCTCTTCCTCCCTACCTCTCTCCCCCTTCATTCCCTAACACAACCCTCATTCCCTAACACAACCCTCATTCCTTAACACTTACCCTCATTTCTGAGTATATTGTGCTTAAAACTGATGCCTCAATTATGTTCCAATAATTATTCCCCCTCATAAAGACTCTCAGAAGTTGAAAATTATTTCTGTAGCAAGTGAAATGAAAGTTGGAAGTTTTCTACTTGCATAACATTAAAGTTACCAAAACTTCCCAAAAATAAGGACACACTTATATACCAAGTGAAAGTGAAAGTGGTAAAAATAAAGCTATGAATGATGTTATTGTTTTTGTATTTTGTTGATGTATGTTGTTAAATTATTATTACTTTGTTACCGCAAGGCTTTTGGTTGCCATAGAAACATAATGCAAAAATTCAAATAAAGCTTTTTGACCAGGGTTAGGTATTTCATTTGATTTGCAAATAAAAGTTTTTTGAAGTACTATATATTCTAGGATACACTTAGGAGCATTTATTGCTCAGTTCCCATGGTAACCAAAAGAAACAAACAAACCTACGGTGTCCTCTTTGTTACAGATGCAATATATTATTATAACATTACTTATATCTTCAATACATCTGTTTTTATTAGATAATATCTGGTTTTTCATTTGTTTATTAACTGAATAATATATGTGAAGGTTGGAATAGGACAGGAAGGGAATAGGACAAGAAGGGAATAGGACTGATAGGGAATAGGACAGCAAGAGTATAGGACGGATAGGGAATAGGACAACAAGGGAATTGGACGGGAAAGGAATAGGGCGACAGGAAAGGAACAGGACAGCAAGGGAATAGGGCGGGAAAGGAATAGGAGACAATAGAATAGGACAGATAGGGAATAGGACAGGAAAGGGATAGGACAGGATTGGGAATAGGACAGATAGGGAAAGGACAAGGGAATTGGACGGGAAATGAAAAGGACAACAAGGGAATTGGACAATGCTCTTACCTTGACTAAAGTTGACTTAACAAAGTAAGGATTTTTTATAAATTTGAAAGTCAAAGGTAAGCATGACTTTCATAAAGATTAGACAGTGCATACATAAAGTTCTACTTAGGTCTAACTTTAGTCAAGGTTTAGGTTAAGTGCTAGTGCAGCATACGGCCATCCATGCTTAGAATTTAGTATTAATATTGACTAGAATTATCTAAATCAGTCAATATCTCAATAAAATTGCTGACCTGGTGTAAAAATACAATATTTAAATGAGAAGAAAATTTTATTCATAATATAGAGAGAAAGTTTACACTCGAGTTTTGACTAATATTTACTTTTATTATATACAAGTCTACTATATACTTCACTACCGTACACTTCCTAATAAACCTCATAGATTCTTCACTGGTTCAAATCACAACAGGATATTCCTACAATTGTTGACAAATTTTCCCACTGAGTTACTTGTGCATTCTGTTGCATACAATGGAATTGTTAAATTCTTGAAATTGTTTGTTTATTTGATGAATGTTTCTTGAGTTATTGCCCTTGACTTAAATCACACATTGAAATTTGTTTACAAACACAATAGGGAAGGGAAATTTTCAATCAATACTCATGTGATCAATAGAATTACTAAGGATTTAGATTAGATAAGTTTTGAACAACATTTACAAGTTGAGAGCAGATATAATAAGAACCACACGAGAAAATTTAATTGTGCTCTAGGCCAGTGCTTTCATTGAGACTCGTCTCTATTCACTAGGTAGGTACATAACACACTTCTTTAATAACAAGGCACATAACACACTTCTTTAATAACAAGGTACATAACACACTTCTTTAATTACAAGATACATACACACTTCTTTAATAACAAGGTACATAAGACATTTCTTTAATAACAAGTACATAACACACTTCTTTAATAACAAGGTACATAAAACACATTTCTTTAATAACAAGGTACATAACACACTTCTTTAATAACAAGGTACATAACACACTTCTTTAATAACAAGGTACATAACACACTTCTTTAATAACAAGATACATAACACACTTCTTTAATAACAAGGTACATAACACACTTCTTTAATAACAAGATACATAACACACTTCTTTAATAACAAGGTACATAACACATTTCTTTAATAACAAGGTACATAACACACTTCTTTAATAACAAGGTACATAACACACTTCTTTAATAACAAGGTACATAACACACTTCTTTAATAACAAGGTACATAACACACTTCTTTAATAACAAGACATAACACACTTCTTTAATAACAAGTACATAACACACTTCTTTAATAACAAGTACATAACACACTTCTTTAATAACAAGGTACATAACACACTTCTTTAATAACAAGGTACATAACACACTTCTTTAATAACAAGGTACATAACACACTTCTTTAATAACAAGGTACATAACACACTTCTTTAATAACAAGATACATAACACACTTCTTTAATAACAAGGTACATAACACACTTCTTTAATAACAAGTACATAACACACTTCTTTAATAACAAGGTACATAACACACTTCTTTAATAACAAGGTACATAACACACTTCTTTAATAACAAGGTACATAACAACACTTCTTTAATAACAAGGTACATAACACACTTCTTTAATAACAAGGTACATAACACACTTCTTTAATAACAAGGTACATAACACACTTCTTTAATAAAGTGCATAACACACTTCTTTAATAACAAGGTACATAACACACTTCTTTAATAACAAGGTACATAACACACTTCTTTAATAACAAGGTACATAACACACTTCTTTAATAACAAGGTACATAACACACTTCTTTAATAACAAGGTACATAACACACTTCTTTAATAACAAGGTACATAACACACTTCTTTAATAACAAGGTACATAACACACTTCTTTAATAACAAGGTACATAACACACTTCTTTTATAACAATGCAACTAGCTATTAAAGAAGTTTGTTTCTTGTTATATGACTTTTATGATTAAGATTTAAGATGAAACAACCGAATGTTTAAATCTGACTACACTGTATTTTATTTTTCAATTTTTTATCTTTGTTTAACCTTGACTTAAAATGTACGGTATCCAATTTGAATAACAAAATATCACAAAGAAATAAATTAAAATATATAATGAATAATGTGAGAAGGTCTATTTACTGTCAATACGGTACTGTTTATATTATAACCTCCAGTGATCTCTTGTTTCTTTATCTACATTTCATATTTCAACTTGATATCTAATTTATCTTTATTAATTGTCACCAATTCATATTCACCAACTATCCCACCTACACTAGTAGAATTAAAGTAGGTTTTAGACAAGCTATCTCACCTACACTAGTAGTAGAATTAAAGTAGGTTTTAGACAAGCTATCCCACCTACACTAGTAGTATAATCAAAGTAGGTTTAGACAAGCTATCACCAACCATAGAGAAGTGTTTGCACCTAATATACTAATTAAAGTAGGTTTAGACAAGCTATCCCACCTACACTACTAGTATAATTAAAGTAGGTTTTAGACAAGCTATCCCACCTACACTACTAGTAGAATAAAAGTAGGTTTTAGACAAGCTATCTCACCTACACTATTAGTAGAATAAAAGTAGGTTTTAGACAAGCTATCTCACCTAGATATAGTAAATAAAAGTAGGTTTTAGACAAGCTATCCCCTACCACCTATATAATAATAGTAGGTTTGAGACCAGAATCAACTTTATTAGAGAGGTAGATTTGCACCACCTATGCAATGTGATTATATAACTTATAATTTGGTTTAAACAAGCTATCTGCAAACTACACTTAGAGTTAAACAAGATAAGGTCAGAAACTACAAACCTAATAGAGTAAAACTTAGTTTTGTCTAAGTTTACAATTTTTTCCCCTGAAAACCTATTAATAATAATATGTAGCTTGCAACATTATTCCAGGTCAATCCACTTACGAATTTTGTATGTAACTTATAATTTCTTTTTAAAAGTTTGCCAATCCATGTAGAGATAGAACAAGAAAGCAGAAATGAAATGAATGGAGTTTTAAGTCCTATTCTTCTGCACCTTTTGGACTAATGAAGATGGTACAAGAAGGCAGAAGCAGTTCTATTATATTACAGGGAAACATAAATGGTTTTGTGTGTGCTTTGTGTGTGCTTTGTGTGTGTTTTGTGTGACTGTGTTTTTTTTGGATGGAATGACTCATTCTGTATCCTGTCATCACCATAACCTTCTTCAAGACTTAACCATTATTATTAGTTTGATTATATTATTGTTCTGGAACAAGGGAATCCTCGTGATTTATAATAAAGAATTATGTCTTCATTTCAGCTTGATTCAGTGTGCAATGGGGTTTTATTAGCGACGTAATTCTACTCCTATTAGATTTCAACTGTAGAGGGATCTTTATCATGCTCAAACGGCCTTCAATTATTTGCCAATTCCATCAACTTGAAGCTTTGTCCCCTTTCACTTTGAGTTGCATTACTAACAGGGGGTTGGGGGGGGGGGGAGTTGAACCCCCAAGACCTCTAGGTTAGCAGGTACCCGGTATATGTCTCACTCACTGCTCCACTCCAGCACCTTGAGACTCGAGAGGTTTTTTCTATATACAGCCAAATATTTACAAATATATATATACTATAGTCATGTTGTCTGCCTTCTTCAGGAAACACAGTTAAGAGAAAGACCAAGAAAGCATTTAGCCTAAACGTTAAACGACAGGACAATAGTATATATATTTAACGGTTATCCCCTGTTATAGGGATTGGTGATATAAATACCAATATGACTCTTGCAGTCTATCATCCTCAAGTTTCTGGTGAAAAGAAAAGACAAGAAATAATTTTAGACTTTTATTTTGTAACAAAATATATGATATTGTATATTATATATGTATATATCTTCACTCCTGGAATTATGGGTAATTAAATATACAGTGAGCAATCCGAGCGATTTCATTGGACGATTAATTTTAAATATGTTACTATAAATAATTCAAATTTTTATATTTTTTAAGAATGTGATATATAAAATATATTTCGAGAAGATTAAAAATTTTGAAATTCATAAAGAATTTAGGTGTATTTATTATTCAACTATTACCTTTTAAGGACTGGTTGAAAAAAAACCCAAAATTTTATTTTTTTCAATGTAGGCTAATACTTATTGAAATTTCAAGTTTAATTTTGCGATATTTACGATCACAACTAGAAGAGCAAATTTTTCAATCATTTTTCAGCAGAGTGAAGTGTCCTTGTGTCTCTGCCTACTGAAAAACCATTAAAAAACTGTTTTTTCAACATTTAAGCCAGAAAAAATCACTTTATTTTACAACAAACATGTACAGTACAACCCTGCAATAGGACCATCTTAATATAACAGGTACTCACTAATAAGGCCAATTGGTCTTATTATACAGGTAACACTGTATACAACTATTTTCTGATGTCCTTATTGGGGAATGTCCAAGCTATTATAATGTGTAAAGCTTATTAAAAAAGTAAGTACCAAAACAACACAAAATGCATTGAGCATTTGATCTTTTGACAAATATAAAGTGTTTTCTGTGAACAATATAAGCAAGGGCAATAATCCATCCAAGTAAAACTGAAATCTCAGCAAAAATAAAAAAAATCCCAGGATCAATAAACATCTAATACTATCAAGTGAAAATAATTATTAAAAAAAATAGGGGGTGGGGCAAATTAATGAGGATTACTTTATTAAAGGGATATTATTAACTCTAATTATCAACTTAAAAGTGACAACACTGTATATGAACTGTCAGTAACATGTTCCTTAATTGTAAAGAGACATTCAGCTAGAACTGTTATTGCTCTCTTGACACAGCCCTACCAGCAGCTGAAGAAATAAAGAAACAACTATATTTTACAAGGATAACAACTTAGGTTTACAGTTAAGGATCCTTTCTACCAGCTGTTCTTTGACAAATCCTCTTGGCATTGATTGGATTTTCTGTACCCATTAACAGCTGGGTGGACTGAAATTGTGCTGTAGAAGCTCAAGTTTCAGAGCCAAACATATTGATAATATTAACTTAAATGCTCTTCAAGTTACTGTATATCATATCATCTCCTATAAAATGCTAGTTGGTAGATAAGTTAACATCAGCTTTCAGTTGACTACAGCAATACAACAAGCAGCTGCATTTGACATCTATCAGAGTCATCAAGAAATAGGTAATATTATATGCTTGTGAAGCAAATTTATAGATGACAGTATCCCTTCAATGAAGCCATTCCATTTAATCAATATCTATTTAACTATGATTAGAAATACTCCCGTCTCAATCAGGGGGCTTCAACCTTTTTCTATTTCATCTTTTAGCATCCTTGATTGATCACATCACCCCCTTTCCCCTTTAAGTCTTTCCTATTACCCCCCTCCCTCTATAAATTCTTACTAGTGGGTGATTTTCTGAGAATATAGCCTGACTGAATAAAATAACTAATACTTGTCCAAAAGGTTTGTTCTCGGCTACCCAACCCAAAATTTCTAAATTGTCCCTTTGGGTTAATTACCCCCAGGTTGAACCCCCTGATCTAGGCATGGTTCCACTAGTTACATCTCCTTATAAGGAACTTCAGGCAAACATGGTGATGTGTGCAAATTGTGAACAAAATTAAGCGACATTCTATTTTATATTGCTACAATATATACATTATTTTCTACATCTAAATTTTAATCAACAAATTTGATTGGTCCAATATTTTCATATTAACCAATCAAATCATAATATTATCAAAGGCATTTTTCAAATATCAAGCAAAAGATCTCATTGGTTAAATCTTTTAAACTGGCCAATCAAATTTTATCAAAGGCATTATTCAATAGTTGAAGGCTTTACAAAGTTATTCAAAGACAATTGCAGCAAAAATTGAGCTGTATATTATAGCTTAAATACAATTAGAAAATTATTTTGGCGGATTTTGCCAATAAAACAATGGAAAGTCTGCGTAGAACTTTTGGACAATAAACTATTTATATATAACATTTTTATAAAACTTTTAATATCAAGCACTTATTTATAAATATAGCATCTATTCCATAAATATATTAGAAAATCAAAAATTGAGAACAATTTTACAATATAATTGAGCGTTTATACAAAATATGGTCTAAAGACAAAAAGAGCAAAGATTTGAAATGACAAATTAGATATTAATATTAAAACTATTAAATCAGCAGAATATGTAGAAGTTCATCTGAACCTCATTAGGGTAAATTATTAATTAGTATAATGGAAAACATAATTACATCATGAAAAAAATAAATTGATAGAAAAAATTAAAAAATGAAAATTATTCATAGAAAAAGAAAAAGTTATGCATTTATTAATTGGTAAAATTATACAGTCCTGCAGAGTCTGTGACAGTCCTGCAGAGTCTGTGACAGTCCTGCAGAGTCTGTGACAGTCCTGAGAGTCTGTACAGTCCTGAGAGTCTGTGACAGTCCTGCAGAGTCTGTTACAGTCCTGAAGAGTCTGTTACAGTCCTGCAGAGTCTGTTACAGTCCTGCAGAGTCTGTGACAGTCCTGCAGAGTCTGTTACAGTCCTGCAGAGTCTGTGACAGTCCTGCAGAGTCTGTGACAGTCCTGCAGAGTCTGTTACAGTCCTGCAGAGTCTGTTACAGTCCTGCAGAGTCTGTTACAGTCCTGCAGAGTCTGTGACAGTCCTGCAGAGTCTGTTACAGTCCTGCAGAGTCTGTTACAGTCCTGCAGAGTCTGTTACAGTCCTGAAGAGTCTGTTACAGTCCTGCAGTCTGTTACAGTCCTGCAGAGTCTGTTACAGTCCTGCAGAGTCTGTTACAGTCCTGCAGAGTCTGTTACAGTCCTGCAGAGTCTGTAACAGTCTCGCAGAATCCATTGAATGTAATGTAGCGATTATTGTTAGTACGTACAGAACAATGAAATCACATTTTTTGGAATAAATCATATTTTTGTTTGAAGTCCATTCTCTGATTGCGGGGGTCAGGTCTTTTCTTCTTTTTCAATGATTCTAAATATTCTTTAGCAGACATACCAGCTGGGCGGCCATCAGTTTCATCACTGACAGGCACAGGTGTGGGTTCTGGTACTTTGTAGGCTGGTGGTGGTGATTCTGGTTCCTGCAAAACAATTTGATTCATAAATTACATTTTTCTCAAAAAATTATCTCAAAACAACCTTTTTTATCCAGAGATTTTATTTGTTTAGAGACCTACATATTCAAGTGAATAGAACTGTCTAAGTGGCCTTACACCAGTCTTATATTAACACAGTGGTTGTAAGTTTCGTACATAATTCTCAAGCGTCAAGTTATAAGTGACATTCAGATCTTATGTACACTTTGATTTGCTCAACCATACACAACTGGTAATGGCTCTGGTGTTTTGGGATCTAAATATTTAGAAGGAAAAAATATGTCAGGTTGAAAAAGCAAATAAATTTTTGTTTTGCACAAACAATGCACATCTAATCATTTGCAGATTCATTTCACTAAGAGTCACTACAAAACACTTCAAATCATATGCAGCCATCTTTTTACAGCACACTGAAAACTCAGCAATCATTTCAATTCATTTCTTCCCAGCTCCTGCTAAAAGCTCCACACTGCCTTAATACAATTCTACAATTTATCATAGGCTATTGTACTAGCTATGGGACCATTTTAAAGAACGCTTTTGCAGAACATCTGACATCTGGCGTTCTTCCACTCTTCAATGTTGTAAGATACAAAGTGTTGAAACTTACTCGTGCTTTTTCTTCTGGGGCAGGATGGCCTGGAAATAAAAGGCAAAACCAAACGATAAACAAAAGGCAAAACAAAGCAATAAATTTCTAAAGCCACAAGTGTGCAGCAGTAAAATACACAATTCTTAAAACATGCAATTTATGGATAACGAGGGAATCTATTTTAATTATTCTCATATTGATAATAACTGTTATATTCATTTGTTTAGTCTGATATTAAATTCATGTTGCCAATGGTGAAATAAATCAACTTAGTCATTATTCAATAGTTTGCCAAAAGACACCTGTGTGATTCCAATTTCAGCTTAATTCCTTGTAGTAATTGATAATAAATTCTTCTAACAATTCTGGTATTATATTATATATAATATTATATTGTATTACATTTAGAAAAATAATAAATAGAATTAAAATGTCTCCTGAAAGCATAAATATTATGTGAAGGCTCTTAAATATTGAATCAACTCAGTAATAATTAAATTGACTGATATAATTCAATAAGAGATAGACAATAGTTTGTCAGTATAATTGGACAATGAGCTATATACCAAATAATTGTGTAAATAATCTTGAGTTCTTTCCCTAAAAAAGGCATACCGAACTGGGGGTACTGATAGCTACAGTGATACAGTGATATAAAACCTGATGATTTGTTCCGTAGGTTAAAGATTTGTTCAAGATTTGTTCCCGTAGGTTAAAGATTTGTTCCGTAGGTTAATGATTTGTTCCGTAGGTTAAAGATTTGTTCCGTAGGTTAAAGATTTGTTCCCGTAGGTTAAAGATTTGTTCCGTAGGTTAAAGATTTGTTCCCGTAGGTTAAAGATTTGTTCCGTAGGTTAATGATTTGTTCCGTAGGTTAAAGATTTGTTCCCGTAGGTTAATGATTTGTTCCGTAGGTTAATGATTTGTTCCCGTAGGTTAAAGATTTGTTCCGTAGGTTAAAGATTTGTTCCGTAGGTTAAAGATTTGTTCCGTAGGTTAAAGATTTGTTCCCGTAGGTTAAAGATTTGTTTCCGTAGGTTAATGATTTGTTCCGTAGGTTAATGATTTTCCTGGGATGATTTGTTCCGTAGGTTAAAGATTTGTTCCGTAGGTTAAAGATTTGTTCCCGTAGGTTAAAGATTTGTTCCCGTAGGTTAATGATTTGTTCCGTAGGTTAATGATTTGTTCCCGTAGGTTAAAGATTTGTTCCCGTAGGTTAAAGATTTGTTCCCGTAGGTTAAAGATTTAATGGTTTTAGACTAAGTATAATTCATAGAGAGAGTCTTTCTTGATATTAAAAATATCCACAAAAAGTCGACAAAAGTCCAAAGCTCTGAGGCTCCACTGAGGTTATTAATTTTATTGTCTAGTGGTGTATATAGTATATCAAGAAAGACACTTTTGAGATTTTATTTATCACCCAATATCGCTGATAGTTGGCCTAAATACAGAAATAAATAATAATGGAATATTTTAGTGTTATCTCTAGAAGATATAGTGCCTTAGATAACCTTCGATATCTACTGTAAAATATCTTATTGGGTAATAAACAGAAATATCTGAAAAATGAAATATTTCCTGAAAAAGAATATGAAGAATGTGCAGAAAGCAAGATTGATATAGCACACACAATAGACTGCTTTAGCATGCTATTAGTACATCAAACAAGAACATTTAGGTGAATTCCTCTCCAAACAAGGCAAGTCAAAATTCTGGTATCATGAGAAATTAATATGATACTGATGACAAAGTTAATTCCGAAAATCCAAAACTTAAATTGACACACTTAAACCAGAATTAAAATTTCATTTGAAAATCAAAACTTTGAAGTCCAGCAAAAAGTCACCCAAAAATAAAAAAGTTAAAACATGAAAAAACGTCAAGAAAAAACCAAAATATCTAATCCTAAAACACCAAAACAACCGAACTTCAACACAATCCTTAGATCCAGGGAAAATGAGACATTATTTAGCCAAGGATTACAACTGTTTGTCTTCAGACACCTTTTTTACTCCTCACTTGTAATGTCAACATTGAGCTTGAAGACAGATCAAATTCTAAATCTGGTAAATTTCTTGAAGTCACCTAACTTTATCTGTATTTAAAAGTACAAATGGTCCAATGATCTTTTAATAGAATATTGAAAGGAATGAATAGAGCCAATCATGGGCTCCAACAGAAAGTCTGTGAAAACAAAACAATAATGAGGATTGGCTGTTTTCGCTAGCCTAAAATCAATCAAATAGCTGTTTTTTGTGATATAAGAACAGTGGCTATTGAAGTCAAGGTATAAGTACTAACAGCTAGGTTTGTAATAGCATAACATTGTGAAGATAAAAACAAATGACTATTGCAGTCAAGGTATAACAATAGCTTGACTTTGTTATGATGTGATACAAGAATAGTGTCTATTGTAGTCAAGGTATAAGTACTAAGTTTGTAATTGTTTTTACATTGTGAATATACAAGAAAGGTGTCAATAGCAGTCAAGGTATAAGAACCAACTTTAATAACAATGTGAAAATAGTAAATATAAATAAAAAGTCAAAGGTCAAAGCATCTTTTTCCTATATATTTTTTATAAAGCTTGAGGTCTTTATAAACTAGATTAAGATTCAATGAACAAACTAGACTATCAGTTTACTTATACTGAATATAAAGATGTATATTTTCACAATATCATTTCTATATATGACCTATTAAGATATGTATAAGATATAGACTGGTAGATATGGGGGCATGTTGACATAATCCTTATATACTTCAATCAAATAGCAAGGGCCAGATTTACAAAATATTAGTCACCACATTTCCAGAATTTTAGGAAAAATGTCGTGTGTTCTTGCCAAAGTCATGATTTTGGAGTTCCAATCTTTATTCCATCAAGCTAATAAAATAGTATAAACAATTCTTAAGAATTACAATTACTAACGTTATATAAGCGAGGTTTCAACCAGCGTTCTCTGGTCTTTATCAAGCAATGTATGAATTGATAAAGACCAGAGAACGCTGGTTGAAACGTCGCTCAAATAAAGTTAGTAATTGTTATCCATAAGAATTATTTTATTTTATCCGACATCTTTACTAAATGCCATTTAAAGATTAATGAAATAGTGTTATATACATCTTTTATGAATCTGATTTTTCAATACCTTATTTAGTCAATGAAATGAAACACAGTGGGCATGTAAGGTCTTTAGACAAACCATATCAAATATTTTGGTTATATATTTAATAGTAAAAAATATCGTAAACTTTCGAGGCCTTTTTTGAAATAAAATAAAACAGAAAGTTGAGATTGTTCCTTACCTTGAATATTTGACCTATTTATAATATGCAAATAGAACCTTGTATAGTTTGCTGAGAAGAATATTTCACTTCACATATTAATGACTACTTGTAAATTGTGACCTAGATTTCATCAAAATTCCGACGACGGAAGCATGTTTCAAGCTAAACTGAGACAATTTGACTCATTAATAACAGGTAGATCAGCCCTGTCATTAGGGTGGAAACCACGGTAGCTGAGCCCCAGCTATTCCAGAGGGGGGACCCAAAAAACAAAAATTTAGGCCCCTGCACCATTTCAGTCCAGGCTTTGAGTCAAACTGACTGACTGACTTGCTAGGAATTGAAACTAGCTCGAAAACTCATAAATATAAACTCATACTCTGAACCCTAAGTTATTATCTGGTTTTCTAACTTGAACTCTAAGTGATATCTAACCAATTAAACGTGTCTTACTGAGAAATCCAGACATGGACAATGAGACTAGAATATAACCTGAATGATAAGAGAGGGATTGATGATATTTGACAAGGTTACCAGAAACTAAACTCACACTTAAACAAGACAAGTGAAAACAGATCTATAATATAGTATACTTGTTGGTCAATATTGACCAGAGATATACAGTATATCAATAAAACCTTGTATATACTCCTGTATACTCCCTTATCTCTGGTCAATATACCATGAATAGGGAACACTAGGTCACTGATAGGGTATTAGTATGTACTAGAAACAGAACTGATACTATGAAGTTCATATGAAATGAAATGGCGTTTGACAGTCAAGTTTTCTTTGTCCAGAGCTCAATCATTCATTGTAATGGTACTAGTATATAGGGGAACAAAACTGATATTTTTTGTCCATAAAATGCCATACAGTGTGAAATGAGAAAATTTTTGCCAGGACACTGGAATAAGCATATGTGATTTCAAACTGTCGAGGCACAGTCTGTAGCACACGGGGCCTCAAGTTATTGAACGACAAGAACGACTGGATGCTCTTTCCATGTCAGTCTCTCGGACCTCATTTACTGACAGTGGGAAACCAAGCTAAAAAATTCATCTTGATCTTTGCCAGGATGGTACCTGGGACCTTCAGGTTAGTGAGCAAGCTTCTAACTAATTAAGCCACCGTGGCTCCCTGGTTGATACATAAATACCTTGGAAAGTGTCTGAAGTAAAGTAAGCTACATCCTATAGATATAAAGTGCAATTTCTAGCAAGAATGAAATAAAAGTGTCAACATCAAAACTAGTTCCTTATCAACATGACAACACCTGTTAGTTTACAGGTTACTATCACCTTGACAATATAACAATTATCTATAAAATTATACCGTCTGCATAGAAAATATAACAAAATCAAAGCATTTTACAATGGAAGCAATTCTAGCAAAGTACGAAATAATAGTCTACAAGAAACTAAAGAATGCCCCATTACCATGACAACAAGTGCAGAATGAAATGAAATGCAAGTCTACATAGAAACTAAAGTGTGCCCCTATCACCATGACTACATGTGCAGAATAAATGAAATGAAAGTCTAAAAAGAAACTAAAATGTGCCCCTATCACCATGACTACAAGTGCAATTTTATGAAATGAAAGAGTGCCTTATCACCATGACAACTAGACAACTACAGATTTTAAGCTATTTTTACCATTTTCAACTTGTGGCACTGTTTCGGTAGATTGTACGGTTTCCGTGGTGATTGTTTCTGATACTGTATGATTGGTCACGTCAGTCACTGTAAATTAAACATTCCGATTAGTCAGAATTCCAATTATCAAAAACACGACAAACATTAAGGTGCAAATGGAATAACACAGTGTAGTGTGAAAATTAACAATACAGTTGAAAAAGAAGAGGGGGATCCGGTCTGCATTGTGTTCAAATCAGTTTCAAAAGTATATTAATTCTTCTAATCTGTACTGTATTGATAATCCCTCACCAAACCTCATATATTAGCATATTAACATAGATTAATATACAGAACAAATTTTAATTTTCAACCAAAAACACTGATAATTTCTACACTAGAAATAAAAGATGACATAATTCAACGTCAATTATTGGGAAAAAATTCATGCTTTTGAATAAATATAACAAATTTAAAAAATTGTAAAAATATTCAGTAAAATAATTATCAAAATATTAAATGGAGTTTTACACCCTACATGACCCAAACACATGATTGACAAATAAAGCTAAATAAAATAAAAAGCTGCAAAAAAAAATAGTTTCCTGAAAAAAAGAGCTAAGCTAGATTCATTACTCGTTTTTCATAAGATTTACTGTACTCAAACAATATTAAAATAGTATATATGCATATATGTAATAGTTTGTGTGTATAAAGATAATATATAGTTGAAAGTTGAAAGATGCACATAAACAGAATTCAAAACACAATCTTAATATTCAACACAATGCGGATGCATGATGCATATAGCATATAGAGACAGCTAATATAACACAACACAAAGTCACAGAAGACAGCCATGCAACAAATACCATGTTGGTTCCAAAAACAAAATAGGATCATTTTATCTGTCATTGAAGTTGATACAAAACAATTTAAGCCTGATATAACTTTGTTAAAACACTTTCACCATTTGTTAATCATGCAATTAAAACCAGACTGATTCAGATGGCATAAATGTCTTTGAAATCTAAAATTTATTCTGGTTGTTATAGCAATGAAAATGATTTATTAAATCTGTTGATTGAACAGAAAACTATATATACTAAGTGTCATAACATCTTCTTTCACCCTGTTCAATCAAAGCACCTTTGTTAGGCATGCATTTGATGTCATTGCAGTCCTTTTACATAATGTTAATTAGTTTCCATCAGTCCCCTAATTAGTGACGTCCTTCCTGAAAATATTCTATTATTCCTTCACCTAAGAAATGTGCATCTTTAAGTTGGTATATTGCAAGAAAGGGGTTTAAATATATTTCTAGCCACTATGAAGCTTTCAAATGAAACATTCTGAATTTTTCTGTTTACATTTAAACTAAATATAAAAAATACTTTAACTTGAAAAAAAAATAAAAATAAATGTTTATTTTTGTTTACATTATCTTGAAAAGAAACGTACATTTGAAAGTGTAAAATGAAAAATATAAAACTTTGTGACAAGACAAACAGAAAAATACAAGGATGAATTTAAACAAGTTTTCAAAGAAATATTTTGTTGTATTTTTAAAGATATGTTCGGAATTTCAGAAAATATTTGTTAAGTCTTACAAGATAAAAACACACCATTTTAAAAGCCTTGTCACATACGATATATAATATATAAAATACAAACATAGAGACAAATACAAGATGAAATTTACAGTTAACGTGAATATTGGACTTTTCATATATTTTGTTTATCAAATACTTTTAAATTCAGATGGTTAGCTAGATCAAACACAAAAAGAAACATTTGAGACAAAGCTACTGTTATCTAGACCAAAATTTTCAGTTGTTAATTGCGTCCAATTATTCACATTATGCCACACAAAGAAATTTTGTTAATTTTTTGATGAAAACACACATATTAGTACCCTTTTTCAAAATTTTGTTATTTTGGGTTATTTTCACTCGTAATGTAACACAAATTTTACCATTTTCATAATTTTGGTTGCCGTTGACGGCGTCAACGTTGGAATAATCTGGCTCATCATTAGTAACAACAGTTGATGTGACATTTTCCGAAGTTGATTCGACAGTCTCGTAAGTGTTAAAATGATGATCGGGCTCAGACTCAGGTTCGGGTGTGGGTGCCCGGTCTGGGACAGGCTCGGGTGTGGTTTCCCGGTCTGGGATAGGCTCAGTTGTTTCTGTTAAACAAAGGGGTTAGAGAAATACAGGATAAATAACAGAACATGCAATAATAACAATATAGGTGTCGAGATGGAGAAATCTCCTTGTTTGTATTAAATGAATGTATGAGCAGAGTTTTACATCCTACTCTTCTACACATAATGGGGTTATGAAGAAGGACAACCCATACAGTGAGCAATGAGGAAAATTTAGCAGGACAGTGGCATTAGTCTATTCTTTTAGTGATTTCCAACTGCTGTTTCAAAAGCCCCAAAACTGGGTCCTTCGATGTAGATTGCTTTTTAACTAATCAATGGGAAATTTGGTCGAACACAAACTGGTCAAAAGGTCACAGAAATGGTATCATGAGGTAATATTTACCATTATCTTATATCTGATTTCCTGTGTTCAAATTTCCTGTTACAAATTCCAATGTTACAAATTTCTCGTTTCAAATTTCACGTTACAAATTTCACGTTTCAAATTTCACGTTACAAATTTCCCGTTTCAAAACTACTACACTGATTTTTATTGGTCAAAATTTACAAGAAAAATTTCTCCATCTCTTTTGTAAACAATTAGGTAGAATAGTTTTAAAACCATACCAATATAATAAGGACTAATACTCCTTTTCTAGTTTTCTTTTCCGAATCTTATAAAACATACAAACTACATTTTAGAGATGATTTTCAAAAGTTATATGACCATAAAAAGACTTACAGTCAATCTACGAACTTTTGAGGAATGTTGCTCGATTTGCTTTTTAATTTTCATAAGGTATGGTTTTAAAAACAAAGAAATCAGAAACATAAAATAAAAACATGGATAATTAAAAAACGACTTTGAATTTAACAGAAATGAAATGGAAAAAAGGAAAAACAATTAAAGGAAAAATTAACAAAACTGTTAAAAAAAAAGGTGGAAATTTTGAGTTTAAATTAGAACTATTTTAGGTGAAAAAAAGCACTAACATGCAAAAGTGTCAAAGATGCAAATTGCAGGAATTGAGATAAACAAGAAAGAAATATAACAGGAATCTAAGGGAACCTAAAATTATCGTTGAAAGGACAATTATATCAAATATCAACTCTGTGAAACACAGAAAATGATTTAAGGATCTAAAAAATTTCCAAAAAAAATCAAAAACACAAAATATCGAAGTATTGTTCTTGACAAAACAAGAAATTTAACATAAAAATATCACAGATTAGAGGGACCTTTTCATGGAAAATAGAGCAAAGGAAATTTATTACAATCAGTAATATATAAACTAAATCTAAAGGTCAATGGTCAAAGTCAAATGTGGAAAAGTTCAAGGTCAAATGTGGAATAGGTCAAGGTCAAATGTGGAAAAGTTCAAGGTCAAATGTGGAAAAGTTCAAGGTCAAATGTGGAAAAGTTCAAGGTCAAATGTAAATTGAAATTCATTTTCTACTATAGAATTCTAGTGAATTGTGAAAAACATGAGAAACATGAAAAAAGTAGAAATTTCAAGAAAAATTGAAAAAAAAGTGTCAAAGATGTGACCTTCAATATTTTCAAGGTCAAAAATCAAATTTGGTGCAACTAACAAGTTTTCTAATAAAAATGGATCAAAAAATAGAAATTAGTCAAAATATTACCATTTTCATTGATATTATGAGAATTTTCATAATCTTCTTGTGAGGAAGGTTCGGAGACGATCGGCTCCGGGAGGGTAGAGACTTCAGGGGTCTGAATAGCCTCTACTTCTGGCTCATGGGTATCGGGTTCTTGTGGGGCTAATACTTCTGGTGCAGGAGGGGGCAGAGACTCGAGATCTGTTTTCTCAGAGACTTCAGGGTCGGGTGTAGTCAGCTCTGGTTCCTCAGGTATATCTACATCAAAGATTGGAGTGTTTAGATGGGAGAAACAGCATGACACTAACACTATTGTTAGCAATCATTAACAAGTATATGGTGAAAATAATGCCAAGGATATTAACAAGCACCTGCTCTTTAGTGAAGGGATATTAAATGTTCAATGCCTGTAGCACACAGGGCCATGATTTATTTATGTCTCATCTGAACAAATTGACGCTTCTTCCTTGTCAGCCTGTCCAACCTGCATCACTGACTTGACAGGATTTCAATTTCCAAAAGAGACCTTAAGTTGAAGTTTGTTTATCAGAAACGCCTATTGGCAACATATGATAGGCTCCAGCTGTTTTACTAGTGGCATATTGTAAAATAGGCTTTCTTATCAGCCATTTAATTCGCATAATCGATTTTTAGGATGTTAAGCAGAAATAGAATAAGGCTTGGCATTAAATTCACCATAGTGATGGATTAAAGCACATTAAAATATAGAGGTTAGCATACAGAGATGGAACTACAGTTGGTTAATCAGACATGTTGACAGGACAACACAGGGCCTTGTAAAGTCATGCCAGCAGAACAACACAAGGCAAGTGAAGTCATGTTGAGCGGACAACAC
Organism: Nipponacmea schrenckii; assembly: GCA_030562195.1. NCBI lineage: Eukaryota > Metazoa > Mollusca > Gastropoda > Lottiidae > Nipponacmea > Nipponacmea schrenckii. Next base: position 35,431,364 of record CM060201.1, read on the forward strand.
AGGGCCTTTTGAAGTCATGTTGACATAACATTACAGAGCCTTGTAAAGTCAAGCTGACAGAAAAACACAGGGCCTTGTAAAATCAAGCTAGCAGAGCAACACAGGGCCTTGTTACGCAATTTGATAAGATGAAGCACATAAAATAGCCTTGCATTCAGTTATTCTAAAACATAGCTTGTATTCAATTATCTAGTTTAATTAAAACAGTTTTTAAATGGAGATTCTACTTATAACTTATATTTTATCATTTGTCAAATAAATTGTAGAGACTTGCAAAGGAGTTGGTATGCTAAAAATTACATCATAAAAGTGCCATATTTGGAAGAATTTCTACACTAAGGCTTTTACTAGGAAAGTTTCTCAAACTTAACCTCAAAAATTTGAATCTTTCAGTTTCCTGATTGGTCAATCATTAAACCAAATTCGAAAATTTAGTATCATTGACCAATCAGATTACTGTATTTCTTAAAATTTCAAGTCCAAGTTTTTAGGAAACTTTCCTCCGTCTATTGCAACAAGTGATTATAAACATTGATATGATTGGTTGAAACATGTCAGATTTAAATTATTGACCAGTTTCTGACCAATCAATGATAATGTACCATATCTATACTAGTGTGAACACAACTTTAAGGGATACCATACTTAATCATTTATTTAACCAATTAGAGATAGTGCTTGCATATCTGAGTTAAAAAACTCAAAACATTAACATGAGCAGTCCATTATACATTTAGGTGGTTCAAGTAGTACTCAACACAATATATGTTTAGTTAGTTAAGTTTCAATTACTAATTATTCTACCTCAAAATATAATATTTGGAATAATCGAGTTTATCTTTTGAAATTGACCAAATTTGACCTATCTAGGACACAACTATTGTGTTTTTCTTACAACATAAAAAAAACAGACAGGAACCTAATTGGAGTCCATTAAATTACAATGCCTGACTAAATCAGTCGCATGATGTAAAGGGTCATGATATTTTCCGATATAGAAAAGTAGTTCAGCGAGGTCACGCTTTTAAAATGTCTACTAATAATCTTCGAGTCCTGATTCTGGTTACTAGGTCAGACACGTTCTAGTATGAGCCCTATGGAGGACATTTATCGAAATGTAAACAGGTGATATTTTCTAACCGCCTGTCACAGTGCCTAGTACTTAGAATAATTATAATACAGTATCCCTTGAAGCTTGTTGCTATGTGATATTGTTAATACAATGAAGTGACATCTACAAACAATGAAGTGACATCTACAAACAATGAAGTGACATCTACAAACAATGAAGTGACATCTAGAAACAATAAAATGACAAACTGTGAACATTATAAAATGATATTAAGAAATCAGATTAAACCAAATGAAATTACAATATATAAAATATTAAAATGTATGTGTATATTGCAATATTAAGCAGTATTTAACGACGAGAAACCCTCTAAATTCCAACGATCTCAAATTGGCTAACATGTGTTTAAATAATACAAAAATTAACATTTTTAGCAATGTGCACTCTCCAAAAGGGTTAAACAGAGATAAACTAATATCAAGTGATTTGATTGATTTGAAAGTGTCTGAAAAAGATGCCGAGATTGCAACTTAATTCTCACGTATCATTAGACATGCTTGAAGAATGGGTATGCTTAAATGCCCAACTTTGCTAATGACATCAACCTATATACCTTTAGTAATAAGCTAGTCATATTTTGGGGAATTAAGTTACCACGGACAAAGGTTAGTAAATCTGAATGGTGCTATAAGAGATCTAAGCCCATTTTAATCTCTTTTGACAAGTGCTTGAAGAAGTTGGAATTCAGAGGACTTGGTACACAAAAAGAGTATACGATGATAAATAAGAGCAAAGAGCTATTATAATCTGGTGGATAAGAATATAAGTTTTACCATCGTCCATTGTGTGAGATGAGGGAGGTTGATATTCCGGTTCATTTTCAACTTCAATGACGTCTACAAATATACGATTTACACATGCATTGCCACAAAACACAACCACAATTTTTTAACATGTAGTCAGGAACTACAAAATTACCTATACCGTAATTTCAACTAATAATCTAGTGAGAATAAATTTAATATAAACCATATTTTTTAATTAATTCAAACATTTTATATGTGATCTTGTACATTACAAATCCACAAATAAAGCTTCAATAAAATTTAATGTATGAATTGTAACAAGAAGCTATGACCTATATTAAACAATGCACGTGCAAAATAATAGGTCAAGTACTTAAATTCTTTTCTTACTTATATGCATTGTATGACCTATATTTATCAATGCACATGCAAAATAACAGGGTTAAGTACTTATATTGCTTCCTTAAAAAATATATAGCTTTGTATGACCTATATGTAAAATATGCACATGCAAACATGAGTTTGAACTACATCTAAATACACATGCAACTACAACAATGAAAAAAATAACTGTTAAAAAATCAAAATTCTACTAAAAATTAAAACAAAAACAATTAATATCATTAGTAATTTCTAAAAAATAAAATTACAGATTTAACATTGAATTTTTGAGACCCCTAACCCATCCCTACTTCCAGTATTGTATCCTATGAGGTTATTTTTATTATTGGTGGTGCATGTGGGACATAAGAGGCTCCAAAAAAGATGAGTTACACAGTGACAATGTCCTACTGGGTCTGGACTATAAGATATCCTAATCGCTGGTTCAATTTTTTCAATAAAAGTTAAGAGTCTTGTTTAAAATAACTCTTACCATTAACTTGCATAATGTAATTACTTATTCTTGTGAAGGGCCAGTGTCTCATCTTTTTAGGGCATAATTCATGTCAATTTTGTCTTAAATAAAGAAACCTGAAACCTCTTACAGTGCTTGACACAATTTCAAATGTCCATTGTTAAAAATGTAGAGAAATTTATATAATTGGTTTCCAGGTATACCTTGGAACCTAAATCATTAAAAGTTAAATGTTAATGAAATTTGTAGAAAGTATCTGTATAAATACAGATGTCAAATTTTTTTTTTTCAAAATTACATTGGCACCTTAACCCAAAAAAATTCCTAAACCCAAGATGAACCCTTTCTACCCCATAACCACCCATTTCCTCCTTACCCCAGTGTGAATTTAACAGTGATACCCAACACAAATATTACATGTGGACAACATTAACTTATCAATCCTTGCATTTTGTCTCTGTCTAGTAGTCCTGATGAGGGTATTATATCTAAAACACTTTATGGTAGCATTAGATAGAAGAACTCTTATCAAATAGATCTGGTTTAAAACCAAGTTTATTAAATCGAAAAAAGATTTTAGGCATTTTAGGCTTTATTTGTCTGCACCTAATTATGCTATTGAAGATGGACAATGCCATGAAGCGTGCATGAATAATTTTCCATGATAGCAGAAAATTGTGACTTTTCTAAAAAAAAAAATTTAAACTGTCAAGCAATCTTATAAAGTGTGCAGCCTTCAACACACAGAAACACCCTTGATCATTCCCCATCACCTAGTACTAGTCTCTTTCCATACCAGCTTCTGTAACCTGCTTCACTGACAAGCAGGATCTTGCTTTAAGACAAGACACGCTAACAGTGCAAAATACAATTTTTGTTTCCTGACAAGACAAAATGCAAGTATCAACAACTAATTGTGAAAGTGAAAGAGTAATGACTGATTGTTATTTACCACTTGTAGTTGTTATTACTTCTGGTTCTTTATTGCCATTTTCTGTTAACAAGAGATAAGAATATACAGACTTTTGATTGAATTAACAGAATGTAAAATTACTGGTAGTTTTTTGGACTCCCGTTTAACCTGTTGCTAAGGAAAGGGATTCAAGGCATAATCCTGCATCCTAATCCACTTCCCTTATGAATAAAACATTGTTTACACAAAAGATAATCTGGATTTATCCCACTATCGGCACGTTTAGAAGACCAAAATGACTTCACTATCAACAAAACTTATGTGATGTTGAAACATTGGGAAAAAGGTATGGACAACTTTAATTAAAATTAAGGAACACACTCCCCTTTAAACAAAGGTCAAGGTCAAGAACAATTACATATATGAAAAAATATGAAAAAAAATTTGGCATAAATTTTATGGTAAGCAGGCTTGAATCTAAAAGCTCAACCTATAAAAATCATACATATTGAAGTAAGAAAAATCTGAAAAAAAAAACAACTACCGTATAATTCCGCACCCCCTCTTTGTTGGGTACGTTTTAGGGTAAAAACCTGCGCATTATACACAGAATTATATGGTAATAGTTCAACTACAATTTTAAGTTTGAAGCAAAAAAAAGCAAAAATAAATTTCCCACTTTTAACTATGAACATTTTTATTTGATCAGCATCCTGGATTACATGCTTTGAGCATTGAACATTGTCTTAACAGTGGAAAATTCTTGTTGTTTAAATATACAAGATCACAAGGAAACTTACAAACTAACTTCTCTCTATCATATATATATATATATATGTCTAATATTATCTAAAATTTTATATATAAGTTAAGATGATCAATAGCACAGGTAAAGCTAGTTAATATTTACAGCCAACATATTTCCAAGTCATAGTCACTACGTAAACTATATTTCTATATAAACATGCTATATAAATATAGTTACAGATAGATAATATTTACTGCCAACATATTTCAAATTCTATATATTTTCAATAAAGCAAAAAATTTTTACAGATAGAATAAACCCCAAATACATGACATAGTAACAATAACAATGATAAGATGTCATGTCATTGTTTATTGTATTGTTACTATGCCTTGAAAATATGAAATTGAAATATGTTGGCAGTAAATATTAACTATCACAGCGTTATTGATATACTTTAACAATATTTTTACTTTTATCAGACCCTTTATCGGATTGCACTTTTACTCTCCTTCCTTTGTTTTATGCTTGTGTATATTTGTAAAATAGTGTTGCATTATGTACCTGATGGTTCATTGACTAAAGGAATAAAGAATTGAATATTAATCGTTATTTATATATTCATTAAACAATTCTGATTAATTACAGATAATTAATACAATCAAACACTATCTTAATTAAAAATTAATGAACAAAGTTTTTATATCACGTAATAATTTGTCTGCAGTTTCAGTAAAGTGATACTGCTTCTTAGCATGAACATAAAATTTTAGTTCTCAAGAATAATCAATATGAGTATATATTCATCAGGGAACTTACCTGGTGTCATAAGGTAGCAGAATCTCTTAAAATCTGGAAAACTCGCAAAACTAAGTAATTATTGAAAAAACGCTTAATCAATTTTTCAAGCGTTTTTGAAAAAGCAATTGCATTTTTATAAATAATTACTAAGTTTTTTGGATTCTGTTATGTTATTTATGGAAGCAGGTATATCTACTGATGAATATATGCTCTTATTGGCCATCATTTTTAAAATTTTATGTTCATTTTTAAGACCCAGTATACCTTTAAGACTGAGGTAGACACTTGTATTTGTGAAGGTCAGATTTCACAATTTTAAAGTTTCTTGCCTAATCAACACATTATTATAGAACAGGCCTTATCTATCTTTTTAAAAACAAAAGGAAAGTTCTCATTAAAATAAGTTAAGAAAATGTAAGTTAACTTGGAAATGAATTGGAGTTCTGGGTTCTTTTGTTCAAGTCACATTTTGACCATATAATACTCTGATTTCATAGCTTATGTCAGCTGACATTGTCATGACTGTTATTTGTACCTTCACTAAAACATTGTTAGCTTTTCTAAGAACAATAGCTTTTGATTTTCAACATTTCAAGTTTCAATATTTCAATTAGTATGCTTATGTCATCTATTGTAGTTCATTTGTACTAAACTTACAGAAATGTCCCAAACCATTAAATCGAAAAAAATATTTTAATTTACTAAAAAAACAATTTTCAAATTTGTCACAATAACTTTTAACATTTTTTAAGTTTGACCTACACACGAAACATTTTTCTATTTTATTTTAACCTTGTGTCATTTACTTTTCTTTAATTAGTAATTAACCTATAAAACAATTAAATTTATACACAAAACATTCATTTTTAAATTTATTGACTCATGTCTTTTATGTACTAAAAATCCTGAAATATTTCCTTTTGTTTCTCAAACATTTTAATATAAAACCAAATCTAAGCTTTTAATTTCTTTTGAAACTGATATATATTAAATAAATATTGAGTCATCTATTTGTATTTTAACTGTTTTAATTTCTATTAACACAAACCTTATTCATAAAAGATTAAAAATTTAAAGTAAATTGCAAATAGTCTGAGGTGAATTCAGGTGAAATTCTGTGTAAAAAGACAAAGAAATTATAAACATTCAGTGACATGTCAGTGACATTAAAATATCATTGCTAATTAGGTTAATGTAATTTAACAACACTGTTTTGCTCTTGACATATATAAATTAATTATCATATTTAGTAAATTAATTAAAAATGCGCATAAAGTTTTTTAATTAAAAACTATCAATTATAATGATTAATTAAAAATTGGAGATATTTGGTTTGATATTTCACCTATAAATGGGAGTTCTATAATCTTCTACAAAAAACACTTGTAATTTTTAATTGTAAGAGTATATGATTTTTAATTTCAAATGTGATAAGTGTCACTAATAGGTCTCAATTAGGCCCTAACTCTAATTAAGCAAATACTTAAGACTAATTGACCAAAAGCGTAAATTAAGCATAGATTTGATTAAAATTCATTTTTGACTAAAAAAATCAAATTTCAAATTTACCATTTGGATAGGAATACATATCTGCTTCAACGGCGTCTGATATAAAAAAAAAATATTAAAAAATAAAAAAGAGACCCTGCTGCTAATTAAGGAATTAATTAGGCAAAATCACCAAGTTGAGTTAAGAGTTTTTGCTTTTAGACTTAAAGATATTATAAAGTGATTGTAAAAATTGAATGTGTTATCAGGGTCACTGATAGAATCAATTTGCACCATTCTAATTTTCAATCAGATGTCTGTGGTTCCTGCAATTCTACTTCACAAGAGTTTGATGACGTCATTTATTGCAAAATAGTCTTGTATCATTAAAGGGCTTTGCGATTAGTGATGTCATTAAACACTTAGTTTTAGTAGAAATGGAGGGAACACAGATAAATGTCCCTGATACAAATTACAAATTTTGAAAACCTCTTTACAATGCCTTGAACTAACTTAATCTATTTTTCCAAAAGTCAATTAAACAAAAGAAAAATATTTCGGACAATTTTTAAGCTGATCAGATCAAAATGTTCTAGTATTTCTAACTATCAACTGTTTTTTGTAATGGTAGCATCATAATCATGATTTGTTCAGTGTTTATAATATATCAAGACCTCCAACGGAGAAACGATGCCACAAAACTAAGTTAGAAAACTCCTTCAGAATCCCTTTAAGAAATGTTATCATCTTATTTTTTATTCCTCAACATTTTATGTAAATATTAACTTTATAATTTTTTGAATATATTAAGAAATTTGATAGTTTAGCAAATTTACTCATTTTATCTTATAAATATACATAGATTTATTTTACAGATAGTTATACATTGTATATATATTAAACAATCTTCTAGTCTTCTTTTTATACAGGGGAATGAAATAAATAGAGTTTTACATCCTACTATTCCGTACTTTATTGAGCTAATGACAAACAACGCCATGCAGTGCGCTATGTGGGAAGTGTTATATAAAGTGCAGAGCATCATAAGCCTACTCTTTTTGAAATTTCAAACTGTCAGGAGCTTTAAAGTGCACAGTCTGTAGAACACGGGGGGCCTCTGTTTTGTCCGATTTAAACTCCTGGATGCTTTTTCCATGAAAGCCTCTCTGCCTGCATCACTGTCACAAAAAAACCTGTTTAGAAATCCAAAAAGTTGATCTTGATTTTTTTTTAAGGGGAGGGAATTTTTTTTAATCTGATCCCCCAAAAAAACATCTTTGGATATAGTTATATCGCGAATGGGCCAAACGAACATTTCCTAATTTTAACAATATCAGATTCTTTAAACAAGTCTTTAATATTCAAAAGTTTCAAAAAAATCTCAATTTGATATTTAATTTATATGATGAAAATCTGAAAGGAAAATTATCTAAAATAAATATTATATTATTCTTGGATGTTTCTGGATCCTGAAAAGTAAAGTGAAACAAAGAAAAAAAAGAAAGAAACAACTATATTTTACAAGGATAACAAGTAAGGTTCACAAGTCCGCCATGACAGAGATCCTTTCTACCTGCTGGTTCTTGACCAAACCTCTTGGTATTGATCTTTCCGGGATTATCCCTACTTATTTACAGCTGGGTGGACTGGAATTATGAGTTTAGTAAGAAAACTCTTTTAACAGAATCAATCATTGAGAAACATCCTTCAAATGCCTCATGCAAAATAAACTGATTAATAATATTAAAGGCTACATTAAATATGAAAGTAACATATATGGGAAATTTCAAGTTACGATTAAAAGAATCATACATATTTAATTGGAACATCCATTTAAAAATGTTGGCAAAATAAAAAGAAATACCATAATTATTCAAACAATCCCATAAATTTGTAAAAATAATTAATTAAAATTCTCTGAAACACAAAAGGTTAAGCAATACAAACAGGATACTATCAAGGAAAACCTTTCAGACTAGTTGATCAAGATTAAAAATTCAAGATCATCACGACCCTTTAGGTTATCAAGGCAAGGTTATCCAGCTAAGAACAAAGACTAGATTATCAACACCCACAGGATAATCAAGGCTAAGTTATCCAGCTATGAATAAAGACTAGATTAAAAAGACCCTCAGGGTTATCAAGGCAAAGTTATCAGCTAAGACTAGATTATCAAGGACAGACTATCCAGACACAATTAATGGAAGCAAGACCATGTTATCAAGCAAAGACAGGAACATCAAGACGCTACATTACCTGGAAGTGCACGATGAGGTGTGGCTTGATATAAAACTTGCGGCAACGATCCAGTGATCGAAATTCCTTTTTCTTTATAATAAGCATCTGTCTTGGGGTCAACAACCAATAGCTTTGTTTCTTCTCCACCAGATTTGATCTTACCAATGACATTTTGATGTTGTTCTTGTTCGACATTATCGCCATTGACTTCTATAATTCGGTCATTTTCTTTTAAGCCAGCAGTCTCAGCTGGTGAATCCTCGTCAACCTTGCCGATATATTGTCCAGGTTTGTTTTTCTCAGCATGAAGGTTGAAACCAAAACCTTGGAAATCGGGCCATTTTCTAATATGACATAATCTAGGTCTGTGTTCATCATGCTCATTATTATTATCAACTGGAGTTGGAGCGATCACCGTGGTTACACGTTCCTCTTCCGTAATGGTTTCTGGTTCTTGAGCAGGCATTGGTGGAGGTTCTGGAATGATAAGAAAAAAACAAAAGCATGAGTATTATGAATATTACAAAAAAAGAATGCAGAAATACAAGTCATTGCCTTTTTTTCCATAAAATATACGTAAATTTTTCAGAGGGGCAAGTATTTCACCTGAGGGGCAATGGAGTCTATTTGCGGAAATGAAATTTATTGGTTGTCCATATTTTTTCTGGGAGGCATTGCTCATTTACGAAAAATGGAATTTAATGCTCTACTCTTCTGCTCCTTTTTGGGTAATGAAAACAGGCAACGGCCTTTAGCTATTTCCTACTGTTGAGGGATCTATAATGTTCACAGCGGGGCTAGCAAGCAAGCATCTAACTGAGCCCAACTCCCCAGTGTACAGATATAATAGATATACCAGATAGCTGGGTATATAGTTGAATTAACAAGTAGATTAATTCTGAATAACTGGTCCATAATGAGTGTTAATATATAATGTATTGGTATGTAAATGTTAATGAAGTGTGTTTGATAAAATAACAACAAATTAATGGTTTTTATTGATTTCTATAGCCATTTAGTCATTGTTTCCAGGGAAGTGATTTTAAGTATTTGTGATATGGAATAAATTACAGTGAATAGGCCATGTATTGTTGAGGGTGGATGAGGTCCAATTGCATTTGAATACAAAATCAGACACTGGAACGAAATCTTTCAGTTGCATTCAATTTTTTTGACCACCAGTTGGCAAACGGAAGGAAATCAAGATCCCTGAATAACATTTTACAAAATTTGCCAATTATTTATGGACAATTTTATCATTGAAAGGTTAGAACCTGACCCTAGGTTGTCAGAAGATTATATTTATACACCTAAAATTTTAATTGGCGCTGATATTGTCCTGTGTTTTGTTGATATTGCCAAGTGTCTTGTTGATATTGCCTTGTGTCTTGTTGATATTGACCTGTACCTTATCAATAATGCCCTCCACTAGGTTACTAATGACTTTCTCAGTCTTAATAATGCCCTCTACTTTGTTAATAATGCCCTCTATAATGCCCTCTACTTCCTTAGTAATGCCCTGTGTCTTGTTGATAATGCACTCCACTAGGTTATAAATGCTTTCTACTGACTAAATAATACCCTGTATATCATTGATAATGTCCAGGGACTATGGAATTTAAATTTTTCTGCCCTTTATGGCAAAAATGCCATGCAGTGTGCAACGAGGGAAATTTTGTTAAGATACCATAGCAAATAACACTCGTTGCCATATTGAAAATCAGTAACAATCTTAACAAACTTGAAGTGTCCTGCTGTTATAACACCCACTCCCCTCTTCCCTTTGTGTTGTCATTATCATTGAATATAAAGCTGGTCAAATCAATATGACCAAGCCCAGATTGCCACGCCTTTGACCTTGAGTTGACCTTGATAGAAATGCAGTTATATATCTTAAATAAAATACCTATAACATGAATCATCTCGCTGGTGATTAACTTGATACTTGTAGCTACGACCTCAAATATCAACCAATTATATATTCTTTACAAACAATTAGACAGTTGATATAAAATTAGTTTAAGATGATTATGGCTGGTAAATACAGTCAAATTAACAGTCTAGAGCTCTAGTCAGACATGACTGGTAAATACAACCAAATCAACACTCTAGAGCTCTAGTCAGACATGACCGGTAAATATAACCAAATCAACAGTCTAGAGCTCTAGACAGACATGACTGGTAAATACAGTCAAATCAACAGTCTAGAGCTCTAGTCAGACATGACTGCTAAATACAGCTAAATCAACAGTCTAGAGCTCTAGTCAGACATGAAGGTAAATAAGCAAATCAGTTTAGAGCTCTAGTCAGACATGAAGTAAATACAGTAAATCAAAAGTCTAGAGCTCTAGTCAGACATGAATGCTAAATACAGCTAAATCAACAGTCTAGAGCTCTAGTCAGACATGACTGGTAAATATAGCCAAATCAGTTTAGAGCTCTAGTCAGACATGAATGATAAATACAGTCAAATCAACAGTCTAGAGCTCTAGTCAGACATGACTGGTAAATACAACCAAATCAACAGTCTAAAGCTCTAGTCAGACATGACTGGTTAATACAGTAAAATTAACAGTCTAGAGCTCTAGTCAGACATGACTGGTCAATACAGCCAAATCAACAGTCTAGACCTCTAGTCATGACTGGTAAATACTAGCATTGATGCCAAGATAACATAAATCAGTTGGTATTTATTTATGTTATTAAACCTTTAGCTTGAACAATGATCACATGAAAATTCACTTTCATATTTCTTTCTTGGTCACATATTGTAGTTTTGTCATTGATGTCCAACTTGTTTGATCTATATCTTTTATGTCTAGTATATTGATTCTCTCAGCTTGGCAACTCATATACTTTAACTATAGAAATTGACAGATATTTCCATGTGGATAATTTTGCTTGGATGTTCTTGCAATTTGTCAAATTGCTATTTGGTGATTTTCTATTTGGTGATTTGCTATTTGACAATTTGCTATTTAGTGATTTACTATTTGATGATTTTTTATTTCGTGATTTGATATTTTGAGTTTTGCTATTTCTAAGATTTGCTATTTGACAATTTGCATTTTTATGATTTTCTATTTGATGATTTGTTATTTTAAGATTTTCTACTTGATGATTTGCTATTTTCAATTTGCGATCAGACATATATATTTCCATATGGAATGCCAATACCTCAAGGCGTTCTTGTGACTTTAACTGTGACATGAATATTTACACCATGATTGTAATTCCAATTGGTACATGTCCTTGTGATTTGGAATTTAGATGGACAGAATGGCATGACGGCAGTCCTTTAGGACACAAAGGATTTCTTTTTACAATACAGACTTTGGATTAGGACTGCCATTTTCAAGACATTATTTAGATTCTTCCAAATGAAGTTACCCTTCATATTTGCCAGTCCTAAAATCAACCATACCCCTTCCTTTCTTTCATTTTAAACTAGTGGACATAAAGTTTCAACTTTTTGTACTTAATGACCTCATTCAGAATGTAATTCCCAAGCCAAAACTATCTCAATATGAACAATAACCATTACACACAATCAGCTGATGACAAACATAATTCAATAAACCAATCAATATAATGCTGTCAAGTGATTCTACTTCATTAATTAAAAACAAACTTTTTTTCATGCACTTAATAACTTTCTGATCTTCATATAAAATAACTTAATTCTCCAAAATCAAACAGATGATAAATTTAGTTTTCCAGTCATCAGAGGCCTTATTCTTGAAGATTTTAGTGTTCCAGTCATCTGGGGCCTTTGTCTTGAAAACTAAAGATAATTTAGGTGTTCCAGTCATCAGGGACTTTATTCTTGAAAACTTAACTTAAAATGATTTTAGTGTTCCAGTCATCAAGAGCCTTATTCTTGAAAACTTAACTTAAAATGATTTTAGTGTTCCAGTCATCAGAGCCCTTATTCTTGAAAACTTAACTTAAAATGATTTTAGTGTTCCAGTCATCTAGGGCCTTATTCTTGAAAACTTAACTTAAGATGATTTTAGTGTTCCAGTCATCTGGAGCCTTATTCTTGAAAACTTAACTTAAGATGATTTTAGTGTTCCAGTCATCTGGAGCCTTATTCTTGAAAACTTAACTTAAGATGATTTTAGTGTTCCAGTCATCAGAGACCTTATTCTTGAAAACTTAACTTAAGATGATTTTAGTGTTCCAGTCATCTGGGACCTTATTCTTGAAAACTTAACTTAATATGATTTTAGTGTTCCAGTCATCTGGGACCTTATTCTTGAAAACTTAACTTAATATGATTTTAGTGTTCCAGTCATCAGAGCCCTTATTCTTGAAAACTTAACTTAAAATGATTTTAGTGTTCCAGTCATCTGGGGCCTTATTCTTGAAAACTTAACTTAAGATGATTTTAGTGTTCCAGTTATATCTGGGACCTGATTCTTAAAAACCTAACTTAAGGGGGTTGACAACCTTATCGTTCGAAGTGTATTTCAATCAAGAAACGTATTAATTTTATATCCATTCTATTTGGCATTAAAAGAAACTCATCTAGTAAAAATTTTAGCTCAATCGCTTCAGTAGTTCGTCTGATATCCGTCCGTGAAGATAATCTATTTATAGAACAAAACGGGGTATTCCTCTATGTAGACGTACAAATTACGTTGTCAGTTGACATTTGTGATTACAACGTCATCGGCTAAATAAACATTCTCTACGTTTGCTGGTCAGTTATTGTTAATATCGGCCCGCGAAGTAAGAGTTTGTGTATCGGGGGAATCCAGAAGTCACGTGATGTCCCATAAATCATTACGTCACATGTAAACAAATAAAATTTTATGATTGGTGGGTGGAAGGGTTTTGACATGTGCTAATCCATTGTTTTAGCACTCCAATTATGTGGATATCGGTGCATATCGATGCCTAAAAGGTGCTTAAAGATTTCTACAGCATGAAAGACAATCTTTAACAACATGAGTTTATTTCGAGTTTACATGTGTTTGCAAAATGTTGAAAAAAAATGCCATTTTTCAAAAGCATACTGTTAGATTTACCGATTTTTACAAACTTTGGCTTCAACTAAACTTACAGTCTCTATAATTTACTTGGTTTTTTTTAAAATGAATAGTTTTAAAAATTCAATTTTTCTAAATGTACCAGCAAATTTTATTTCTTCAAACTTCAAAAAAAATCAATTTTCCAATAGCCATAATTTTTGAGACTTAGTAATGCTTGTAAAATTTCAACCTTCATATTAAATGCTGTTATTCTTATAAAATGAATAAGATTTTTTATGTTCATCTTTAACCCTATTTTAAAAATTCATAAAATGTTTTATATGTTCGTCACTGGCCTTTTCTTAATCCTTATTAAATTTTTTAGTGTTCCGGACATGGGGTCTTAAATTCTTTAAATTTTAAGTCTAAAAATGATTTTAGTGTTCCAGTCATCTGGGGTCTTATTCTTTAAATTTTAGCTTAAGATGTTTTTAGTGTTCCAGTCATCTGATGGACTATCACTTCAATAAAGATTTTAAAATTTGTACTTTATAATTTTTTTGAGAATTATGCCGCAGACTCATAGCAAGGAGGGAAACAGGGAGGAAGGTTCACCCTGAAAAATTATCCCCACTACAGTTCAATTTTGACCAAAGACATCCAAAAGATTCTATGACATAATGTATAATTATTATGAAAACACTTCTTTCTAATGGATGACCTACAAAAGTCCAAAATACAATCTCTTTTTCTAAATGTGACACAATGTGCTCAAAGTAAATAGTAAGATATAAAAATAGCATCCAACAGGAGACAAGTTTCACTTCCTGCTAATTAAATTGGGCAGATTATGACCTAAATATTTTAAATTCTTAAACTGTGTGATTTTGATGAACAAACCCCGCCCTTTCCTTCCCTATTTATCACAAGACTTCAAGATAACCCAGCTTTTAACTTTTAGATAAATTGGTGTTTGTTACCAGGGGTGATGAATGTATTTACCAGTCATGTCTGAATACGAATTTAAAGTTATCTATTAGAATACCCCACTTTTTATAGTCTCTCAGATAAATCTATATTTGTGTTTCTAGCCAGGGTTACTGATATGATTGTAATTACCAGTCATGTCTAACTCAAGCTCACAGTTCTCTTTTTGCAAATTACTTGCTTTAGTTATAAATTTTTCGAAGATATCCTAGTCATCTTCACTCATAATTCCAGTCCACTCAGCTATAAATGGGTATGGATAATCCGGGAAAGATCAATGCCAAGAGGTTTGGCTGAGGACCAGCTGGTAGAAAGGATCCTTTACTGTGAACCTAAGTTGTTATCCTTGCAAAATCAATACCCAGAGGTTTGACTAAGGACCAGCTGGTAGCAAAAATCCTTAACTGTGAATTTAAGTTGTTATTCTTGCAAAAGTAATTTCTTTCTTTCTTAAGTTAAAGAGACCCTAATCTTAACATATTGGCTTTAAACTTATGAACACAATTCTCAGAGGAAATTGATTCAGATCATGGTTGGTCAGTCAAGATGCTGATGTGAAATGTTTACATCTATCTATATTGTCATTCAGCTTTTATTGTAACTATATCAACAAGCCACTCCCTAATTCAACATGGCTATCATTAATGAAATGTCGTCTGCTAAAAAGTCAACAAATGTTGGTGGACAGAAATTTTATCAGGTCAATGGCACAAACAAATTCATTGAACTTTTCTCTCCTCCAAAACAATCAAAAGAGATCATGTCATATTCTTGAAGCGATTTAAAGACCCTAGGATATCCTAGAAACAGTGTTACAAGTAAAGACTCTAGGATATTCTTGAAACAGTGTTACAAGTTAAGACCCTAGGATATCCTAGAAACAGTGTAAGAAGTTAAGACTCTAGGATATCCTAGAAACAGTGTAAGAAGTTAAGACTCTAGGATATCCTAGAAACAGTGTTACAAGTAAAGACTCTAGGATATTCTTAAAACAGTGTTAGAAGATAAGACCCTAGGATATCCTAGAAACAGTGTTACAAGTAAAGACTCTAGGATATTCTTGAAACAGTGTTACAAGTTAAGACCCTAGGATATCCTAGAAACAGTGTAAGAAGTTAAGACTCTAGGATATCCTAGAAACAGTGTTACAAGTAAAGACTCTAGGATATCCTAGAAACAGTGTTAGAAGATAAGACTCTAGGATATCCTAGAAACAGTGTTAGAAGATAATAGTCTAGGATATCCTAGAAACAGTGCTACAAGTAAAGACTCTAGGATATCCTAGAAACAGTGTTAGAAGATAAGACTCTAGGATATCCTAGAAACAGTGTTAAAGTAAGACTCTAGGATATCCTAGAAACAGTGTAGAAGTAAGACTCTAGGATATCCTAGAAACAGGGGTAAGAAAAGATAATATCCTGGGTGAAAAAAAATCCTAGAAACAGTGTTAGAAGATAAGACTCTAGGATATCCTAGAAACAGTGTTAGAAGTTAAGACTCTAGGATATCCTAGAAACAGTGTTAGAAGATAAGACTCTAGGATATCCTAGAAACAGTGTTAGAAGGTAAGACTCTAGGATATCCTAGAAACAGTGTTAGAAGGTAAGACCCTAGGATATCCTAGAAACAGTGTTAGAAGTTAAGACTCTAGGATATCCTAGCATTAAGATTGTTTTCAAGAATACATGGCCAAAATATTACTTAATCTACCTCACAATGAACTGAGTAGCGTGTGTTTTTATTTTAACTGAACTGGATGTGAATTTAAACTTTGTTTGACTGTTGTAAAAGCTGTATCAAATTTATTACAGACAGTATTCTTTAAAAATGATAAATAAGCAAATCTATTCAGGTTTTTTTATGAAGCGGAACATCTAATACCTCAAGGCTATTGTAACCATTAAATTATTTTATATTCATCTAAATATCTTCTGGCTTGTTGAAAGTACATTTATTTATTTCCAATGCATAGTGCTCCATAACATACCCTAGATGGAATAGCTCAATCAAATTAAATTATTCTGTGAATACTCCCCTTCAATAAGGAAACTGTAATTAATATTAAACATGAAATACATGTTAGATAAACACATTACATATTAATGACCTTGATTTGGTTGGTCAAAGGTCAGAAGTACACAAAGGTCAAACTGCACAAAGGTCAAACTGCACAAAGGTCAAACTGCACAAAGATAAAACTGATTATCTATCTTCAAGGAAATACAATCAGAAGATGTTGATCTTATCAAAGGGGGCGTCAATAGGACAAATTTTAAAATTGTCCTCATGAAGCTCGGCAACACCATGCAGTGTGCAATGAATAAATATTTGTAAGGAAAGTAACATTAGCCTAATCTGAATTTAAAACAGGACATTTTAGATAAGAATGTAAAGTGTGTAAAGGTGAGAAAAGAGAAGGTATAAGTAATAGGCTGGGATATCAGTACAGTAGAAAATAGAACAAGTGAATACATGGGGCATGGGTTGGGACATAATGTGGTCACAAAATTAGTGTTGAATTAAAACTATTTAGTAGAAACAGGTTATTTATGATAATTATACCCCAAATAACTTGGTTGAGAAATATAGGATATATACTACTAGTAAATCACCTTAGTATATAAATAATAAATAAATGACCTGAATCTACTTATATCACTCAAACATGGCATGTGACATAGCTTAATGCATTCATATCTTCAAAACACCTTCCCTAGTCAGTGGTGTCAACTAGAGATGGGCAATTGCAGGAGGGACAATTGGGAAGAGGGGGCAATTGAGAAGAGGGGGCAATTTAGGAGAGGGGGCAAAAAAATTGAGGAGAGGGGGCAACTGAAGGAAGGAGTAGTTGGGGGAAGGAGAAGTTGGGGGAAGGAGCCATTGAGGGGGAAGGATTAGTTGGGGGAAGGAGCCATTGGGGGGAAGGATTAGTTGGGGGAAGGAGCCATTGGGTGGAAGGAGCCATTGAGGGGAAGGGAGGATTGAGGGGAATTGGCCATTGATCAGAGGGGGCCCATTGAGGGGAAGGCAGCCATTTAGGGTAATTTGCCAGACATGTCTAATATGAGCTCCCAAAATGACCAAATGCATTTTCATCTTTATGCAAATGTGCCCAATTTTCTGGATTTTTCATAAATTCTCCATTCAGTCCACTTTATTATTTCAAATGTTGTCTCTATGTCAACAATGTCTTCATTAGCCCATTAGTTGCAGAAGATTAGAACGTAAAACTCCATTCAATCACCTTCTATATGTTACCCTGTCTTTATTAGCCCATTAGGTTTAGAATAGGGGGATGTAAAACTCTATTCATTTCATTTCATTTCCCAATGTCAACAAAACAATTTTATAAAATTCCCTTTATTTTTTGTTGGTATTTCACCCAACTGTTTGTAGTATGTTATGCTAGGAAGATGAATAACTACATGGCAATAAAACAACGTCCTGTTTTTTAGAATGTCTCGTAAATTTACTTCCTGTTTTATTAAATCACTGTTTCTGTCAAACAGATGTATTTATGTTTATTATGGGAGGAATATAGAATAAGACACAATGAAATGGACTTTTATATTCTACTAGGTATTCATGTTTAAAAGGGGAAGAATACAAACATAGAATGAAATGGAAACAGACCTCTATTGTAACATGTGCATCAAACTTATTGTTAATTTTATAAACCTAGAACCAAACTTTATCTTCACAAACATAACTTGATGAAATTTTACTCATTCTTCTAACACTGTCGTTATTCTTTGAACCCACTTCGTGTCTCTTTCAGCTTTTATCACACTCTGGTTAAACATTAAAAGGGCTCAGTCTCAGATATCCTGGGCTGACAATAAAATCATCATAAGTTTCATATCCTTCACTAACAATGATACCAAGTGGGAAAGGTGACTTATAAAAAACAAATTGTCAAAAAAGTTCACTATAATTCAATTTTAAGATATTTTAAGGTACACTAAGTCAATCAGTGCAAGAAAAACTTTTTAGGAATGAAGGAAAAAATTATTTTATATTTCAAATTGATATAAATTCAGGTATTAGTCATTATTATTGTTTTGCTTTAAGATTTAAATAAACAATATACACTAGGTCAATAAGTTCATTATCAAACATATCAAGGACATGAAAAGTTTTGATGTATGTTGTAAGAAATTTAAAATTGTAAAAAGGACTGGACTAATTGAACACTGATGTAGATTATATTATCCAGGTTTTATTTGTGCCAGGTTATTTTCCCAGGCTCTATAAGGTATATGATGACACAATAATAGTGATATTCACAGCTAGTTGACAGTTATTCGGTAATTCCTAATTCATCTTGACAATATACTATTATCATCTTATTTTCACCTCGTTCTCACCAATTATATCCTTAAATATTCACAAGTCACGACTTGTTAACAAGCAAAAAGCAATAGTCAAATCAATTATAAGGGCCATGTTATAAGCAATTCTTTTTCTTTGAAAAATGCCAAGAAATTTGAAAGTGGTGGCAAATCCATGCCAGCCCTACAAAATCCCTACCCATGAGCCCAAGTATAAAGGTCACAGATCAAACTAAACATTTTGCACACCACACCACCCAGGACAGAGTGTCACTGCCATGAGATTTGTCCCAACCTTTCTTCCAATTGATGCCAATCCTCTTACAACGACCAAAAAACTACCTAGTGTATGATATCAGCATAAGCTGGCATGGATGTTAACTTGTCATCTACCAACAACTACCTTGTCTATGATATCAGCAGGCAAGGATGTTGACTAATCATTAACCATCACCTCCTAACCAGTCAACTTTAAGGTAGAGGGTAGAAGAAACAATACAGCAATTGATAATAAAAACTACCAATTTCAACTTGTTTACCTCTAGATATAGATTAGCTGGTAAGGATGTAACGAGTCATTTAACATCACCCCCTAAACAGTTAATTCAAAAAAACAAAAAGACACCAGTTAAAGGAACTAATATCTTATGTTGAAGCTTCACCCTTTTTTCTATTTTAACGTCATTTTCTTAATTTGTAAACAAACAACAATGTAAACACGACTCTATGACTGACAAACCACACGAGTTTAAAATAAACAACCAACATCAAACATCGTGATAGTATTATAGGATAGATTTGCCACCTTGCCATCAAAACACACGTTAAAAAACACCTTGACATTAAGAAACTAACTTTATAACCTTCGTAGACTTGATGAAAATTTTCGAATGCAATCGATCCTAAAATGGATAAGACAAGAGGCATAATTCTAGAATTATTTAGTAAGGTAAAATCAAGATTTTAAGAAATAACAGTAATCTTAATTGGGTAATAAACTTAACTTTGAATTGATCCAAGTGACAAAAAAATCACTTAACGTAATGTTACAACCCACAATTGTCAAAAAAACACGTTCAAAAAAGAAAAAGTTGGCCAATGCTATGGTCCTGGCTTAATTCCCTCATTGCCCACTGAAAGAGGTTGCCTGTCTTCTCTCTTTAATAGTAAGACATTGTTTTCAATAAAAGTCATTTGTGCATTATGTTCACATGCTAACAGGAGGAAAAAAAACATCAACTAATTCCATATCTTTATACATTCGGTTTTACAAAACAAACATACTGTTTGTCTCTTTCTTGAACTGATTTACTCAGAAAACACAGGGTATGTTGATACCAAATCAATAATGGTCTATTGTTATGACATAAATCATTGTCATCAATATAATATTTGATCATTTATAGGAACACTGTGTATTAGAGTGAACCTAAGATTTTAAAATAATAAGAGTATATATTCATCAGTAGATATTCCTGCTGCCATAAATAACATAACAGAATCCTTATATAAACTGATAAATTCAAAAAACTTAGTAATTATCAATTATTAAAAATTCTAAAATAATTATTTTGTGAGTTTTCCAGATTTTACAGGGATTCTGTTACTTTATGACACCAGGTAAGTTCACTGATGAATATATACTCATATTAACCATCGTGGAGAACTAAAATTTGAAGACATAGTATCACTTTAAATCTATTAATTAGGTCATAACGAGCTAGGCTGTATATGAATATTCATTAATACATGCTGTAAAACTATATAATGTTTGTATTACCAAATGAGACTGTAAGATAAGTGAGCATGGTTGTATAAACAATACATAATTGAATGGTAACAGATTAATATAAGTTACGACTTGTTTCTGAAACCATAGTCTTTATATATGTAATTATAATTTGTAATATATGAATAAATATTGTTTAAAAAAAATTGAAGTTACAAAAGCATTGACGAGGTGAACAATCAATGCAGACACTGCGATTACTCTCGGAAACACAGAGCATACTTTATATCCTTTGCTGACAATCCATATAGTCCGTATTCTCTCCTTTTGCGAGAGTTAACACAATTATGTATTAATATATAATAGGAAACAATTCCACTATTTTATTATCTAATAAGATGCAGAAAAGTAGGATGTAAAACTCCATTCATTTTATTTTAGGTGTATCAATCCAGATTAAAAATTTAAAACATCCAAATAAGCAAATAGAACTACGTGTTTTATGTTTCTCTCTAAACTTTTAGACAAATAATCCAAAAATAAACATGTTTTTTCTATGATAAATTGATCGGACATTTTTTATTCTATAAAATCTTGAAACAGACATTGGGTAAACACCTGGGACATATTTTATCACCGCATCTGATATCTACGCAGGCCAAAGATTACAATTAATCTCAAACAACATGTTTACTGTTGACACGAACTGACAAAGTTTTTTGGGTTGGAGATTATGAACGGCTAAAGTGATAGACGGTTTTATAAGCTGATAATTTGAGAATCTCTAACAAGTCTTACTTGTTATCAAAAATATCACCTTGAATCAATAAGGTAGCAAAAAGGCATCTTGGCCAAAATCTAAAATCGAGCAATAAATTAAAATTATTAGCAATCATCCTACTGTTTAATCCTTATTGAAATTTTGTACTCTTCTGCACCTTATGGGCTAATGAAGCAGGCACCACCATGCAGTGTGCAATATGGGAAATTTTGCAAGGACAGCAGCATTAGCCTACTCTTTTTTTGTGAATTCCAACTGTAGAGGGATGTTTAACATACACAGTCTGTAACACGGGGGCTTTGTTGTCCCATCCAAAAGACTGGACACTTTTTACATGTCAGTCTCTCCAACCTGCATCACTGACAAGGGGAAAACAGGGCTTAATTATTGCCTTTTTGGAAATAGTAATATGGCTAATCTAGCTGTATTATGTGGAAATAGTAATATGGCTTTTCCCAAGACACAAGCAGACAAATTGGCTGAAGTGATTGACAGGTTCTACAAGATGACAAATTGATATACCATGTACACTAATATTGACAATACAAAATCAAAGAAGATTGGTACAGAGATGATGTAAGACTGTCTTCAAAACCATGTACAAATTATTATTTGACAGAATTATAGAATGGGAAATTACAGTTGCCTTTCTTAATCCAATCCACAGAAAGTTAGCAGTCAAAAAAAATCTTGTTATAATATCATAAAGGGGTGTGAACTATTCAATACATATTTTGACAGATAAAACTTTCTATATTAAAGCAGGCACTATTCCCTTTTGAAGTAAAACATCCAAAATTTACCTTCCTCCAAAAAAATCACGCCTTCAAATGATACAAATTTAAGCCCCTGTTACCAAGTAAGAAAAATATCTTATGTTTAATTTAGAGCACATTTTGATCAAATAGTATCATTGTAACCTTTCAATTGCATATTAGAAACTCAGGTATAGATAAATAAAAACAATTATTATCAACAGATACTTCTAGAATATTATAATATTAGTATAGTATGCTAGTACCTACTTTTAAGAGCTAGAAATAAAAGTTGCCTTTCCTGGTCCAATCCACAGAAAGATATACGTCAAAAACTGTCCACTGATCAGTTGCTGAAAGGTGTAACATGTTACAGTATGTATTTCCCCAGGCTGTATCTGATATTATCTAACTAATATTGATGTATCTATCAAACCATGAATCATATTGGCCCTCTTCATTACTCAATCTGACAATGTTAAACTTCATAATATACTAACTTACTCCTTTAACTTGAAGGTTGATAATTAGTATACTTGGGGCATTATCATCCTTTAAAGCTTAATTTAAAACTTTTTTCAGACAAATAGAAGTAGGCGTAGGTAAAGAAACACTAGATATACTGTTTATAAGACATATAGAAATAGGCGTAGGTAAATGTATATAGATATACTGTTTATAAGACATATAGAAATAGGCTAGGTAAAGAAACACTAGATATACTGTTTATAAGACATATAGAAATAGGCGTAGGTAAAGAAGCACTAAATATATACTGTTTATAAGACGTATAGAAATAGGCGTCGGTAAAGAAACACTAGATATACTGTTTGTAAGACATATAGAAATAGGCGTAGGTAAAGAAACACAAGATATACTGTTTATAAGACATATAGAAATAGGCGTTGGTAAAGAAGCACAAGGTATACAGATATACTATTTCTAACATGGCCTCTTTATACCTTTTAAATCACAAAAACTTGAGCTTTAAGTATGTGAGCTTATAGTATGTAAGTAAATATATTTCTGTATCATTATACTAAGTCTCTTTTGTTATCTGCTAGTTTTTTTTTCTTTCTATTCTCTTCCCCCAAGCCTTCATGCATTTAAACAGCAATTAGGAATATTGCTTATGTACATGCACTGATAAGTAAGTGGCTCAAGGCAAAGCAATTATCTAAATATGTAGAGGGTTTTCTTTCGCTTACTTGGGCATGCATTGCAATTGTTTATGCACTATTAGAATTGAACAACATTTAGAAGCAAGCGTACATATGTACCCATATATTAAGAAGAGTGTAACATGTGTAAATGGTTATCTACTGAACTGTCCACAATAAAGGGTTATCTACTGAAATGTTTACAATAAAGGGTTATCTACTAAACTGTCCACACAATAGGGTTATCTACTGAAATGTTTACAATAAAGGGTTATCTACTGAACTGTTTACAATAAAGGGTTATCTACTGAACTGTACAATAAAGGGTTATCTACTGAACTGTTTACAATAAGGGTTATCTACTGAACTGTAAATAAGGTATCTACTAAGTCCACATAAGGGTTATCTACTGAATCTGTCCACAATAAAGGGTTATCTACTGAGACTGTCCACAATAAAGGGTTATCTACTGAACTGTCCACAATAAAGGGTTATCTACTGAACTGTCCACAATAAAGGGTTATCTACTGAACTGTCCACAATAAAGGGTTATCTACTGAACTGTCCACAATAAAGGGTTATCTACTGAACTGTCCACAATAAAGGGTTATCTACTGAACTGTCCACAATAGGGTTATCAAGGTATATTTGACTTTAGGCTAGATCGCATTTATCTATCTAAATATTGAGATATCAAGGGTCATAAATCAGAAAATATTGACAGGTTGCTGTCATTATAGGCTGACTTCTATAATATTAAATAACTTAGGTCTATCTCTTAAATAATACTCTACCCTGAGGCTGGTATTACTCATTTGCCCTACTAGAAAAATGGTTGCACTACAAATTGTACCCACTTGATTTCTAGTAAATTCAATCATATATTTTTGCTTCAAATGAGGTATATTTCAGAGATTTCAATAAGAAATAATCTTCTTATGTCTATTTATCATTCACTGTATTACCCCCAAGGGCTAAATGGTGTATTGAACCTAATACTGTAAAATAAAGAGTCTATATTTGTCTCTATGGACGGAATATTAGACAGGACCATATACTTGTGTATTGGACCTAATTCTGACCCATGTAATTTATAGAGTCTATGTTTGTCTCCATGGACTGAATGTTAGACAGGACCATGTCCTTGTGTATTGGACCTAATTATAGCCCATGTAAAATATAGAGTCTATATTTGTCTCTATGGGCTGAATGTTAGACAGGACCATGTCCTTGTGTATTGGACCTAATTCTGACCCATGTAAAATAAAGAGTCTATGTTTGTCTCTATGGACTGAATGTTAGACAGGACCATATCCTTGTGTATTGGACCTAATTCTGACCCATGTAAAATATAGAGTCTATAGATATTGAAATCAGTCTAATGGTACTGTAATGTTAGACAGAGATACTGAGTCTTGATGTAATTTAGACCACATAAGTCTGATCAGCTCATCGTAAATATTAGAAGAGTATACAATATTGATCTTTAAATCAGTGCTAATAGTACAATATGTTCAAGACATACTGACAGTTGAAGATTGAGCTTAAACCTTATAAGTATGTTTAGTACATCTTGTATCTAGTTTTTGGTAAAGATAGTGCACTACTTACCATCTTAATTTTATCATGACTGAGTCAATGACATACTTTGTGCATAACATTGCTGAAATAAGATTGAGAAATTAAATACTTACAGACTATGAATTGTATTACATTTTACAATTTTTATGTGTATACAGATAGTAAATCTAGCCTCTATTAAATCAGATTTTAGATGTTTATACAATACTACAATCTAAGTGCATATGCATTTTGCATAACACATAGTGAAATTAAGCTCTATCAGCTGGTAAAGTAAATATTTAGAGTGACTATACAGATACTGTAAATTGAGCTCTATCAGCTGGTAATGTAAATATTTAGATGACTATACAGATAGCTGAAATTGAGCTCTATCAGCTGGTAGGTAAATATTTAGAATGACTATACAGATAGCTGAAATTAGCTCTATCAGCTGGTAAAGTAAATATTTGATGACTATAAGTACTGAAATTACTCTATCACTTAAGTAATATTGATACAAACAGATAGCTGAAATTGAGCTCTATCAGCTGGTAAAGTAAATATTTAGATGACTATACAGATAGCTGAAATTGAGCTCTATCAGCTGGTAAAGTAAATATTTAGATGACTATACAGATAGCTGAAATTGAGCTCTATCAGCTGGTAAAGTAAATATTCATATGACTATACAGATAGCTGAAATTGAGCTCTATCAGCGGGGTAGTAAATATTTAGAATGACTATACAGATAGCTAAATTGAGCTTCATATCAGCTGGTAAAGTAAATATTTAGAATGACTATACAGATAGCTGAAATTGAGCTCTATCAGCTGGTAATGGTAAATATTTACATGACTATAAGATAGCTGATTGAGCTCTATCAGCTGGTAAAGTAAATATTTAGTGTCTATACAGATAGCTGAAATTGAGTTCTATCAGCTGGTAATGTATATATTTAGATGACTATATAGATAGCTGTAATTGAGCTCTATCAGCTGGTAAAGTAAATATTCATATGACTATACAGATAGCTGAAATTGAGTTCTATCAGCTGGTAAAGAAAATATTTAGACAACTATACAGACAGCTGAAATTGAGCTTTATCAGCTGGTAAAGTAAATATTTAGACAACTATACAGACAGCTGAAATTGAGCTCTATCAACTTGTATAGTAAATATTTAGATGTCTTTACTGACAGCTGAAAATGAGCTCTATCAACTAGTATAGCAAATATTTAGATGACTACTTGTTTTTAAGTACTAGAATAATTTATCATAATTTAAAAAGTGTAACCTAAGATGTATTTTCAAAACGTCATAAGGATATCAAGTTATTATAACAGCCACCAAACTACTTACATGTCTTAAAATAAATTCATTAATATTTTAAAACTTATTATTAAGGTCACCCAGCTACTTATTCAAATATCTGAACCAGTACTTAAATATTTCAAAATTCTAATAAAAACTTGTCCATAATGCAGATTCATTTCATTTCATTAGCCCAATAAGGTACTGAACAGTAGGATATAAACCTCAATTTCATTTCATTAGCCCAATAAGGTACTGAACAGTAGGATATAAACCTCAATTTCATTTCATTAGCCCAATAAGGTACTGAACAGTTTGAAATATAACTCCTTTCATTAGTCCAATAAGTTACAGAACAGTAGGACAAGACAGAACGATATAAAACTCCATACATTTCATTAGCCCAATAAAGAACAGTTGAGATATCTTAAATTGAAATTTATTTCTTGTCAAATAGGCATTTTTTTTTATTAAGGAACAAAGCCGTTCATATCTACTTCCATTTTATATCTATTCAACACATCATTGTCAAACACTATAAATAACAATAGAGACAGAGGTGTCATGTTAACACATAAACTTTATAACTCTATAACACTATATCTATTGTGTGAGAATTGCCAGTGCAAAAATGTCAATCATAGATATATAACCAATTAACTACCAGAGGCAGAATTTCTCATATATAACTTTATAACATAATTACAAAATGACATGACATGAATGGAGTTTTACTTCCTAATCTACTGCACCTTATGGCTAATGAAGACGGGCAACGCCATGCAGTATGCGATGAGGGACATTTTGACAGGACAGCAGCATTATTCGCAATTTCCAACTGTTGAGGGATCTTTTTCTAGTACAGGAAGCCTCGGTTTACTTTCCCAACCGAGCAACTAGACACTTTTTCCATGTCAGTCCCTCCTCTATGATCTCATTTTTTTCATCTTTCTATAATGATTTTTCCCCCTATTATAGGAATTTGTGAAACATAATGAAAAACAAGATTAAATTGACCACAAGATTTGACCAAGTTGTTTGGAATACTGATGTTGTTTTTGTTTATGAGTATGGAGACAGCTGGTATAGTCATTAACCTTATAATTATATATTATTACTAGTTAAGTTCTCTAGCAAGCTGAATCAAACTCAAAGGCAGATTTTGATGTTTCACTTCCCTTTGTGGGTTTCTATAAGACAGCGCTTCTTTACATCATGATGTCATTTGCTTGGATACTGGGTTTCTATAAGACAGCGCTTCTTTACATCATGATGTCATTTGCTTGGATACGTTAAAATGTTGAACATGATTTCTAATCTCAACTGGAGCGTGAAAGTCCGATGACCTTGAATAAGTCATCTTCACTCATAATTCCAGTCCACCCAGCTGTAAATGTTTACGGAAAATCTGGGAAAGGACAATACTGAGATGCATGCCCAAGGACTATCTCGTAGAAAGGATCCTTAACTGTGAACCGAAGTTGTTATCCTACTAAAATATAGATGTTTCTCTTTTTCAAATGATAATTGTTTAATTTTTCCTACTAAATGTGATAATTAGGAATTTCTTAACTCTTTAGGTGTAATTGGGACACTGATAGCATTAATTTGTATCATTCAAATTTTCAGTGAAATTTTTCTACTACTACTCCCCTCCAACATTACCCCACCCCCCTAAAATAATAAATCATTCATAGTTCATTATACATTAAAGCTATCATCTTGCTATATGAACTGAGTTAAATAAAATGATGAGTTTTCTTATAAATGATATAATAAAATATTAAGTATTTAAATATTAATGAGAGTGGAATGACCTATGACCTATGACCTATGACATTGAATAATTGAATTCACAATGTTAATTATTTACATTATATTTATATTAGCTCTATTTATACTTCATTGTTCCAATTGAATAGTAATGTATTATATCTAAATAGGGCACATACTTTCATTAAATAATCACACACAAAGTAATGGTATATTACTCCTGAGTTGTATTTTACTAAATATCTTCTTCGGAGTTATTCTATGGATCTAGGTAGAGAACTTGAGAGAGGGGGGTAGGGACAAGAGAGTGAATCATATCAAGTCAAAAAATTATTCTGTAGGTAGCAAATAAAAAATGCCCCTTTTTTAACTTGAAACATTTATCCAGGTATATCACCAGGACCAAATTGGTACTGGGCCCTTATTTTTTGTCCCATTTCATCCACCCCAAGGAAATTTTTAAAAATAGCAGCCCAGAGATTGTATTTCTTACGATTCCGAGGTGCCAAAATCCCATTCAAAATGTTCATCTTTTTGGGTGTATGTTATAAATTATCTGCTAACTGAAGGTTTTGAGAGATATGAATTGGTGGGTCTAAATTCCCACTAGCCAGGGCCCAGCCTCTGTAAACCCCACCCTGACAACGGGGCTGTAGTCAGTCTCAGTGAATCCACTTTATCAAAATGCCTGATAAAATTAAAACTATAACCTGAAGTCCAAGTGTCGTTAAGTTTCTGAAGGGCTATATAAATCATACTGATTAAAACAAGAATTTATAAAGTCTCTTCATATTTGACCCAGATAAAAAATAGTTGACCCTTGACCTGTAAAAGTCT
The DNA here is from genome assembly GCA_030562195.1 of Nipponacmea schrenckii. Classification (NCBI taxonomy): domain Eukaryota; kingdom Metazoa; phylum Mollusca; class Gastropoda; family Lottiidae; genus Nipponacmea; species Nipponacmea schrenckii. Next base: position 35,460,489 of record CM060201.1, read on the forward strand.
CCTGTTTTAGAGATCATAAAGTTAGTATATAAGGGTACAAACTACAGTTATTTTTTAAACATTTATTGAAGCGTGTAAATAGAAAATTTCTTATTTTGGGCTCTACAATTGATGTATTGCACATCTTTTCTTATCACATGTATCTCAAATTACTTTGTGCGAACATCATATTTGGTGTACTTGCCTTCAATGGCAAGTAATAATAATACCTAATATTTTTGCAAATATATACATGGGAACTTCTGATTTGCTTATACGTAATTTCTTCCAAAGTATTGATACCCCACAAAAATCTACAATTAACAAGCTTTAAAAAGAGGGTGGACTAAGGAATAAAAATTTATGCCCCTGATTGTATCTATTCTTTTATTTTTTTCCCATTTTATTGTTTGTTTTTTGGTTTTGATTTATGCAAATCATAAAATACTTTTAAATTAGAACAAATCTGACAAAGGAGTAAGATCCTACCAAACCTATAAAATGATAAATGACACAGTGTAAGTTGTATTTCATTCAATGACAACTGACTCATAACAATGTGGGTGAGGATATCTTCACAATGTCAAACTATAACAAACTTCATACTCATACATCTTTACAATGTCAAGCTATTACAAACTTCATACTCATACATCTTCACAATGTCAAACTATAACAAACTTCATCTTATACATCTTCACAATGTCAAGCTATTACAAACTTCATCTTATACATCTTCACAATGTCAAGCTATTAAAAGCTTCATCTCATACATCTTTACAATGTCAAGCTATTACAAACTTCATCTTATACATCTTCACAATGTCAAACTATTACAAACTTCATCTTATACATCTTCACAATGTCAAGCTATTATAAACTTCATCTCATACATCTTTACAATGTCAAGCTATTACAAACTTCATCTTATACATCTTTACAATGTCAAGCTATTACAAACTTCATCTTATACATCTTCACAATGTCAAGCTATTACAAACTTCATCTTATATATCTTTACAATGTCAAGTTATTACTAACTTCATCTTATACATCTTCACAATGTCAAGCTATTACAAACTTCATCTTATACATCTTCACAATGTCAAGCTATTCCAAACTTCATCTTATATATCTTCACAATCTCAAGCTATTACCAACTTCATCTTATACATCTTCACAATGTCAAGCTATTACAAACTTCATCTTATACATCTTCACAATCTCAAGCTATTACAAACTTCATCTTATACATCTTCACAATGCCAAGCTATTACAAACTTCATCTTATACATCTTCACAATGTCAAGATATTTTGAACAGTGTTAAATATCTTGACTTCATTAAGCATGTCTTTTGTATCTTGGATTGTACACTAGCAAATTAAACCTATCAGTAAAGAAAACTCAAAGAAAGGGATACTGGTGTATCTTGATGATAAAATAAACTGACATTGTTACAAGACCTCACACTGTGACACTCAAACAACATATAAATTTGATCAGATTATAAAAATGCATATTATGTGATAGTGGTCCAAAATGATGTTTAAAGGAAATTATTGTGACCAAATAGTAAACAGATAACCTGAATGCTCAACAGACAATTGTATTTGGATCTACATCAAGTTTCTGTTGACAGAATGGAATGACAAATTGAATGTTCCAAGTTGATCATTTCTAACTCAAAGTATGTGAAGATAAGACGCCCACAATATCACACTCAGTCATCCACCCACCAACTGATAACTATGTCCCACCCTAAAATATACTAACTAATCAGCCCTAATACCCTTTCCTTACTGATAAATAAGTGTTAAAGCCCAACCATAGCTGATAATTATCTCAGACCTGCCTTAGAATACATTAACTTAAAGACCCTCCCTACCCTCCTATAGCTGATCACTATGTCAGATCTGCTTAAAATGTACTGTTTGAAACCTTCCTTGTGCTAGCCCCTACCTATCTGATTACTGTACAAGCCCCTACCTATCTGATTACTGTACAAGCCCCTACCTATCTGATTACTGTACAAGCCCCTACCTATCTGATTACTGTACAAGCCCCTACCTATCTGATTACTGTACAAGCCCCTAACAAGTTTATAATGGGCAAACCCATTAACTGAAAATCGTGTCAGCCCCAATTAGATAATAACCGTGCAAGTCCCTCCGTATCTGAAAATTGTCTCAGACCCACCTTAGAATGTACTAACAATTTCCAACCTTCCCAAGCAAGCTGAAATTGTGCAAACCCCTACCCAGTTCATCATTGTGTTAGCCCCAAATTGCTAATAATTATGTCAGACCCTCCTTAGAATGTACCGCTTACAACTGTACAACCCCTCCATAGATGAAAACTGTGTTAGCCCCAACTGATAAATAACAGTGCAAGCCCCTCCCTAGCTGATAAGACAATTAAAACTAACATTGTTTAGACTTGTTATGAATCATGCACCTATTGTCGTTGACTTATCATCCAAGTTTTCATAAGGTCAAAAAATATACTTTACATGTAACACCTACATGTTACTAGCTGATTTACTTTTTATTTTATTGAAAATTTAACCCAGACTGCTTACAAAAAGGAATATAAATCAGAATCTATAATAATGGTACTTTAGATCCCTGTAGTAATTGCTGTGCATTTTTGTATCATAACTTTAACTTGTAAATCTCTCCAGAGGTAGACAATTTCTTATCAAAATGATGTATACTGAAATTCATAGCATAGTCTCTACTTGTGACCTTGACCAGTGCTTCTATAGGAGAGTATCTCTTATAACACCTAATACTTGTGACCTAGGCCAGTGCTTCTATAGGAGAGTATTTCTTATAAAACCTAATACTTGTGACCTAGACCAGTTCTTCTATAGGAGAGTATCTCTTATAACACTTAATGCTTGTGACCTAGGCCAGTGCTTCTATAGGAGAGTATCTCTTATAACACCTAATACTTGTGACCTAGACCAGTTCTTCTATAGGAGAGTATCTCTTATAACACCTAATACTTGTGACCTAGGCCAATGCTTCTATAGGAGAGTATCTCTTATAACACCTAATACTTGTGACCTAGACCAGTTCTTCTATAGGAGAGTATCTCTTATAACACCTAATACTTGTGACCTAGACCAGTGCTTCTATAGGAGAGTATCTCTTATAACAACCTTAACTCAGATAAAGCCAAGATGTTAAAGGTATCTTTACATGTAATCATTATCAAACCAAATTCCCTTTAAAGGCAGAGCACAATAAGATAATGAACAAGATCCGTGAAAAGGAATTTTGAATCAATACCCTACAAGAAAATTAACTGTATATAAATGCACAAATATCAAAGTATATAACATAAAATCAATAAACCTTTAGAAAATGCAGTAAACTTGAGATAAAGTATCAAAGGTATTGGGTATGCAAAACACATACTAACTTAAAGGGATAATAGGTGAACATAAATATTTAAGTTCACTCAAATTTGGACGACAATAACAGTATATATCCATCAGTGGACTTACCTATACATCAAAATCCCTCTAAAATCCGATAAATCCCCAAAATAAAGTAGTTAATCATAAAACGCTTGAGCCATCCATCAAGCGATTTTCAAATCGTGTAAATATAAAGGGAAGTAACTCTAACATGTGGGTTTTCACGCGTCCTTGACCCCTAATGTTGAATTCCACAATGATGTTTTAGCGTTGATTTACCAGACGCTTTTATTCTCAAACTGAATGGAATCATTGCTGGCTCACTTTTTTTTTAAAATTCCGAATATATTCTTATTTTGCCTTTTTAAAATTTGTTTAAGTGTGGGATGCATACTTATTTAACTAATAGTCAATATGAAACACAAATATAAGCCGTAAGACGAGTGTATTCTAACGCCTATTATCCCTTTAATGATCAAAAATTCAGTGTTAGTAACAGGGACTTTTGACAGGAAGGACATCTTCACAAGGTCATGAACTTGTCTCAACCCAACCACATCTGCATTAAGTGTCAAGCTATTTTGAACTTGTTACTTATAACCTTGACTTTAAGTCACCTTTCTTTTATCAGTGACTTTGATGTAGAATACAGCATAACTTGTCAAAGACCTCGAATTAGTAAAGCCATTGAACAGCCTTTATTATAAGTGCTATGCTCTGAATTGACTATATTACTGCATACAGTCAATCACAAGCTGACATTAGCTGTATACAAGATGAAGTGTGAATCTTGACATGTAAGTGTATAAATCAATTGTAATAGCTTGACATTGTGAAGATGTATAAGATGAAGTTTGTAATAACTTGACATGTAGTATAAAGCTGGTAATAGCTTGACATTGTAAAGATGTATAAGATGAAGTTTGTAATAACTTGACATTGTAAAGATGTATAAGATGAAGTTTGTAAAAGCTTGACATTGTGAAGATGTATAAGATGAAGTTGGAAATAGCTTGACATTGTGAAGATGTATAAGATGAAGTTAGAAATAGCTTGACATTGTGAAGATGTATAAGATGAAGTTTGAAATAGCTTGACATTGTGAAGATGTATAAGATGAAGTTTGTAATAACTTGACATTGTGAAGATGTATAAGATGAAGTTTGTAATAGCTTGACATTGTGAAGATGTATAAGATGAAGTTTGTAATAACTTGACATTGTGAAGATGTATAAGATGAAGTTAGAATAGCTTGACATTGTGAAGATGTATAAGATGAAGTTTGTAATAGCTTGACATTGTGAAGATGTATAAGATGAAGTTTGGAATAACTTGACATTGTGAAGATGTATAAGATGAAGTTTGTAATAGCTTGACATTGTGAAGATGTATAAGATGAAGTTTGTAATAGCTTGACATTGTGAAGATGTATAAGATGAAGTTTGTAATAGCTAGACATTGTGAAGATGTATAAGATGAAGTTGGTAATAGCTTGAAATTGTGAAGATGTATAAGATGAAGTTTGTAATAGCTTGACATTGTGAAGATGTATAAGATGAAGTTTGTAATAGCTTGACATTGTAAAGATGTATAAGATGAAGTTTGTAATAGCTTGACATTGTAAAGATGTATATGATGAAGTTTGTAATAATTGATAATTAAAAGCTCTATAGAATTCAGTTTTTGTTAAAGTCATTCACCTAAACCTGTCAGTGTAATAAACTCAATGTCTGTCTCTTATGTGAAAATTGAAAAGCTTTTAGACAATGCAGTCCAATAAGCATTATTGAAAAGATAAATATAGAAGATATTGACTGTTATTGCTCGTATTCCCCAGTTATCTCATTACTAATATATGATAGATATAACAGCTCTACGTTAATCAACAACTGGGAATTAACAGGGCATCTAATTATGATATTATTATTATATAACACTCAACTTGGAACTGCTGGTGATAAATCATGACAAGTGGCTAAGATAATAGCCCTGAACTGAGCATTATTGGTGTGAAACTGCATAGTCCATAGGACATTATTAATGATATTCCACAGTCTTCAATTTAGCACAATTACTATTAACCACATGAAGGGGCTCTTGTAACACATTGCTTTAAACTGAGCACTACTATTAATAAACCATAGTTAATTGGGCATTGTTTATGATACAGTCCATTGGACATTATTAATGATGATATGTCATTGTAATGGTATAAAAAAAAGTCTACTGGGCATTATTGATGATAATATATCACTGTTAATGGTAAAAACAAAAGTCCATAGGGCATTATTGCTGATATACCACAGTTAACAGGGCAATATTGATGATAACTACTTTCTTGAGGGCCATATCAACCAGGTAAAATTGATAATATACCTCAGTTTACTGAGCATTATTGCAGATGAATCCTACATTATTGGGTCCATATAAAACAGGCATTATTGATGATATACATGTACTACAGTTTACTGGGCATTATTAATGATTAAGGATACTTATTTGGGTGGGCCATATCAATCAGGAATTATTGATAATATACCACAGTTTACTGGGCAATATTGATGCTTGGGGTATAAAATTGTCTAGTGGAACTTTTGTGCAAAGTCAAGTGAATGTTGGCTTCTGAAATCTATAGTTACTTTGGTACATTTCCCTTGCTTTTAAATGTTCAATAGGCTTTAAATAGAGATTGTAATGCCAAATTAACTTTTGTTTGAAAGTTAAGTCTGTTTATTTGTGTTAGGTGTCAAAATTATACAGAAGGCAATGTTGTCACAAGTCAGACGAAGTTAAACCTCCTTGTTTGTGTAAGAAGTAAAACTATAAAAGGCGAGATTAGGAACCTGTTAAAGAGATTAAAATATTTACCTTCTTGGCCAGTTCTTAATTCAGTCCTCAAATGTAAAACTTCGGGTAAATCTCCTCGTACGACTTTTTTCTCATTTTTATAATGTTGATCCGTCTCGTCATCTACGACCAAAAGTTTAGTTTGGTCACCTCCTTGTTTTACTCTTTTGACAACTTGTTGGTGATTTTCGTTGCCGATATTTACGCCGTTGACCTCCACGATACGATCGCCACTTTTTAGGCCGGCTGAACTAGCAGGTGAATCTTCGTCCACTTTACCTATAAACTGTCCCGCTTTACCTTTCTCGGCATGCAAATTAAAACCATACCCTTGAAAATCGGGCCATTTCAGAATATGGCACAATCTTGGACGAAGTTCGGAATCCATGCCGTTAGACATTGTTGTCGTTTAGAAATTCTAGTGTAAAAAAACACCTGAACGTTCACTACAGTCAATAGAGTATACACTGTAATATGGCGTCTGGTAGACTAACGTCACGTGATCGCTCTCAACCAATCAACTGCCATTTCTTCAGGCTTCATCTCAACTTGTCAATTTTTACCCCCAAGATCATTTTTCGCTGTAATATGTGATAATAAGATGAGTTGAAACAACTGAGGTGGAAATATGTTAACAAGATATCATTGTTTTCATGTTTCTAATGTCAAATGACTTATAGATCTACGTTTTTAATTGATAAGGTCTATGACAATAGGTCTACTAATAATTTTGCCTCAGGTACACGCCCCATATTGCTCATAAATTGGCCAATATATAAATATACAGTCGTTAGAGTTAAACTGGTTTTAAAACAACCTGTCGAAATGTCATTATTCTTCGTGCTCATTCAATCGAATAAAGACGACATAAACTGCATGAGTCAAGCCTTTTTATTTTATTATAGGGAAAGGTCTCTTAATTCATTGCTCAAATAATGGAGTATTTGGTATCGATCTACGAAGTTTTTGAGGATATTTGGAATTGTAATGTGCATATTTTTTTATATTGAAGTCCTCCAATATCTAAATTGATTAAATTTAGCAGCTCATAGTTCAACTCACTTTCAGCAATCAGAAGCAGTTGCCATAAACCATAAGCAATATATGGTTTGCTACAAAGCAGACATAGACTCCTTAGAGATTTAGACAATTGAACATTCAAGTTTTAGGTCGTTATAAATAAGTACTTATTGCCCGGGCCTAGGTGTATATGATATAATAATGTCATGGATACAAGGTCGTTATTAACATACATATACGTATTGCCAGGACCTAGGTCTATATGATATAATAACGTCATGGCTACAAGGTCGTTATTAATTGTACTTATTGCCCGGACCTAGATCTATATAATACAATAACGTCATGGATACAAGGCCGTTATTAACATACATATATTTATTGCCCGGGCCAGGGTCGATCTAATACAATAACGTCATGGATACAAGGCCGTTATTAACATACATTTATTTATTGCCCGGGCCAGGGTCGATATAATATTATAACGTCTTGGATTCAAGGCCGTTATTAACATACATTTACGTATTGCCCGGGCCATTTATTGTTCAGGGATTTAGAAATAATCGAACTGTGTATGGGATATTTAACACCATCAAAGATGACATGGCGATAGTTTATGACATGTGTTTGGTGCATTGTTACGCAAGCCTTGTTTCAATTTGAATAATGACGACGATAGCACACGAGAGTTCGGTGTGTTACTTGACAAGAATATCAATCAAGCGATTAAGTTTTGTAAGTGATTTGTTACCTACAATAGCATATGACGAAAGAACGGACCTGCTGTATCAAGAGATATATGACTTGACGCGTTTTCCATCAAGGAATTAAGAAAGAAATTTTCAGGGTAGCTCCGAAATTTGATGGATAAGTTGCAATTTTTAAAAAAATAAAAAAAAAGTTTTATGATTTTTTTCTTTCACTTATTGTGAGACTTCTCGTTATATACAAGAACTTGCGAGGCATAAAGTTTGAAACTAATACCGCCGAGTAAAGATAACCTACCGAGGCATATTCCTATTCTTTAGAAAGGTCTTTATTGGTAAGTGAAACTTTGACAGCTCTCTGTGTGTGGGTAAAGGGAGATAATCATAACTTTACTGTGATCTGTATTCTAAAATGTTATTGTATGATCCAAGGGAGACAACAAGAAATAAGTATAATTACAGCCTACAACGGTACCAATAAATCTTTGGCAATTGAGGTGGGTGGGGCATTGTCGCTCTTTGAACCAAGAAAAGTGAAAAAAGTGGTATTCAAAAGCAGTTGGTTACACGATTGGGGAAGGAAGCCTTTGAAAATGAATAACAGTAACTTGATCTGTCATGAAATCACTATTACATATTCAAAATACATGAAATGCGGGATAATTACTTAGTTTTTTGGATATTTATTTATTTTTTATGTTATTTATGGTAGCAGGTATATTTACTGATGAATAGAACTCTTACTGACCAAATTTAAGTCCGCAAGAGTTCAATTAGTTTTTCACCGGTATTCTTTCTCTTTTCACATACATATTCATGGGCGTTTGAGGTACAATCCCATTCCCCCGCCACTGGTCGGGTATTCCTTATTGTACCTAAACGAATATGTGCCCAAATCTGTGCCTAAATTATATTATGCAGGACATTAGTGTGCCTCAATAAGAGAAATATGCCTAAAATACCTGTCTAACTGACTCGTGCTTTAATATTTGTGCCGACTTGATTGCTTATCCTCCTGTATATTAGGGGCAATGGCCTAAGTATAAATAATGAAATTGTTCAGTTGCCAGAAACGGGGAGGGGGCTGTAGCTACGGCTGTGCTTACCGGCTCCAAGTGTCATCGGATTCAATTCGATTTACTGTGTGGACAAAAATTTGGAGACTTATGCCTCGTAAAAAAAAGGGCTTGTTGACTATTTCAATTTCGATTTGTTAATTCGGCTGCTCGGTAACCTCAAAAATGAAGGTCAAATCCTGGCAAATGTCGAGATTAAATCTTCGGATTTTTCTACCTGGTAATGCATTGTTTCATTCATTTTGTGTCCGGTAATTGATTTCTAATATTAAATAAACTAACGAGTTATAAATTCTTCTGTTCATTTCTAATTATTGGTAATCGCTTTGAGTAACATGAAAGTTCAGGAAAACTGAATGTCGGCTTATCTTCGGTTTGGTTTACCTGGCTAAGTGTCATTCGTTTCATTTCGATTTCTGTGTGTTTGGAGACTTGATGTTTCTACGTAAATATAAAATGAAGAAGGTATATTCAATTTCGATTATTATATAATAATTGGAAACATACATCATTAACCTCATAAGTTAAGGAAAATGAAATTTATGTCGAGATTAATATTATCGGATTTATATATAACTGGTAATCATTGGTTATAATTTACATAATTCTATTGTGCTGGGAGTAATGAGTATATCTAATAAAATAATAATAAAATAAAAATAATAATAATAATAATAATAATAATAATAATAATAATAATAATAAAATAAAATAATAATAAAATAAAATAATAATAAAATAAAATAAAATAAAATAAAATAATAATAATAATAATAATAATAATAATAATAATAATAATAATAATAATAATAATAATAATAATAATAATAAAATAATAATAATAATAATAATAATAATAATAATAAAATAATAATAATAATAATAATAAAATAAAATAATAATAATAATAATAATAATAATAATAATAATAATAATAATAATAATAATAATAATAATAATAATAATAATAATAATAATAATAATAATAATAATAATAATAATAATAATAATAATAATAATAATAATAATAATAATAATAATAATAATAATAATAATATTAATAGTGCACTTATATAGCGCTGTATCCATGCACAATGAGTGCTCAAAGCGCATTAGAAATTTACCAGTTATAGGTAGGACTGTTTAAATAAATAAGTTTTTAAAAGTGATTTAAAAGTTATAAAGTTGTCACATGATCGTAACTCTATGGTAGATTGTTCCACTGATTAGCATCAAAATATGACTAGCTTCAATGACCATAACGGACTAGATGAACACGTGGAACCGACAGGAGATGTTGTTTTTCTGATCTTAAGGATCTTGTAGGTGTATATGGAGATATAAGATCAATTAGATATGCTGGCGCAAGTTGGTGAATACACTTGTAGACGATGCAGAGTACTTTAAACGTTTTTCGATGCTGTATAGGTAACCAGTGCAGATCTCGAAGAATCGGTGAAATATGGTGAAATCTTGGAGTTAAGGTTACAATTCTGGCGGCTGTGTTTTGGATATTCTGGAGGCGGGTTATGTGTTGGCTTGAAGCGTTAGCCAACATGCTGTTGCAGTAATCCAGTCGGGACATCACCAGTGACAGTACTAGTATGGCTGCAGTCTCTTTTGTAAGAAGACTGCGTATGTTTCCAATGTTTCGCAACTGAAAGTAACATGTTTTTGAAAGATTCTTTATATGGTTATCCATGGAGAGCTCAGAGTCGAGATACACACCAGTGTCTTATACACATGATGAGATACTAATATCATTTGACCCCATCTTTATCAAGTTCAGATTTGTTTTACAAGTTCGAGCTGGTGGACCGACAAGCAGTTTTCTCATCGTTCAATTTCAGCTTGTTTGCATACATCCATTTTGAAATGTCTTCACAGCAGTTTGTTATACTAGTTGCTGCTGATTCAGAGTCTTGTATAGTTGGCTTGAACACTTTCATAAGCTGAGTATCGTCAGCGTAGAGATGTCTATTTATACGATGTGTCTCAATGAGTTTTCCCAGATCCTTTGTATATAATGTAAATAGGACCGGGCCCAAGACCGAGCCTTGTGGAACTCCACATGTCAAATGTTTCGCCTGGGAGAAACAGCTATTTACATAGATTGATATCTGTTGGAAAGGTAAGACCTAAACCAATTCCATGCAACACCAGATATACCATATTCACTGTGTAGAATAGACAGAAGTCTTTCATGATCAATGGTATCGAATGCTGCACTTAGGTCAAGAAGAAAGAGCAGCGCAACATTTCCAGTATCAATGCCATGTCGGAGATCATTAACTACACGCAGTAGAGCTGTCTCTGTGCTATGATATGTTCTATATGCAGACTGGTATGGTTCATACAATTGGTGATGATTCAGATGATCACTTAAACGGCTATTGACTGCCCTCTCAATCAGTTTTGATAAATATGAAAGAATCGACACTGGCCTGTAATTTTTCAATTCCTCAGGATCAAGTGAAGGTTTTTTGATGAGTGGCTTTATAATGGCCTTCTTCAATGACTCAGGCATCTCACCATTTCTCAGGCAGATATTTATTATGGAACACAGAACCGGAATTAAGATGTCAGAGTGAGTTAAGAGAATACTTGTGGGAATCGGATCAAGGACACATGATGTCGGATTAGCAAGTTTAACCAGTTTCTGAACTTCTTCGTCTGTGAATGGTACAAATTCTACAAGTTCTTCTTCACTCGGAAACTTGTCAGAAGCTCCATACCCGGATGGAATTGGCGTGGTCGTGGTCATTTGTTGATGTATTTTTGCGATCTTATCATGGAAGAAGTTCGGGAATGTATCTGCTAGTATGGAATTATCTGCAATGTCTGGTAAAATGTTATCATTGGATTTACCCAATAAACTAAACATAAGTTTAAATAATGAAGAATGGTCTGACTTGCAATCTTTGATTTTTGTGTTTAGAAAGGACTGCTTTGATTTCTTAACAACAGCTGTCACGTGGTTTCTTGCAGAATTGTAGATCTGGCTATGAACTTCTAGATGCGTTTTCCGCCAATGACGCTCAGCGATTCTTCTGGCAGATTTAGCTTCCGCTACTTCTTGATCAAAGAACCAAGTTGACTCAGGATTGTATGGTATCAGTTTAACCTTTTCTGGTGCGTGTTTGTCAAGAAGATCCTTAAGGACAGAATAATATAAATTGACCAATTTTTCACAGTCGTCGGGTGGGCTATTTAACAATGAGGAATTCTTAAGATCCTCTTGAAAAGCTACTTGATTCATCTTCTTGAGGTTCCTGCAACGAATTTCTTTCATTGGTCTCTGAGGTTTGGAAATGTCCAGTTCAATGTGTAATGTGTATTTGTAGTGTTGTACACTGATACGTATCTTGGTGGCATACACATCATCTTTTTGCCGTCATGTACTTAACTTGATCACAGTAAAATAAATCTGTCCATTTACTTCACATGTACCATGAATGTCTCCTTGAAATGTTCGACAGGCCCATGCCCTTGTGTATTGGACCTAATTCTGACCCATGTAATATATAGAGTCTATATTTGTCTCTATGGGCTGAATATTAGACAGGACCATGTCCTTGTGTATTGATCCTAATTCTGACCCATGTAAAATAAAGAGTCTGTGTTTGTCCCCATGGGCTGAATGTAGACAGGACCATGTCCTTGTGTATTGGACCTAATTCTGACCCATGTAATTTATAGAGTCTATATTTGTCTCTATGGGCTGAATATTAGACAGGATAATGTCCTTGTGTATTGGGCCTAATTCTGACCCATGTAAAATAAAGAGTCTATGTTTGTCTCTATGGGCTGAATGTTAGACAGGACCATGCCCTTGTGTAGTGGGCCTAATTCTGACCCATGTAAAATAAATATTCTATGTTTGTCTCTATGGGCTGAATGTTAGACAGGACCATGCCCTTGTGCATTCTGACCCATGTAAATTAAGTTTATTATTTCTAAATATCTTTGTTTGACAATCGCGACTATCCGACTATTCCCGATTATCCAGTCAGCTAATAAAAATCCTGTATAATTCTAGTCGATATTTACCTCTATATACTAGCCTATTGTGGTATATAACTCTCATAACGCCCTGCTTCATAACGGACTTTTATTGTGCTGTCAATAATGCATGTAGATGGATGATTCCAGAAGTAGAAACACTGTGACATTTGGATAAATTTTCTTAGGCTTCATTGGGTAAGTTGAAAGAATTTTTTCCATTGTTTTTACCTGTCGGCGGCTTCTTTGAAGTGTCAGGTGTGCCGAAACAAGTTTGTGCAGTCTTTCTACGGTAAAGAATTCATGGGAACTACAATATGTTCAAATTTTTCAACTTTTTAAATTGTGTTTTTGTCGATAAATGATAGATATTTGCATGGTGTTTGAATTAGATTTTGCACCGTTGGTTAGGGGTAGGGCTTGCAAATACAGGTGTGTGGAAAAGGCGTGATTTATTTATTTCGGGAATTTGTGACCCGTGTTATGTTTGGTCATGCTCCAAGTGTTTATTACATGTAGCCTACTATTGGGTTTTCGATGTTTCAGCAAATTTCAATGTGATTTTGTTATTTTGTTAGTTAATTTAGCCCATATGTACACCATTTATTTTTTTACAATATCGGTGTGCCCTGAGTACAGTGTGATGAAAATTGGGGTGGTAGTTCTTGAAATAAGCAAAGTTTTAGTTGAGGGAATTAACAAATATATGTGCTGAATGAGGACAAAGATATAACATTATTTTCGAATACCTTTAAAAGTTTGTGGTTGTTTAAATTAGTTCAGGAAGATTAAAAGTCTGTTAGTGAACAATCAGCAGAGATTAGGGTGTAAAACTCATTAATAGATCTGTAAAGTTTATATTGATTGAAACAATTGATTTAAGATGATTCAATATTAAACTTAAAGTAGACTTTTCCAGTCCACAGAGAAAGGAGGTACAAATAGGAAAGGCTGAGGGGGGAAATGGGGGGGGGGGGGTAAATAGGGGACAGGCTGAGTCAATGGGGGGGGGGATAAATAGGGGACAGGCTGAGTCAATGGGGGGGGGGATAAATAGGGGACAGGCTGAGTCAATGGGGGGGGGATAAATAGGTGACAGGCTGAGTCAATGGGAGGGAGGGGATAATTAGGGACAGGCTGAGTCAATGGTGGGATTCAAAAAGTGGTAGCTCAGTTGAAGGGGCATAGACACAAACCAACCTTGAAGCATCTCTTAGAAGATTTATGAAAAATTATTGATTTTGTGAATTTTGATGAATATTTCTGGGCAAAAATGTACATAAATGACATTTTTAAAATTGTTAAAATGGTCTTTGGGGTACAAGCCATTTACTAAGGGGTCAAATGTTGCCCTGCCTGTACCACCACTAACAAGCTGACAGGGTTAAAATGATGTATGAAAAGTGTGTAAGAGGATTTGTTTTAATAATTAATCCTCATTAGATTAATTTATTGTTACCTGTGTTAATTAGACAAAGATCAAAGGGTTTAATTGCCTCAGGTGACATAAAGCAGGTACTTGGTGTATCTACCTGGACATCTATACATCATATGGTTAAAGATTTCTTACTAAGTAGTGATGAGCTAGATAGAAGTAGGGTGGTTCTTCCAAAGAGCTTTATTAAAGGATCATTTTTGGGGAACCTTCTTTTCTTTTTTTTTATGGAGACTAAGAAATTGACGTAGAAACAATTAAATGATTGACTTGAAATTGAGGGTCTTTGATATCAGTCATGCCCCTTTTTGTGCACATTTGCTCAGTCTCCTTCTCAGACCCTGATTTGTAGGGCATGCCCCTTTCACAAAATCAACGAAGTGACCCTTATATGCATGGGATTGATTCTTGAAAACGCCCCAAAAAACACATGTTCTTTAATCAATTCAGCCTTGGTTTGTTTGGTGCATGCCCTGAAAAAAAAATTATTCTGCACATGCCCCCTTGAAAATCTCAGCCCCAGTGACCCTGAGGGTGTGTGGGTTGTAGCCTTGAAAAGAATGTAAGAAATGTTGAATTTATTAACCCATTTGTCACCGAACAATGCAACTTGATCCCTGATCCCTTATCAACTTTCAGCCTGTATTTTGATAAACTTGAGGTACTCCAGGTGAAGCCATGTTGTAAATTATTTTATTTGTCAATTTTTTAACTTGGCAACTCCCATTTCTTTATTGTTCTTTGTTTACTGAAAGATTAAGATTCTCTTGCTCTGTAGTATAGCATGTTTCAATAATGTAGCCATATAGACTGTCCAAATTCACAATTTAAAATACCTTTATTAGCTATGTAGACTCTCAAAAGGTAATGCTGATAAAAATACTGTTAATAGTTATGTAGACTCTCAAAAGGTAATGCTGATAAAAATACCTTTAATAGCTATGTAGACTCTCAAAAGGTAATGCTGAAAAAAATACCTTTAATAGCTATGTAGACTCTCAAAAGGTAATGCTGAAAAAAATACCTTTAATAGCTATGTAGACTCTCAAAAGGTAATGCTGATAAAAATACCTTTAATAGCTATGTAGACTCTCAAAAGGTAATGCTGATAAAAATACCTTTAATAGCTATGTAGACTCTCAAAAGGTAATGCTGATAAAAATACCTTTAATAGCTATGTAGACTCTCAAAAGGTAATGCTGAAAAAACTTTAATAGCTTGGACTCTAAATAGCTGAAAAATACTTTAATACATAGACTCTCATGAAAGGTAATGCTGATAAAAATACCTGTTAATAGCTATGTAGACTCTCAAAAGGTAATGCTGATAAAAAATACCTTTAATAGCTATGTAGACTCTCAAAAGGTAATGCTGATAAAAATACCTTTAATAGCTATGTAGACTCTCAAAAGGTAATGCTGATAAAAATACCTTTAATAGCTATGTAGACTCTCAAAAGGTAATGCTGATAAAAATACTGTTAATAGCTATGTAGACTCTCAAAATGGGATGCTGATATTGACAATTAAAATACTTTTAATAGCTATGTAGACTCTCAAAATGGGATGCTGAATCCACAAATTAGAAAGCTTAGGACCTGATGACCTTGAAAAATAGTTTGTCCCACTTTTTTAAATCTACCAACAGTACTTCGGTGGAGATAATGAAAGAGAAGGGCCCTGTTAGTCTCTATTTAAAGGTATAGTTTGAGTGTTTAAGAATGTCGTAATAAGTAATTATTTATAAGGTATTATAAGGTGTTACAGGGATTGTAAGGATCAGCTGGTATTACCTTTAACCTTTCTACATACACTCATTGACATAGGTCATTCACAGAGTCTGAAATTCAAACCATTGGTGTGTTATATCTACAAAAATTGACACCACCAACAATATAGTTCAGAGTTAAAGATTTCTATTTCACCTGCCTCTCATTCCACCCCCCCCCCCCTCCTGTTAACGATGGATATTTATTTAGACTGACTGTTAATCTATGATATATTATAATTTATTCGTAGGTTAAGTCAGGTCAGCAGGTGATTAGAATAATTATAAGTTTTAACATTCCTATCTAGGAGATATCTAGTAAATATTTCATCATAAATAACATATTACCCTTCATAGTCTCTAGTGAACGTAGAAAATCTCTTGTCAGTGTAAATAATAAACACCTTGTCCATCTGATAACAATATACAAGAACAAGATAATTAATTTTGAGTATAATTACAAGAGACAGAGAAATCTGATTGAAAATTAGAATCGAGCAAATTGACGCCATTAGGTTCCAGATCAGTTTAAAAAGTTTACAGAACTTAAAATTACTTACTTCAAGAACTTTGAGCTTTTAAGTCCTGTGCCTATGATTTCTACTTTTGTTATTTATACCTATTTACAACCTTTCCCTGCCCCCTCCCACAAAGACACATACATAGTTACAACCTTCTGCCTCCCCCCTCCCACAAAGACACATACATAGTTACAACCTCCCCCCCCCCCCCCCTAACCCATAAAGACATAAAAGTTTACAAAGCCCCTTTACAATCTATTAAAGCATGACTGGGAAATATTGCCTTCTTGATATAAAGTGTAAAAGGTAGGCATATCATTTGGTTATTGATCAGTTTATGAATATTAATATTCTCAAGCTCATGAATATTAATGACCGGTCTGGAACAAGCGATAACAACACAGGTAGAAAATTACCATCTCATTAGCATATTTAATCCATTATTTTCCCCTGGACAAATTCTACCTGACAAACTAATTAAAACTTGACCATTAAGTGTGTTATGTAGATATTTATAGTAGTTGACAGTTGTCAGACAGCAGAGCCAGAAAAACAAATTCAAGCTTCAACCAGTATTTGTTTATATCATTATGACTGCTAATATCAGATGTCATCCAGGAAGCCCAGAAAAACTAATTTAATCTTGAGTATTCAAGGTACATTATGTAGAATTGATAGTTGTCGGCCAGGAAAGCCCGAAAAACTAACTTCAACAAGTATTTTTGTAAAACCATATGATAGCTAATATCAGGATGTCAGCCAGGAAGCCCAGAAAAACTAATTGAATCTTGAGTATTCAAGGTACATTATGTAGAATTGATAGTTGTCGGCCAGGAAAGCCCGAAAAACTAACTTCAACAAGTATTTTTGTAAAACCATATGATAGCTAATATCAGATGTACCAGGAACCAGGAAAGTTAAACTAATATAAGCTTAAAAATTCATTGTAAAAAATCAAAATTTTGGGTTTTGATTGGGCAAATACATGGGGTTTAATAGCAATTTGACATATGTCTTTGCAATTTGGTATTAATTTCAGGAATGTTACAAATCTTGTTAATTTAATTGGATTCTTCTTTATTCGTACGCACGTGCAGTTTGTTGTTAAGAGCGTCATACTGCACCTAACGTCATAAAAACCGAATAACCCATGTTCTAAATTATCCATAAAAAATCACAGTTTGTGGTACAATTCCGATAAACGACTTTCTCGGGATCTAATGATTCAAGCATGGTTAAATATCTTCTATTTGATTGTTGTATTTTATGCTTTTTTAAAATCATTCTATATTGTCTTATTGACACTTAGGAAAATGCTGATTGTATGACTAAACATATACAATTGCATTCTACACAACGATCAGTCCATTGCTCAGGTTTAGCTAGCGTTCTGTAACATATATTGGTTTTATTATTACAAATACATTAGGCTACATTAATTGTAGAACTATTTAGAAATATTCACAACAGGGGATTTAATGTTAGTCAAGTTTATTTGGAATAACGCTATGACCAGATTGTCACATGACGTGATCACATGATTTTGACAGCTTCACAAAAACATCTGAAATGTTTTACGTAATGTGACATCCAGACAAAGTCTAAAATAAGGATGTGGATTTCAGTAAATCATAAATTAGGATAAAGATTTCCATTGAGAAATAAATAATAAGAAGCACATATCCTAATCCTAGATCAGCTGTATTAAGTGACACCTATAACTCATGCTTGGTTGGTTTAAGCCTTTATTATCCTTGCTCCACTGCTTTTATCTTATTTGATTTGGTCTGTAAGTGACCTGGGCTGTATAGGTCAAGGCAGGGATGTTGATTTACTGTATTTACCTGTAACTTTTGACAAGGGATCTAGACTTTGTATTTGATGTAGTCAAGTCTGATTCAGAGCTCTATAAAGAGTTTATTTGACTGTATTTACCAGTCATGTCTGACTAGAGTTCTAGAATGTTGATCTGATTATATTAACCAGTCATGTCTGACAAGAGCTATATTTTGCTGTATTTACCAGTCATGTCTGGCTAGAGATCTAAACTGTTGATTTGACCAAGTCATTTGTCAATGTATCTGTTTAATATCTACCTGTGATCTATGACTCAGTATAGCTCGACAATATGTCTACTTCATGCTGCCTGTGATATGAGATATGCATCAGCAATACTGTGTCATGTTTCTGGTATGTTAAATATTATAATTTACCATGGTGATTGGAATGTTTAAAACAACAGATGGCGTATGACATTGTGTTTCATCGCTTTGACTCATGTTCTCTTTGTGGTTACAGCATAGCGAAGAGACGATCAGACGGTGATTTCATTTTTGTGGTTTGAAGCTAACAGAGGTATGATTTTCTAATTGTTATACAAATTCCTATTTTTGTTTGTGTTCAGTTGGTAGAGCTCAAAAAGCTGGACAAATCGCAAGTTGGACAAATCTGGCCATGGTCAAGTTTCACAGACGTGATATTTGGATATGATATCGTCAGGATTGAAACTAACCAAGCAAACGTTCCTAAATTGAAAATTGAACTTGATGAGTAGTTCTGTTGCCTCAGGGCAGATAGTTTGACAAATCTTGTCCTACCCGCTTCCTCAGACTCAATATGAGGATGTGAAATAAATAGCCCCCTCCAATATTTTGCCCCCCGAAGAACACCCCCCCACTCCTTTAGCTACGGGCCTGACTCTACATCCTGTTATTTATTGTTCTGGTTATTTATCTAAGTAATTGTACTCCATGTAATTGTGTCCAGTTAACCATCTCACATCATTTATCATTGAGAAATACGACCACCATGTTAGTAAATCTAATGTTTGACAACAAGTAAATGAACGAGTCAAAATGTAAACGTTCATTCTAAAGCTGTTAATACTTTCTACATAATAACATAGGTTGGACTGTTTACTTACACTAGAACACTGTGGACAGTCAACCTGGTCTCACTACATTCTGATATATAGTAGATGGTCAAATATCAACCTAGGTTTAGAATTTCATGCCCTGATCTACTTGTCAGGTATTTGAGCATTGTTATCTCTTAACCTGGTATTTCATACAAATTGGACCACAAGTTAAAGTTATTTTGGTCCATGTCCAAATTTCTTGTTAGGACAATGATGTGAAAGACACAGTTTTATAGTGTTACTTGTTGTGTATTGAGTTTTTATTGACAAATAACTACTACCTCACTCATGGTTCAGCCAAAAACACCTACTACCCTTGTTTTAATAACACAGTCAGCTATTTTGGTCTCGGTTCAAGTTTCTCTTTATAACAATATTGTTTGTTGTCCTGGCTTGATATTTTATTGATAAATTTTGGCTGGCACGTTAATGGTTTAGAAAAAAGGAAAAGAAATAAAGAAACCACTATATTTTACAAGGATAACAACTTAGGTTTACAGTTAATGATCCTTTCTACCAGCTGGTCCTTGCCAAACTTCTTGGCATTGATCTTTCCGGGAATATCTATTCTATACCCATTTACAGCTGGGTGGACTGGAATTATGAGTGAAAATGACTTGTTCAAGGTCATCGGACTTTCACACTCAGGTCGAGATTAGAACTCAAGTTCGTCATTTTCAACGTATCCAAAAAAAAAGCTCCAACGCTCTAACCGCTATGCTATAGAACCCCAAATCTAGAATATTGAAACATCTACTGGCTCTTTTCAATTCTGTTTATCAGCTCAGACCATTATATTGGTCTAATTTTTATATAGGACAACTTTCTGTTATTAAGTTTGTGTTTATTAATAATAGTGGCAAGAACTCTCTTGGCTCAAAACCTTGGAAAAACCTGGAATATCTCCCTTCCTCAAAGTTTAACAGAAACCTGAAAAAAATTTAGGTGACTATATCCCTTTATCCATGTGTCTTTGTATATCCTGCTCACACCACCACCTTTATTAAGAGCCCACCTTCAAAAAGAAACCACAATAAAGTCCCCCCTATGTTTTTTGAGTGGTCTCTAAATACAGGTTCTACTGTAATGTTATAGCACTAGAATGACTATTTCACCAACTGTATTGAAACCAGCTGTAAAAGGTAAAAAAATAAAATAAGTTATTTTTGGATTAATGCATATAAATTCTAGAATTGCCTGATACTTCGACATTTCTGACGCCATATTAGGTCATGTCATGTCTGTTTTCTGTTGTAAAAATACAATCAACTCGGCATAAAACTTGACAGACTCAGGAAGTTTGGGCGTCTGGTTGAATTTAATTATCAGCAGATGGAAATTAGTAAGAATCAATAAACAGAAGCACAATACTAGTTTACCATCAAATATATTGGTTTAGGATGTAAACCTTGTAACTTTGTGGCATTGACAAAATTACAAAAGTACAGGCACAAGAGGTATAAGTTTTAAGTTCTGAATAAACTAAAGGTGTGTTGATAATGAAGGCTTTGTAAATCTGGGTTCTGTTTTCGGAACTTCTGTATACTTTTAACTGTAGATTATCTGAAATTAGCAGAACAGAAAACCCCTTGGGATCTTTAGATAAATATCAAAATGAATTTTTAAAAAAATATAATGGAAAAATGTTTAGGGGTTATAAAAGATATCGTCCTATAGAAGGCCCAGGTCACAAGTAGAGACTATGCTATGAATTTCAGTATACATCAATTTTATAATAAATTTTCTAGATCTGGAGAGATTTACAAGATGAACTAATAAAAGCACTGGCCAAGGTATCAAGATATTAGTAGAAGGGATGTGAACTTCACAAACATTGACTGTAATCGATATAATTAAAATTTTTCCTCTGCCAGTGTTTGTATAATTTCAATAATATATAGTCATTCCAACCATTCTCATAGTCATGGTTAATGTGGACTCTCTTAAAGGTCTCTCTGGTTAACAGTCTAAGTGCACCATTTTATCAGAACTTGCGTTTGAATGTGATCTATGAATTAGATTGGACAACTGTTATACCAAAAATAATCGTTATGTATCAGAAATGAACGTAAATTAGAAGGTGAAATGTCAAAGATTTCCCTCATTAAACACTGCAAGGCATATTCTACATACTGTATTTAATTAGTCCTATATGTTAAAGAACAATAGAATGTAAAAATCCATTTAATGAGTTCACCAAGGCATAGAAAATATTTTGTTTCATTTGACTCAATTTCATTTGATTTGAATGCATGCTAGAGTAGAGCAAATAGCTAAAACTCACTTTCATTTCAATACTTTTTATTATGCTAGTTATATAACAGTAGGATGTAAAACTCCATTTCATTTTAAGTTTCCTATTAACATATAGAGCGTTATGACATGAACTCAATTTCATTTCATTAGTTCAATAACATATAACAATAGAATGTGAAGCACAATGCATTATTTTTCATTAAATTATTTATGATTCATTTATAGAAAAACAAGTATAACCTTAAATAGAGCAGAGTATTCATTGTTATCTAACATATTGTTTCTTTATATATAGAACTAGTCCTTTCAGGCTTGATTCCATCCTATGCCTTGACTTGCAGACTTGGTTCCTTTCCATCTCTTTGATTTGCAATCTTGATTAAATTCCATTTAGTGAACTTGCTTGCTTAATCCAACTCTTTGACTCCTAGGCTTGATTCAAATGTAGACTTCCGCACCAAGGGCCTCAAAATAATGGTCAGTCCTAGCATTACAACCTTGTTTGTCCCTCCCTTTCACTGTGTTTTTCACCCTCCCACATCTTCAGCTCTGTAGTTAGGGTGGGTCCCATGGGGGCTGGCCCGGCTAGTGTGTATTAAGCCCTACTTATTGACCTCTATCAAAACCTTCAGTTCAATACAGATTCATTCATTTGTTTTCATCTGATTTCTTTTCCCAAGTATATCTTGTTTTTATTTATCAATAATAATAATAATAATAAACTCTTTATTTTACATGGGTCAGAATTAGGCCCAATACACAAGGACATGGTCCTGTCTCACATTCAGCCCATGAATAAGACAGAATCTTGAAAATGGCTGTTGTTTGTAGTAGAAATTGAACCATTTTAGTAACCCAACAAGATGAACATATTGATGAGAAGTTTGTTGAAATGTGTTTTTCAGGATTCTTGTCTTTCAAACCTTCTTCAGGGCAGGGCCTCGAGAAACAATGCCCCTGCCTTAAGGCTTAGTGTCTTTGGCCACACCAGCTCCAATTCTGTCCTGGCGGCGGAGTTGATTGCTGTGCTGGTAAAATTCTCTCATTGCACACTGCATGGTGATGCTAGTCTGGTTTAACCTAACAATGTGCTGAAAACAAAGATATAAAATACTATTTCATTTGAAATTCACAGTCTGTAGGCTATCAATCAATTATTATTATAAAATATACAGAGATTGCGTGTAGAAATATGGCGCATGTATATTTTATATATTGGTCTATAATTTTAAACAATACGATGAGAAATAATTATAATCAGAGTAAAAGGGCCGAGATAAAACAGGTATATTGTAATAGCGGGTAATAGCGAGAGATAAAAGCATACTAAATGTTATTAATATAGATGGTGAAGTATTTTATAGTGCAAGTAATGATTATGTCTGTGATGTTGGTCCTTAGGGATTTTTATCAACAAATGGTGTTTAAGACTATTAAATGGGGAATCAGGAATTGTTATCAGGAACTTTTTGATATTTCAAGTTCAGGAGGGATGGTGCATGAAGCAAGGGGTATATCTAGAAAGTGACTAAGGGGAGGAGGGTGGTGTCATGCCTTGAGGTTGGTGTCTGAGGAATGCTAGAGATAATTTTTGAGCATTTAGAGAGCTTCAAAATAAGACCTTTTTTTGAAGGGGCCAGGGTGGGGGTGAGAAAGGGTGCATGGCCAAGTAATTCACCCCTAAATACACCTGGCTAGGAGATATTATCTTCATGTTTCTTAAGAAATGATGTGTAAGACCTCTGATAGGAGAAGGAAAATGGCAAATGATGTAATGACTTTAAGCAGTGCCGTTTGAAGTCCAATATGAATCTAGCTGTATTAGGCGGCACAATATCATATTACAGGACTTGTTTTAATGGGTCTAGTTGATCATAAATTTGATTAAGGTTATCCAGCCATATGGTTGTTTGAAAACAGACATCACTAATTAATCTAGACTACACCGAAACAGTCCAATAGATTCCAGTATATCAATTATATTGTTCATATTAATTCTAGCTTGTATCACCTTCGCCTTTTTTCTAAATATTCTATAAATATCACCAATCAATATAGTAATCAGGATATTTGTTTTATGACTGGGATTCTATGTTAGCAAGGTGCTTGTCACTATTTAGGAGGCTTAAAGAGAAAGCAAGGGTCCAAAAAAAAGAGCTTCATTACATTTGGGTTAAAAGTTAGGAGTAGACTGTACCCTTTTTTAAAACAAAGCCAAGGGCATAAATTTGGGGATAGAAACTTTTTTGAGAGTTAGATAGTGGGAATCAAGTATTTACAAGATTATTTATGATAATTTATAGAAATCTTTATAAGCCGTAAAATCATTTTATAATTTAAATTTTATTTTCACAAGATGAAATGTAGGTGTATAAAGCCCAAGGGGCATATATTTAAATTATAGAAGGTTTTGTCAATTGGTGGTATGTGAAATGGTCAAAAACAAAAAATTTGAAAAAAAAGTAAAAAATTTGAAAATAAAAACTTTGAAAAAAAAAAGTAAAATATTTGAAAATAAAATCTTTCGAAATAAAAAAGGAAAATTTTTGAAAATAAAAACTTTTGAAAAAGAAGATATAAACAAGTAGAAAATAAGACATTGAAATGAAAGCTCCAATCTTTTATTTTCAAATTTTGAAATGGAGAAAAAATGATGCTTTATTTGAGTTTGGGTAGGCCACAAGTATATTGGTGTAGGCCCCAGGTTGTGGGGGGGGGGGAGGGGTGTGGTAGCAATTCCAAATATGTATTGTATTGCTGATTGGAAATTTGCAATAATCAATATACACATCAACACCTAATACAATATTTGATCAAAAGTTAATTGTTCATATATATTGGTGATAAGGTAACCCCAGTAGCTTCACACCGTCACGTTTCCTCAATGGCTGTTTTTCTTTGTAATCAAGAAGGGGAGCCCCGCTTAAATTTTCTAATCAGTCCCAACACTTTCTGGCGCCGGCCTCGAACCTAAGTTGTTACCCCTGTAAAATATAGTTCTTTGTTGCTATCACTGTTACTATTTGGGCAGCGTGACCATAGAGGTGATGAAGTGAATAATTGGATATAGTATATATAAAACAAACTATTGATATTGTAATAGTTACTAGTAACAGCTGCTGTTAGTTATAATATATTTATAACATTGTAATACAGTATAATATATATTTTAATAACAATGTCAGCATTTCTCAATCTAGTTTCTCTGTCAAGAATTATTAAAATCTTTTCTTTGTCACCATGTTTGAGACACTTCAACAGGTGGTTATTGTTAAAGAGTAGGCTACTGTGTGCTTTGATCTCTCTAATGCACCTCCCTGTTAGAAGACTTATAGAATTATTGGCCCTGTTCCCTTTAGGTCAATAGAGTATAATAATAATTAATAGATATTAAAAGTCTAAAAATTTTGATGTAAGAGAAATTTTGATGAACTGTAAACATTACTGACACTGTGGAAAGATTGGTTATACAGATGGCGAACCTGTTCTTCAGATATTGCAAATGTCAGCATTTTCTGAAATTTTATATCTGTTGACACCTAAAGCTCTCTTATCATAGAATCAGATGCCCTGCCATATAAAAACTTAAATCTGGATTAATTTCTTAACCTTAAAGTAATTTCTAATGAATTGTAATTAGGTATGATTTTAATGTGAAAGATATCAAATCAACATTTGCGGACGCTTTTCGAGCTTTGAACACGCTACGAAAATGCATGATTATAATTTACGTGAATTTGCAATAAGTTATGTGCTAAAAGTTTAGTACTGTTTAAAACGGCGGTCGTTCCTTTTCTTTGGGACGGTATGGGTAATTTTGACTTTTTCCAAGATGGCGGACATAGAAAATGATATAACGAATTTCGGCTATAACGAACCAATTCGTTCGATCCCGTATGATTCGTTATAGCCAGGTTTCACTGTATCTAACATATGTCCACTAAATAAATAATAATTTTCCCATAAGAAATACTTGATATGGTGTAAATGGTATGATATACCTATATAACTAATTGTTAATTCCTGAATGAGCTCAAGTCGTATTATTAACACCAGTTAAAGTAGGTCAGTTGTAAAATTATGTGTACTTATATACCTGCCCTTTAACCCTTAACTAGTCTTTATGTTTAAAGGGACACACCTACCCTCGAAAATTAATTTCAACTCTAAGTTATATCTTGAACTCTAAGTTATATCTGATCCTGAGCTCTATGTTATATCCTGATTTATATCCTGAACCCTAAGTTATATTCTGATTTATATCCTGAACCCTTAGTTGTATCCTGAACTCTAAATGTATACTGAACTCTAAGTTATATCTGATCCTGAACCCTAAGTTATATCCTGAACTCTAAGTCATTCCCTGAGCTCTAAGTTATACCCTGAGCTCTAAATTATACCCTGAGCTCTAAGTTATATCCTGAACTCTAAGTTATATCCTGAACTCCAAGTTATATCCTGAACTCCAAGTTATATCCTGAACTCCAAAATATATCCTGAACTCCAAGTTATATCCTGAACTCCAAGATATATCCTGAACTCCAAGTTATATCCTGAACTCCAAGCGTACCTGAATAAAAATTAAATTGCATAAGATGAGTAATTTTTCTTGGAAATCTCAGCCAATCAAATTCAATCACTCCTTATGTACATTTAGTTCTCATTTTCACACAGTTTAAAACAAAATTCAAAACCTGTATTCGATATATGATAAAAGTTGCAATGCTTGTGGCTTATGGCTTGTGAGAGTAACTTTTAAAGCTAACTTTGATTATTTGAATAGAAACCCTCTTTCTTTAAAGCCTTATATTTGATTCAAGTCAGTGGTTTGGTTAGACCATAGACCAATTGGGGTTTAGAACATTCAATGTGTTTATATAGAAAATGGGTTAAGGTCAGTATAGATTATTTTTTGACTTCAATTTAACTTGAGTCTCAAGTCACGGGTATGTTTTGCACTCTAAGATTTGTAGAGAGGGGAATGTTTAACTAGAATTGTAAGCAAATTTTCTCTGTGGTTATTCAAGGTCTCAATATTGAGAACAAACACAAAATCTGAAGACTGCGCAATTTATTTCAGTGCAAATGTTCTACAGACACCCATTACATTGTCAGTTTAGAGAAATGAAGTCGCTCCCATTGTTTGTTTCTTGTCATACAAATTGTATCCCCTTTTGATATTTCTGGTTACCTCTTGCTACATTTGATGCTACTGGTTACTCCTTGCAACATTTGATGTTACTGGTTACCCCTTGAAACATTTGATGTTACTGGTTACCCCTGAGAACATTTTTGATGCAACTGGTTACCCCTTGCAACATTGGATGCTACTGGTAACCTCTTGCAAATTTGATGCAGCTGGTTACCCCTTGCAACATTTGATGCTGCTGGTTACCCCTGAGAACATTTCTGATGCAACTGGTTACCCCTTGCAACATTTGATGTTTCTTGTTGCTACTCATTCACTATCATCACAGTAAAGAAGATTAATTTTCACCCACAGTTTATTTTTAACAAATTTTAAAACATTTTAATACATTTTTGTTCCTAAATATGGTTACAGTGGACCAATTCAAATAAATTTGGGGAAAATTTTCTTTACAGTCAGCCTTATCAGTTGTCCCAATCTGGGGAGACTGGCAGTGCCACTGATGAGGTTTCTTGGGTTAGCACAGTTATCCCCAAGGGGTACATATATTCATGTGTGGAACTAAGGTATTGGAAAGTTGAAATGTGTCACAAAAACATGAACCTGACCCTACTTTATCCCACTAGTAATTTTTTTAGATTTATAAAGATGCATTTTGTGTATTTTCAGATGTGTGTTAACTGAC
The DNA here is from genome assembly GCA_030562195.1 of Nipponacmea schrenckii. Lineage (NCBI taxonomy): Eukaryota > Metazoa > Mollusca > Gastropoda > Lottiidae > Nipponacmea > Nipponacmea schrenckii. The sequence continues at coordinate 35,488,276 of CM060201.1, forward strand.
TGTATGTTAAAGAATGACAGCGATTTATAAACCAGCGAAGGACAGTCCAGTCAGTTCTGGGATGGAGGTAGTGTGGCGGAATATAAATGTAAAGAAAGACAATAAGTTAGTGTTAAAAAATGTCAGTGGGGTGGCGAGACCTGGACATTTACTAGCTGTACTAGGACCCATGGGTAAGGATATTCAGCCTAATACTTGGCTTGAAGTTTAAAACTATTGTATAGAGGTATTGTTATGTACATAAGGACATTCATGAATTCTATTTACATTCCTATTTGAATGATAGAAATGATATTCTATAAGATATCACTTATTTAAAATAATAGCCTTGCCACTTATTTGGGTTTAGGGTTGGAATAATATCTGTGAAATATGAGCCCAGTTTAGTTTTAAACAAGAGAAAATATATTTCAGGTTCTGGAAAGACCACATTACTAAATGCCTTAATGGGTCGTAACCTGTATCAAACAGGGGAAATAACTCTAAATGGACAACCATTTAATAAACAGATTAAACGTAAATTATCGTATGTTTTAAAAGAAGAAGTTTTTTATCCAAACGTTACACTCAGAGAAACACTCAGGGTAAGTACTGGGGTCAGGGGTCAATGGTTTTTAAGGGCAAGATTTTATAAGTCATAGAACCAGCTGAGCCACATCATTTTCCTGGGAGCGTTTTTGGTTCATATTGGACCACAGCCCTTTTGTTATGGTTGGGCCGAAGGGGGCTGGAGACAGGCTAGTGAGAATTAAGCCCAAAAAATTGACCTCTCTCAAAACACTTAAGCAGAGATTCATTATTTTACAAAATCCAAAAAGATGAACATTTTGATTGGGATTTTGGTGTTTAGAATCGTCAGAATATATTGTCTGGGCTTGTAATTTTCTTATTTCCTGGGGGAGGGGGAAATCCAGGACAAAAATTAAGAGTCCTAGTACTTCAGGACTGTTGGATCTTGTCTTACAACTCTCACACAGTTTGGTGATATTTGTTGAAATTTTTCTGCAATATTCAGAACCATAAACATCTAAGTTCAAATTATAATAATACTAATAGAAGCTATAAGTGTGTCCAATACACATAAACTTACAAACTTCAGATAACCACTTGAAAATCCTTTATCATCCTTGAAATTCTATAAGCCAATTGTCCTAATTAAATGTCCTTTTAATTGGTAAACTATTAAAAAATCATTGTCTATTCTTTGTAATCTTCCCATAAAATTTTAGTTCTCAAAGAATGGTCAATATGTGTATACTGTATATTTATCAGTGAACTTACCTGGTGTCATAAAATAACATAATCTTTTAAAATCTGGAAAACTCACAAAACAAAGTCATGATTGACAAATGCTTAATCAATTTATTAAGCGTTTTTCAATAATCAAATTCATCTTTATGGATAAATACTTAGTTTTTTGGAAATTTATTGTAGTATCTTGACTACTTATAGACGGACCGACATCACAGACAACGACCAGACACTTCAAGCCTTTTAATTCAACTGATTACAATAAGCGTGCTACAATAATCGTGCATACAAAACGTAACTTGAAACAGTTTGTACCCATAACCAATTCAATGAACATTAATACAAAACGTACCCAATAAGTATATTACATTTATTTATTTTTTTATGTCGTTTATGGCAGCAGGTATATTTACTGATGAACAGAGCTCTTATTGGCCAAGTTTAAACTTTTCAAATGTTCTGTTCCTTCTAAGACCTTTAAACCCTTTAATCACAATTTTATTTTTTCCAGTTTGCGGCCATGTTGCGTTTGCCAAACGCTATAGATGTGAAACAGAAACTAGCTAAAATGGAACAGATTATAGATGTACTGGATATAAGGGGCTGCCTGGATACAGGTAAGACAGTGCATGGTTACTCTTTCTTGGTGTCATCGGATATAGTTAGAAAGATTGTGTTTGAAACACCTTGTTCCATGTGTGTGTGTGGGTGCAAAACTATTGAATGTGTGGTTGGAATTAGAGAGTGAGGTGTTTGAGTATTAGGGTGTGTTTGTTTGTGTGTGTTGAATTAGAGAGTAAGGTGTTTAAATGTGTTTGTTTGTGTGTGTTGAAATTAGAGAGTAAGGTGTTTAAATGTGTTTGTTTGTGTGTGTTAAAATTAGAGAGTAAGGTGCTTAAATGTGTTAAGAAGTACTATTAATTGTCATTTTAACATATTAACCATAACAATAGTCAACTCCACTTTAACCCTGTACCAGTGCCTTCTGTTGAATGTAACTTGTTACCCTTCAACCACCCTAATCTTTAACCCTGTTCCAGTACCTTCTGTTAGAATAGTAACTTGTTACCTTTCAACCACCCTCATCTTTAACCCTGTACCGGTGACCTTCTGTTGAAATAGAGTAACTTTTACCTTTCAATCAGCCTTATTTAAGATAAGCCGATATTTAAATCTGATTAATGGGAAGCTCTTTAATTTAATTAATTTCAAATTTCTAACTATTAATATTGACCAACATCAGATCTACCTGGGATAATCCCTTTAAAGTAGTCAGCAATGATAATATCTTATAACAAGGTAGATAAATGTTAAACACCTCAACTGGAAAATTAGCTACAACACCACATGACACTGTGAATAAAGATAATAGTTTGATATTCTTTATTAATTATTTAATACAATGTTTGTATTTTTTTGAGATATTTGATATCGTGTCTCAGTCAATTTCCTTTCATATGATAATGATTAAAATTTCTCCAAGATGTTAAAGGGAGCTTCAGTGGCTTAGAGTCCAAGTTTCAATCCTGGTGAAGGTTGAAATGAACTTTCGGATTTTAAAATCATGTTTCCCCCTGTGACTGACATGGAAAAAGCATTGTTCCGGATGGACAATAAACCATGACCCTGTGTGATACAGGCTATGCACGTTTAAGATCCTTCAGAAGTTGAAAAAGTAGGGTAGGCTTATGCTATTGTCCTGGCATAAATTTCTCTCATTCCACCCTACATGGGCCCATTAGGTACAGAAGAGAAGGACATAAAACTCCATTCATTTCATTTCCATAATGATACAAGTCTTTGTTTCTAATTTTTCTTGAATTTTCATCGCTTTTTATAATCACTACCAACCACTTAGTGTCTAATCCCCTTCCATAAACAAAGTTAAAATATCTAGATGTGAAATCTGATTCAGACCTTGGGACTACACTCTACATCCTCTGGTATTATTGTTCCAATAGTTGTAATACAAACCCATTTTAAACACGGATAAAAGGTTGGGACATTGTTTAACAATAGATATCCTGGAAATCTGAATATTTATTTGAAAAGAGCTTTTGATTGGCTTAATACTTAACGACCTAGAACAGAAGATACATAAGTATTCTATGAGATCTTGGAAGGCAAGAAAAAGGCACAAAAACAACAACTAGAATAGCATTTTACTCAGATTGCTAAAAAAAAAAAAAGAAAATCACGACTTGCAAAAGACGATTTAAAAGTAAGCCATGTTTTTAATTAAGTTGAAATAAAATGTACCTATTTGAACCTTTAGATTGATTTTCTATCAATATGTATATTTATTATTTTTACCTGTATATCATATCTACCTGTGATATATTGAACTAGGTCAAACACCTGTCATTATCAAACTCGTTAAATATTAGATGCTTAATCAGCAAAATTATTTAAATAGTTGAAGACTAATTGGTTGATATAAATAATTGGAAATAGTTTTAATCTAAACTCAATTGTTTTAAGAAATTTATCTTTTAGTTCTTGAGTTGAAAAAAAAGACAAGCTCCTTTTTGAACCAAAACAAGCTTTTTGCAAGTTTTATATTTCTCTGGGCAGCCAAAAATTTTCTCTTAATAATGTGATTCCAGGCTTCAACAAAAAACATGAAAATAAATTTGGTTAAAATGAAAAGTTACATCTTGAAATACTAAGTTGTAATTTATACAGCAGCAGACCTGCCAGCCATCTTTCAGATTTGACCATCAATCAAAATCAATCAAATACAATATTGAAACATATCTTTCAGTATTTACTATAATTTGAACAACCTTTGAAGAAAACAGTGAAATTATTATAAATTATTGTCCAGATACTGAAATCTGTGAGAAGGTTGTTTAAAAACTATTATATCTGATTTTAGAAATGTTTTGAAAAAAAAAAATGTATTTACCATAAAGATGTTCCATCCATGATCTGTGAAATTAAAAATGGCTTTGTATATTGTTCATTATTAGCAAACCTTACCTGTTAGATTAAATCATTTGTTTAATGTATTGTATCTGGTTTTAAAATGTTTGAAAAAAAATCTATATTTGAAATAAAAATGGTTCCAAACTAGTTCTGTGGGATCTATAATGGCTTTGTACCTATTGTTCCTTATCTGGCTTTAGAATTGTTGAAAAAAAAGTGAGTTATACAAATGATACTTCTACAGTTAGATGCGATCTGGCTGTATAACTTTTGTTTAATAGAAAACATGCCATCTTGATAACATCAGGAATTATAACAAAGTTTTTACAATACTAATAACAGAATGAATGCTATATTAATTTAAAACAATCAATACAAGGCCAGATATGATATGACAGGAACAGTGCCTGAGGCACCAAATAACACCCCCTATTTGATAAAATGTGCTCTTCCAATTATACCCTCTACAGTATTATATTACTAGACAGTATGCATGTGTGGTGAGTTCAATATAAAAATAAGGGATGTCAAGTAGCAGTAGTACACTATTTCCAGATTATTCTGAAACCAGTTGTAATTAGAGACTACCACATCCCAGAACAGAACAGAGATTATTTCAAAGTGTAAACATTATCTGCTGTTATGATTATAAAAATCTTCCTTTTGACATGCGCAGGATTAGGTTCTGTCTAATATTCAACCCATGGGGCAATAAAATAAATGTTTTGAGCAAAAATACACAAATATTTGCTATATATGGCAAATATTTCTTGACACCTTGGAATTGTTCTGGAAATGAATATAATTACAGTAATGTTATTTATTGGTGTATGGAATAGATCAAGACTGGGACATTCCATAGAAACCTAATATAGACAGGGTTAAAATGACCAACTATATAGGCCTGTTACTTTTTACTCTAGTACAAATTTTACTATGAAATTGTCGCAGTGTTTGATAATGAAAAAACGGTTGTATTAAAAACATATGGTGTCATAGCAACATTTATTTATTTTGGACTACACCTAAAAAACTTGGTTAAATTCAACTTTTACTATGATATTTTAATAGGTTTAAATGTTGACAATATGGCTCTATGTGTCATATCAACATTTATTTATGTGGACTACAACCCTCTGCATTTTGATCCCATAAGCACCTAAAAGGTTATTACAGTACAAATTGTTTTAGGAAAACTGTGAAGAGTTGTTGATAAAAATGATTGTTTTAGAAACATACAAGTCACAAATACATTAGTTATTTTGACCACTCCTTCCTTTTTCTGAAAATTTCACCTTGGACTGGTTCTCAAAATGTCTTTTAATATTTTCAAGAACTCTAAGAAATATTATATTTACCTCTAATATCTGTCTGAGAAATATTATATTTACCTCTAATATCTGTCTGAGAAATATTATATTTACCTCTAATATCTGTCTGAGAAATATTATATTTACCTCTAATATCTGTCTGAGAAATATTATATTTACCTCTAATATCTGTCTGAGAAATATTATATTTACCTCTAATATCTGTCTGAGAAATATTATATTTACCTCTAATATCTGTCTGAGAAATATTATATTTACCTCTTATATCTGTCTGAGAAATATTATATTTACCTCTAATATCTGTCTGAGAAATATTATTTTTACCTCTAATATCTGTCTGAGAAATATTATATTTACCTCTAATATCTGTCTGAGAAATATTATATTTACCTCTAATATCTGTCTGAGAAATATTATATTTACCTCTAATATCTGTCTGAGAAATATTATATTTACCTCTAATATCTGTCTGAGAAATATTATATTTACCTCTAATATCTCTCCAACTTCTTTCCTGCCACCTCCTTCAACTTCTTCCCTGCCTCCCCCTTCAATAATTTCCCTGTCCCTCTACAACTTCTTTCCTGCCTCCCCCTTCAACTTCTTCCCTGCCTCCCCCTTCAATAATTTCCCTGTCCCTCTCCAACTTCTTTCCTGCCTCCCCCTTCAACTTCTTCCCTGCCTCCCCCTTCAATAATTTCCCTGTTCCCCTCCAACGTCTTTCCTGCCTCCCCCTTCAACTTCTTCCCTGCCTCCCCCTTCAATAATTTCCCTGCCCCTCTTCAACTTCTTCCCTGCCTCCACCTTCAACACCTTTCCTGACCCACCCCTCCCCCCCCACCCTTCAACATCTTCTCTGCCTCCCTTTTCAACTATTTCCCTGCCGCCTCCAACACCTTCCATGCATCCTCCCTTCAACACCTTTCATGCCTCCCCCTTCAACATCTTCCCTGCCTCTCCCTTCAACATCTTCCCTGCCTCTCCCTTCAGCCCACCCTTCACTTCGTTGTATCCGTGTTTAATAATGTTGATATAGTAAATTTTTACTATGAAATATTAGAAGGTGTGAGTTTGACAATATGGTGTATATAACATATAACATTTGTCAGCTATCAAGAATAATTTATTGTTTAAACTATTGTTTACAACTTGTTAAATTGTATCTAAATTTAGTTTTCTTACGTCAAACAAGTCTTAGTTTGTTTATTTACCAAGTGGCAGAAATCGGCTAAATATTTTACAAGAGGACAGTCCAAAAATATCAGAAATAAGTTTAATGTACAATAAAAACACAAGATATACAGATATACTACTTCTAGGTTTATTATATACTATGTTGCTAAACACAAGATATATAGATCTACCACTTATAGGTTTCTTATATACTATGTTGCTAAACACAAGATATATAGATATACTACTTCTAGGTTTCTTATATATTATGTTGCTAAACACAAGATATATAGATATACTACTTCTAGGTTTCTTATATATTATGTTGCTAAACACAAGATATATAGATATACCACTTCTAGGTTTATTATATACTATGTTGCTAAACACAAGATATATAGATATACTACTTCTAGGTTTATTTTATACTATGTTGCTAAACACAAGATATATAGATATACTACTTCTAGGTTTATTATATACTATGTTGCTAAACACAAGATATATAGATAACACAAGATATACAGATATACTACTTCTAGGTTTATTATATACTATGTTGCTATACACAAGATATATAGATATACTACTTTAGGTTTATTCATATACTATGTTGCTAACACAAGATATACAGATAACACAAGATATATAGATAACTACTTCTAGGTTTATTATATACTATGTTGCTAAACACAAGATATATAGATATACTACTTCTAGGTTTATTACAAACTATGTTGCTAAACACAAGATATATAGATATACTACTTCTAGGTTTATTATATACTACTTTGCTATACACAAGATATATAGATATACTACTACAATGTTTATTACATACTATGTTAGAAGTAGTATATATGTTGCTATATATCAAAGTTAGTAGTATATCTAAACTTGTTTATACATACTATGTTAGAAGTAGTATATCTATATATCTTGTGTTTAGAAACCTAGTATATAATAAACCTAGAAGTAGTATATCTATATATCTTGTGTTTAGCAACATAGTATAAAATAAACCTAGAAGTAGTATATCTATATATCTTGTGTTTAGAAATGCAGTATGTAATAAACCTAGAAGTAGTATATCTATATATCTTGTGTTTTTAATGTTTATTGTTCTATATCTATATGTCTAACAGAGTTTATAAGTTAAAAAATCAAAGAAAAGTATTTGGAATGGCAAATTCTGCTGTCCTGGCAAACATTCCTCATTAAACACTGCATAGCATTGTAGGTCTTTCTTCGCCCTATTAGATGCAGAAATATATGACATAAAACTTCATTTCATTTTATATTATTTAACTAAGACAGATTTATTTGGTTAAACCTGACAATAAAGAGTAATAATTTATAAAATAACACAGTCTGCCCTGTAGGTGTGAGGTAATATTACAGTCGGTACATTTTAAACTATTATTGTAACCAAGTCAATAGAGAAATTATATCTATATATTGACAGTGTTACATCTTGACACTTAATGGTAATAGTTGTAAATGGCTTCAAGGCTCAAGATGGCTGACAATATATTTAAAAAAAAGTAGAACAATTTATCAAAAAAAATTTGAAATAAAAGATTCAAATTTAAAAAAAAGTAGGGAATGCAAATTTGACTGAATTTTCAATATTATGCATAAACTTCTAACAAACATCTTATTTACAATATAGCCTACAAGTGTACATAAATAAACAATTATTTTTTACAAGGATAACAACTGAGGTTCACAGTTAAGAATTCTTTCAAGTTCATAAGACTATCAGATGACAATCTTGATTACAACTCACGTCAGACATTTTTAACGTATCCAAGCAAATGAGGTCATGACGTAAAGAACCAACGCTGTAACCGCTGTGCTATAGAACCAACACTCTAACCGTTGTGCTATAGAACCAACACTCTAACTGACTGTGCTATAGAACCAACACTCTAACCAACTTTACTATAGAACCAACGCTCTAACTGTCTGTGCTATAGAACCAACACTCTAACCGTTGTGCTATAGAACCAACACTCTAACTGTTGTGCTATAGATCCAACACTCTAACCAACTTTACTATAGAACCAACGCTCTAACAGACTGTGCTATAGAACCAACACTCTAACCAACTTTACTATAGAACCAACACTCTAACTGACTGTACTATAGAACCAATGCTCTAACTGACTGTGCTATAGAACCAACACTCTAACACTTCTATAAACCAATCTATGACTGTGCTATAGAACCAACACTCTAACTGACTGTGCTATAGAACCAACACTCTAACTGACTGTGCTATAGAACCAACACCTTAACCAACTTTACTATAGAACCAACGCTCTAACTGTGCTATAGAACCAACATTAACCTCTTGAACCAAGTTAATGGCTATAGAACCAACCACTCACTTGTAGCAACGTCATAGAATGATACACTTTGAGGACACCTTACAACATTGTGTCACTTGGATGGTCAACTTCGTACTCTTGTACAGATCAACAGAGCAGGATGAAAAACATCATTTCATTCCATCAACAAAAGTTGTTGCTGGGACAGACAGATACATTGTCACTGACGGTGTATCTGGAAGAATAAGTACAATAAGACTATATAATATCAATAAAAGAACCTGTATTGTATTCTAATAAGCTCGAGTAGCCAGTCTATATAATTATCATGGAGTCTGTTTGATTGTGACTGATATGAAAGGAAAGAGAATAGATTTATGACTTACAATGGACATTTACTCTGTCTATTAAATTTATTATTGTTTATAACATTAGTTTCCTTTCAACCTTTTATATTACAAATTAAATATGTGGGACACAATGATTAGAGAGTTATGGCTATTGCTTGCTAACCTGAGGGATAGACGTACCTTTACACCTTTTACCCTAGGTGGTTTCCCTCTTCTTTACAATGTCAAGCTATTACAAACTTCATCTTATACATCTTCACAATGTCAAATTATTACAAACTTCATCTTATACATCTTCACAATATCAAGCTATTACAAACTTCATCTTATACATCTTCACAATGTCAAGCTATTACAAACTTCATCTTATACATCTTCACAATGTCAAGCTATTACAAACTTCATCTTATACATCTTCACAATGTCAAGCTATTACAAACTTCATCTTATACATCTTCACAATGTCAAGCTATTACAAACTTCATCTTATACATCTTCACAATGTCAAGCTATTACAAACTTCATCTTATACATCTTTACAATGTCAAGCTATTACAAACTTCATCTTATACATCTTCACAATGTCAAGCTATTACAAACTTCATCTTATACATCTTCACAATGTCAAGCTATTACAAACTTCATCTTATACATCTTTACAATGTCAAGTTATTACAAACTTCATCTTATACATCTTCACAATGTCAAGCTATTACAAACTTCATCTTATACATCTTTACAATGTCAAGCTATTACAAACTTCATCTTATACATCTTTACAATGTCAAGCTATTACAAACTTCATCTTATACATCTTACAATGTCAAGCTATTACAAACTTCATCTTATACATCTTTACAATGTAAAGTATTACAAACTTCATCTTATACATCTTTACAATGTCAAGCTATTACAAACTTCATCTTATACATCTTCACAATGTCAAGCTATTACAAACTTCATCTTATACATCTTCACAATGTCAAGCTATTACAAACTTCATCTTATACATCTTTACAATGTCAAGCTATTACAAACTTCATCTTATACATCTTCACAATGTCAAGCTATTACAAACTTCATCTTATACATCTTCACAATGTCAAGCTATTACAAACTTCATCTTATACATCTTCACAACGTCAAGCTATTACAAACTTCATCTTATACAACTTCACAACGTCAAGCTATTACAAACTTCATCTTATACATCTTCACAATGTCAAGCTATTACAAACTTCATCTTATACATCTTCACAATGTCAAGCTATTACAAACTTCCATCTTATACATCTTCACAATGTCAAGTTATTACTAACTTCATCTTATACATCTTCACAATGTCAAGCTATTACAAACTCCATCTTGTATATCTTTACAATGTCAAGCTATTACAAACTTCATCTTATACATCTTCACAATGTCAAGCTATTACAAACTTCATCTTATACATCTTCACAATGTCAAGCTATTACAAACTTCATCTTATACATCTTTACAATGTCAAGCTATTACAAACTCCATCTTATACATCTTCACAATGTCAAGCTATTACAAACTCCATCTTGTATATCTTTACAATGTCAAGCTATTACAAACTTCATCTTATATATCTTCACAATGTCAAACTATGACCAATCTTAAACACTTTGGCCTTGTCAGATCCTATGATAGTTGTAATTTGTTTGGGAGTAAATTTCCACAGCAAATAAATACAAAATAAACTTATAAAACAATGAATGGATAGACGGTTAATGCATACCCTGTTATTATTGAAGTGTAACATTATTTTAATTAGAGTTCTATGTTTCAATTATCATCTGCTACATTTCAATGATTCATATCTGTGAATACCTCGGAATATATTTTTATTAAGCAAATACCAGACATTCCAATTAATATCTCTATTTTATTCTTCCTCACATCTTTCATTAAAAATTACATGAATTATTGTTTGATAATGGGTTTTATAAAGTAGGATTACACAATTATTTTCAATTAGATTTTTTTTGAGGATTTTTTGTCTTCAAATGGACATGTATTTCAATATTCTCAGACTTGTTTTAAGTAAAATTACATGAATTATTGTTTGATATAGGTTATAAAAGCTAGGATTACAAAATTATTTTTCATTTAGATTTTGTTTCGAATTATGGAATAAATACACATTTCTTGAATACATGGGTACATAATCTTTCAATACAAGTTACATTTGTCTTCATCAGATGAAATAGATGTGTGGTTTATTTTGTGTACAATACTTTTGATTTGATTAATTTGTATTAACTTGACATTGTGAAGATTATAAGATGAAGTTTGTAATACTTGACATTGTAAAGATGTATAAGATGAAGTTTGTAATAGCTTGACATTGTGAAGATGTATAAGATGAAGTTTGTAATAGCTTGACATTGTAAAGATGTATAAGATGAGTTTGTAATAGCTTGACATTGTGAAGATGTATAAGATGAAGTTTGTAATAGCTTGACATTGTGAAGATGTATAAGATGAAGTTTGTAATAGCTTGACATTGTGAAGATGTATAAGATGAAGTTTGTAATAACTTGACATTGTGAAGATGTATAAGATGAAGTTTGTAATAGCTTGACATTGTGAAGATGTATAAGATGAAGTTTGTAATAGCTTGACATTGTGAAGATGTATAAGATGAAGTTTGTAATAGCTTGACATTGTGAAGATGTATAAGATGAAGTTGTAATACATGACATTGCGAAAATGTATAAGATGAAGTTTGTAATAACTTGACATTGTGAAGATGTATAAGATGATGTTTGTAATAGCTTGACATTGTGAAGATGTATAAGATGAAGTTTGTAATAGCTTGACATTGTGAAGATGTATAAGATGATGTTTGTAATAGCTTGACATTGTGAAGATGTATAAGATGAAGTTTGTAATAACTTGACATTGTGAAGATGTATAAGATGAAGTTTGTAATAGCTTGACATTGTGAAGATGTATAAGATGAAGTTTGTAATAGCTTGACATTGTGAAGATGTATAAGGGATGATGTTTGTAATAGCTTGACATTGTGAAGATGTATAAGATGAAGTTTGTAATAACTTGACATTGTGAAGATGTATAAGATGAAGTTTGTAAAAAGCTTGACATTGTGAAGATGTATAAGATGAAGTTTGTAATATCTTGACATTGTGAAGATGTATGAGATGAAGTTGGTAATAACTTGACATTGTGAAGATGTATTAGAAGAACATTGTGAATATACCTACTTATATAAATAAGTACCAGTATTTAAGTACAGGTGTATTGTGAAATGTTGATTTAAAGGGTGTGTAACGGATATGAAGGTATTTACCCCCTGTAGAGTATATTGATTTAACGTTGATCTCACATTATTGATCGAATAATACAGCTTATTGATTGGTCGATGGTTAAATCTTCTCTCTAATTCATAGACTTATAAGTTATAAATTTGTCAGCGGATAATACTGCTTATTGATTGGTCAGATTTGAATTTCCTGCCCATTCATTGGCGATGCTAAAATTTTCTCATTTATTCATAGACCTATGTACATTATAGGTTTATTGATCTTCTGCTGATTGATTGGTTCAATTGAATTTCCTGCTCATTCATTGGAGGATACTGAACAATCCTTATCATTGATTGGTTCAATTTGAATTTCCTGCCCAGTCATAGGAGGATGCTGAACAATCCTTATCATTGATTGGTTCAATTTGAATTTCCTATGTATTGATTGGTCAATTAAGAATTAAATGATAACTTCTACAAGTAGTTATGAAAGTCAACAAACCCACGATTTCTTTTATTGACTTAATTGTTCGTTTAATCAGTGTGAATTATGGGATTGAAAAATATCATTCGATCTTTTAATGTGATATTTGTTCGTGTAAAATGTTAATTGTATTGATTTATTGAATATAGAGATGAAAATATTTATTGATTAAATATAATTGAATTAGAATTAAATGAATAATGAATGAATAAAACTGACAAATTATTTAATGTTTATATGGACAAATTGATGAGTAAATGAATGAAGGAGTGAAAGAAGAAATAAACAAACAAATGAAGAAATGAAATGAATGAATTTAGTTTTACATCCTATTCTTTTATAACTAAATGGCTATAGAAGACATAATTGAAAAATGAGTCGAGATGAAAAAATGAAATAGTGAGACAAATGGATGAATGAATGAAAAATGGTGAAATGAATGAACAAAAGGAATAAACAAATGAACAAATAAACAGATGAATGAATGAATGAACGAACAATTGGTGAAATGAATAAGTAAATGAACAAATGGTAGGATGAATGAATGAATGAACAAATTGTGGGATGAATGAATGAATGAATGAATGAACAATTGGTGAAATGTATAAGTAAATGAACAAATTGTGGGATGAATGAACATACAACTGGTGGGGTGAATGAATGAACGAGCAAATGGTAAAATGAAAAAATAGCAATTTGGATTGCTCTGATTTAATTGAATGAATAATTGAATGAAAGAGCAAATGAATGAATGAATGAATGAATGAATGAATTATTATTTTCTAACATCATTTTACTCATTTTTCCAGTCATAGGCAATAAGAAATGTAATTATGTATTTTAATGTTTATATTGCATGTCTCTACCTACAGCTTCATTTTTATTTTGCAAAAATACTCTTCTTTTTCACTTGCCAGTCATGAAAAGGATGCTAAAAACTTTGAGAGTATAAATTATATATATACAATATACAATATACAGATATATTGCTGATCCCTAATTATATTCGGAACATTTTTTCCAAAGAGAATTTCCAATGAATTGTTTCAGCAATATCAGACACCATTTTGATTTTCATTTTGAACCATTCTCCAAAGAGAAAATGCATTTTTACATTTTCTTGCAATCAGGTGATGGACTTGAATCATCTCATGTCATTCTTAATTATTTTTTTAATTTGCTTTATTAATTAAAAATGTTCTTTGGTTATTGGAAAGGTTGTCATTATAGATTAACCAATCGTCACAATGTTAAGGTATTATAAACTACATCTTATACCTTGACTGCAATAACCACTCCTAATGTATAACATAAGTTTGTGAATATACTGATTTGATTGGATTGTATGCTAACAAATCAGCCAATCAGAAACCTCGACAGAAAAACTAAACAATTTGGTTGCACATCAAAGGCATTGATTGGCAGTTTAGTGAAATTTAAAATTTTGTTGTGAAAGGTTGCTATTGCATTCAAGGTATTAGACACAGATTGTAATATCTTTACATGGAGAAAGTGATGGTGAAGTGTTTTTTTTTTCAAGGATCACAAGTAAAGAAATAACAATTTTATTCCTGCTCTTCTTCCAAAACTATTAAAAAAAAAAAAAAAAAATTGAAAAATATCAATTTTGCCTTCAGCAGTCTTAGTAACCTAACATATCCAAATGGTCTTTCAGATCCTCTCATAAGAGACCACCTTCATTCAGCGACTGTTTTTGAATATTCCCTTGCATGGTCTCTGAATGCATGTTCTACTGTACAATAAAAACTGTAGAGGAGCTAAATTATTTGAAAAGCAAAAACTTAGACTTGTTATTTCTATGGTACATGGGTGTCTGTAGGGTATGAGGGAAGCTGGCAAATAATTCTTTAACTTACAGTCCTGGAGCCCGTTTCACAATAACTTAACTAAGGATGATATTAGTGTTCCAAAAGTCAGATTGGTCAATCACTAAAATTGAGTTTTTATTAACCAGTCAGGTTATTGTATTTCTAAAAATTTTGATTGTATCTTTGTTAAAATTTTGTGAAACAGGTCCCTGATGAAAGTGTTATTTCTGAAACGTGTGTAAGCAGCATGTTTGAACTTAAGTCTAATTAAACATTATCTTCCATTCCATCAATTATCAAGGAGATATTTTATAGTTTTCAACTTCCTTTAAATTCAAATTTATTTGAAAACCTCATTTGTCTTGGATATGGTTCCTGCCTCAATGTATATCTCCATGGTTACCAGATTTTCTACTTCCTGTCCACTACTTGATTAACTCGATAAAACAAAACAAAATTACTTGTTTCTTGACAAAAATGTTCTACTACCATAAAGAAATCTATTTCAATTGAACTTGTAATCCCAAAGAATCAGATTTGCTTTTATAATTGTCTTGTAGAAGCTGAGTTTTAGGATGAATAATTCCCTAGGCTATTGCTAGGGCTGAATATGAAATTGTTGTTCAAATTGACATTGCAGTTTTCAGTATTTGAACGCAACTAGATTTTTAATAATGCCAGAAACTGTTGAAGTCTCTCAAAATTTGATTAGATTAGTTTGTAAATGGAGTAATCTATTGGATCGTACCCCAGTCAATACAGCCAATCAGGGCCCTTGACAGAGAGTCTAAGAACAAGTCTGAATGTCAAGGGTACTGAATCATGGTCTATCACCCTTACCATACCTCTTAAAGTGATACTGGGTCTCAGAATGGACACAAAATTGAAATTCTCCAGATTGGTCAATATGAGTATCTATTCATCAGTGAACTTACTTGGTGTCATAAATTAACAGAAAACTCACAAAACTAAGTAATTATTGAAAAAATCGCTTAATCAATTTACTAAGAGATTTTCAATAATCAGTTGCATTTTTATGGATAATGACTAAGTTTCATTAGATTTATCTTATCAGATTATATAAGGATTCTGTTATGTTATTTATGGCAGCAGGTATATCTGCTGATGAATATATGCTCCTTTTGACCAAGTTTAAAATTGTATGTTCATTTTAAGATGCAGTGTTCCTTTAAACATTTTTTTATACGCCCACATGAAATGGGGGGCGTATATTGTCGTCACCCACATCCGTCCGTCCGTCCGTCCGTCCGTCCGTCCGTCCGTCCGTCCGTCCGTCCGTCCGTCCGTCCGTCCGTCCGTCCGTCCATCCGTCCACAATTGCTCGTAAACACTCTACACGGTGTAATTCTTGACGGATTTAGATGAAACTTAATATGAGTGTTTATGATCACGCAAGGATGAACCCTATTGAAAATCAGCGAAATCGGAAAAAAATTAGTATGAGTTCGTGCCCTTGTTCTTGAATGGCTCGTAAACACTCTACAACGTGCAATTCTTGACCGATTTTGATGAAACTTGGTGTGAGAGTATGTTATAACTCAAGGATAAACCCAATCGAAAATCAGCGAAATCGAAAAACATTTAGTATGAGTTATTGCCCTTGTTCTTGAAAACGCGTTCAATTTTAGCTTGTAAACATTCTTGAGAGAACAATTTTTAATGGATTTCAATGAAACTTGGCTCGAGTATTTGTTATCACCCAAGGATGAAGCCTATTGAAAACCAGTCAAATCGAAAAAAAATTAATATCAGTTATTGCCCTTGTTTTTGAAAACCCGTTCAATTTTTAGCTTGTAAACACTCTACAAAGCACATTTACTGACCAATTTGACGAAACTTGCTGAAATTGTTTAATATCACCCAAGAATGAACCCTTTTGAAAATAGCACATATCGAAATATATTTAATAGAAATTATTGCCTTTGTTCTATAAAATGTGTTGGATTTTTGCCTTGTAAACACTCTACAAGTCACAATTCTTGAGCGATTTTGACATAACTTGGCATGAGTATTTGTAATCACCTAAGGATGAACCCTATTGAAATTCAGTTAAATCGAAAAATATTTAGTATCAGTTATTGCCCTTGTGTTTGAAAACGCGTTCAATTTTAGCTTGTAAGCACTCTAGAAAGAACAATTCTTATTGGATTTTGATAAAACTTGGCTTGAGTATTTGTTTTTACCCAAGGATGAACCATATTGAAAATCAAATAAATCGAAATATATTTAGTGTCAGTTATTGCCCTTGTGTTTGAAAACAGGTTTAACTTTTTAATAAATACTCTAGAAGGTACGATTCATGACCAATGTTGACAGAACTCACTGAAATTGTTGGATATCGCAAGGGATGAGCCTAATTGAAAATTAAAATTATCAAAATATATCTAATATGAATTATTGCCCTTGTTCGATTTTTGTCTCGTAAACACTCTACATGGCACAATTCTTGATGGATTTCGATGAAACTTGGTGTGAGAGTGTGTTATAACTCAAGGATGAACCCTATTGAAAAGCGAAATCGAAAATTTTTTTAGTATTAGTTACTGCCCTTGTTCTTGAAAACGCATTCAATTTTAGCTTGTAAACACTCTAGAAAGAACTATTCTGAATGGATTTTGATTAACTTTGGCTTGAGTATTTGTTTTTACCCAAGGATGAACCCTATTATAAATCAAATAAATAGAAATATATTTAGTGTCAGTTATAGCCCTTGTTCTTGAAAACGCGTTCAATTTTAGCTTGTAAACACTCTAGAAAGAACAATTTTTAATGGATTTTGATGTAACTTGGCTGGAGTATTTGTTGTCTCCCAAGGATGAACTCTATTGAAAATCGAAAAATATTTAGTACAAGTTATTGCCCTTGTTTTTGAAAACGCGTTCAATTTAACTCGTAAACATTCTAGAAAGAACAATTTTGAATGGATTTTGATGAAGCTTGGCTTTAGTATTTGTTTTCTCACAAGGATAAACCCTATTGAAAATCAGATAAATCAAAAAATATTTAGTGTCAGTTATTGGGCCTGTTTTCAAAATCGCTTTCAACTTTTGGCTTGTGAACACTCTAAACATTCATTTTTGACAAAACTCGCTGAAATTGTTTAATATCAACCAAGAATGAGCCTTATTAAGAATTAAAAATATCAAAATATTATTAAGGGTGAACCCTATTGCAAATCATAAAAATACCGAAAAATATTTAATGAGTTGAGTTAGGTACAATTCTTGACAGTTTTTAATGAAACTAGAGACCCTAGAAAAAAATATATGGTGGAAGGTTGAATATTTCATTCCACTTTTGTAACCTTACTGAAAAGTTTTTATTTGAAATAAATGCTGCCAGTGGGCGTATATTACCTTGCCTGGCAAGCTATCTTTAATTTATCTCTTGCCTTCAACGAAATGATGTCTTGTATCAGATCTTTTCCATCTTTTGTAAATAATTGTCTATGTCCTAAACTTCAACCAGATTCTGTGTGTATTTCAGTGATGGGTGACTATAAAACCCCAGGGTTAACAGACGGACAGAGAAAGAGAGCCAGTATTGCATGTGAACTTATCACCAACCCTCTCATGTTAGCAGTAGATGTAAGTCTCTTTAATTCTTGAATTGACTTCAGCGCAGGGATGTTAACTTACAACTTTCCAACCGGACATGCTAACACATGAAAATAAGATCTACTTGATTTCATTAAGAATTCATGAAAATGCAAAAAATATAGCAGATTTGTATAGAAAATGCCCTAAAGATCAAAATTACAGTCAGTCATTCAGGAGCTCCCATCAGACATGACTGGCAAATACAGATAAATAAACAGCCCTGATTGAGCAGTTTATAAAGTGCTAATAAATTCTGTTTATTTTTACAGGAACCTACGAGTGATCTTGATTCTTATACCTCCATAGCCTTGATTAAAACATTAAAAGCCTATACTCATAAATCAAATAAAACCGTTGTCATGACAATACATCAACCATCCAGTCAGATTTTTAATATGTTTGATAAAATACTCCTCCTGAACCAGGGACAGGTTGTTTATTTTGGGGAGTCGAATAAAGTCATCAGTTTTTTTGAGAATATAGGGTTACACATGGAGCCTAATTATAACCCGGCTGATTTTATCTGTGAGTAGCCTATTTCTTCGAACGAAGAATTGTTTTTCTTCAGACATTTCATACAGTAAAATACCTTTGCCAGGTTTCCTTTTGACATAATCTCGGTACAGTGAAACCCCTCTAAACCTACGAACTATGAGGAATGCTGGTTTTGAGGGCTGGTCAGCAGTGAAACAATGGAAATCGATGTTCAAATTATATTAGTAAATGAATAGCACGTCATGTCATATTCGTCTGAAATGTCGTCTGTCGTCAACAGATTAAAATCAATTTATCCGTAAAATTATTCTGATGTCAGTTTAGAGAGACCAATTAACTATAGATGAACTTGGTACTGTTTGGAGGGGTTTTACTGTATATGTCTATTGAATACCATCTTGAAAACTATCATTAAACACAATTTTCTAGTACTTTCATTTGGAAGTTATGAAAGTTACCGATTATGTTTGATATACATAGTATCAATTTGAGGTAACTTGAAGAGTGTGTAATGGGAGATAACTGATGAACCAATTTGTTAACCCTAAAAATACATTCTACTAAAGTGATATCTACACTATGATAGGTTCATACTTCACACTAGCATCTTCATATTTTAGAGATATTTCATAATCTATTTTATATTTTGTCCAATGGAAAACAATTTTATTTTATGCAGTCAATTTTCAAAAACTTTGATATCATAGTTTATAATGTCCATTGACAATCTGATTTCTTCATATTTCTTGCTTCATATTGTCAAATTTTAGACATATTTCATCAATCTATTATCTATATTGTTAAATAACAGTCAACTTTCATGCATAAACAATTAAATTTCCTGCTACAGTTTTGATATTTAAAAGTTTTTGAAAGGTATTTGATAAAACTATTTTGTTTTCAGTAGAGAAATTGGTAGAGGGGGGAGGCACTAGAGAAAGAATCATTGAAGCTGCCATAGATTTCAAGTAAGACATTTTTACAAACCATATTGTTCAATGTCAAAACAAAGCTTGGTCCATTGTCCATGAAGTAATTTCTCAAGATTTACAACATTTATAGAAAGATTCTCTCTACAATAATACACCACTTTCAAAATTTACTCAAACTCACAAACATTAATGTCTGCATAAATGTTGTGCCTTATAATCATTTTATTACTAAGATTATACAAATATAGCTCCAAATTTTTAGCTCAGTTTGTTTAATTTATTCTCAACTAAGAGACAGTTTTATTTTATTCTCAGTGAATAACCCAGATGTATTTTATTACTGGATTTGTCAAGTCGACATTTTACAATCTGAGTGTAAGACTCATTTGGGGAACTTATAGTTTATCTCATGTATTTAATACATTTAACTTCTGAAAAGATTGAAGGGACATAACTCCATTTTATATTAACAAATATTTGTTTCTAGAAATTCCGAGGCGTGGCCAGATGTGTTGAGATTATCATCCTCCAATTACAACTCAGCATTACGACTTGATGCCGAAACCATTGAAGCGGCTAAAAAACGCCCGACCCTAGACAGACGCAACCCCATAAAAAAATTCACCAATAAGATCATCACACGAGGGAAGAAGAATTCTTCAGAGGAAGAAGGTAGGAAAAGTAGCTTTCTGGCTATTTTTGCCTTTTGACATGAAATTCCTTCTTTCTTTTTGAAGTAATCTAGTTTTTCTTGGTGATAAATAATGATTATGGTTACGAATTATCCAGGAAAGATCAATGTCAAAAGGTTTGGCCATGAGGCATCCTGATGTTGCTATTCATTGCTCTTTCACATGAAATTTTGCAAAGTTTTCTCAAGATTGTTGATGATAAAATGATCTTCATGGTCGATAATGTTTAATTTTGTGAATCTTTCTCCAGATATCGGCAGTGTTGATATGAGTTTAATGGAGCTAGAATACCCAGAATTATTTGTCGATAAAGACAAATGGCCGACAAGTTTTTTTACCCAGTTTAAACACCTGACTGTGCGAGCGTTCTGGCAGTGTAAATCGCGAGTGTTCAGTAAAATGAAGATTATAGAGACCGTTTTATTGTGTGTTCTCGTCAGCCTGGTCTGGTTTCAACTTCCACGAAGTGAGGAAACTCTACGAGACAGAATGGGGGCAGTAAGTTATTTCCCTTTACAGATCATTTTAAGTCAGAAATTCATTATTAATTTATTTGATTAATAAAACAGGTAACGTTCTCAAGTGATCCTTGTGTCCATCAAATCTATTTCTATAATAATTGTTGACTCTTAATTATAATTACTTTTTGTATGCTTGTTTTTTTTCTTTGGTAAATAAAGGGTGCTTATGTTTTTTTTCAGATATTTTTCCTGATTACACTATGGGGAGTTATTCCATTAATTGATGCCATCTCTGCCTGTAAGTTCTAGGGAATATTCCATCATTTATGCAGTTGGTGAAAACAAATATAACCTTAAAGGGAAATCTATACTAAGACACCATTTGTTCATGTAGATGTATAAAAAACTCTGATATAAACCTAAGGTTAAGGCTAAACTTAAGGTTTATCTGCAATTAAATCTCTTAGACATTAATGGACATATGTAGAAATCAGCAACAAATTACAAAAATCAGCTCCTATTTTTATATATTGTAGATGAACCTCAAGTCAAATATGCACTATATAAAAATGGCTATTTACTTCATATTTTGCTCTATTTTTTGTTACATTACTTATGGATATATCACACGTAGATATCTACAAAATATTATAAAAAGCCTTATTCTTATATATTGTAGAGGAACCTCAAGTCATATGTTCAATCTAAAAATGGCTATAAACTTCATATTTACGTTATGTTTTCTAGTTGCTACTGAAAGGCCAGTGATAGATAAAGAGAGAACAGCTAATTGGTATCGACTGTCAGCGTATTACGTGGCCAAGATGACAGCCGAAATCCCCTTGGTGCTGGTACCTCCAGTATTGTTCCTGATAGTAGCCTATTGGATCATTGGGCTGAACAATGTAGAGGGATTTTTTGGGATGATTTTTACTACTATCATTAACGTCATCACTGGCCAGGTAAGGATTATATATGACCAGGAGTTATTGCCCTTGAATATGCTGAATAACTAGTTTTTGTTATTTAAAGGAATACTGCGCCTTAGAATGAGCATAAAATTTAAAATATTGTTCATCAGTAGATATACCTGCTGCTATAATAACATTACAGAATCTTTATATAATCTGATAAATCAAAAAAACTTAGTGATTATCCTTGAAAATGCAATTAATCATTGGAAAATGCTTTACTCGCGTGAAAACTCTGGCACTAAGATGCAAAGTTTAAGTGGAATTGCAGGAACCACAGACATCTGATTGAAATTGGAATGATGTAAATATATGCTATCAGATTCCCTGATACAAATAAATCTCTTTATTATTCCTTAAAGTTAATTCCCCCTTATATTTGTCAATGTTTGTGAACTATTTTCAGAGTATTGGTCTATTTCTGGGAATTGCGTTTACCCATGCCGAGACTGGTATTTCTGTATCTGTTATTGTCATGACCGCCTGCACCTTGCTAGGTAAGTCTGATTGATTATGTAAATGAATAATGAGAAAAAATAGTTTTGAAAAGCAATTTCTCTGTTTCCCAAATATTCTGGATTTTCTCTTTTCCTAGGTTTTTGTCGAATAAAGCTTCTTAAGTTTGCCTATACAAATCAACACTAATTGAGATTGACATGGGGGGTATAAGGGGGAGCTGCCCTGCCCCCAATGTAATGATATCTTGAATAAATTTGATTCAGAAGATTGTCCGTGTGACTATAGCCTTGTGTTTTTGACTTTAAACCTGATTAATCTAATATTACATATAGCCGACCTATAACAGGGGAAAACAATTAAAAGTATAATACTAATTCCCTTTCGTCTAACATCTAATTGTCGGCTAAATGTCTTCTTCAGAAACACTTCAGAAGTCAAAGATCACATTTTTTATTGGCCCTTCTATCAACTATTAAAAGTTGAGAATGATACTGCCCTCCACCTCATTGATTATTTCTGCTATTGCCATGCATAAAACTGTAATACTATTTAAATTTTATTCCAGGTGGATTTTTTACCAGAAATCTGCCATTTTGGTTGGATTGGATCAAATATTTCTCCTTCATATTTTATTCCTTCCATTGTGCCGTTGTTCTAGAATTCTCCTCGGATGCTGCAGATGTGAAGTAAGTACGCTATAAATTATACACAAGAAAAAAAAAACATTTTCTTTTGTTACATGGTTTCCTTTTTCTGGCTGTTGATTTAAAAAATTGTCATTTAAACGCGTAAATAATAATCTTCTACTATTTTCATAAAGAATGCATAACAAAATACGCAAAACACTTTGATGAAAAGGGGCCCAAATCTCAAAATAAAAAGGGGTTCTCTGGACTTTAATTTTCAACTTTCCATGGTTGAGGACCCTGCAATGGGCCCACCTTGGAACAAAATTCATGCCTGAGTTCCAATTATTTTCTGGCAACAGGACTAATATCATGCGTTCTTTCTATTTATAATTCTATACTTGAGAGAACAATCAAGATATTTTGTTTTTGTAATTTCAGTTGTTTCCCTTCCAAGAACGAATCAAATTTCATTGGCTGTAAAGGAATAAACACGACCAATATAAATTCAGCCGACATCTTGGATTTTTACGGCGTTCATCTGACCTATATAGAATATTTGTTGCCATTGGTTTTCTTTGCTGCGTTATTCCGATTACTCGGGTACCTTTTATTGAGATTCGTTCATTATCCAAAATTTGTCTAATTAGAGATAAACAGTGGGCATGTTGTCAGGTATGCTGTAACTAAGATGATTGTAACGGACTGACAGAAGGTGGACTGGGGCGTCAGGTACCCCATGAAAAGAAAATTGAAGAAATATGTTTTGCATTTTTATGAATTCATTGAGAAATATATATTATAAATACTTTGAAAAAATTGAGAATAGATTGAGTTGGGGATAGAGGGAACTAATTGGCTGGGGTCCTAGAGCTGTCCAGTCAAAAAAAATTATATTTTCAGAAAAAATTATATTTCTCAAAAAATTTAATTGAGAAATATGAAAGCCTAAATACTTTGAGAAAGTTTAGAATAGATTGGGTTGGGCCCTAGAGAAACCAATTGGTTGGGGACCTAGAACTGTCCAGTTAGCCCCTATTTGTTCAATGTTTATAACAAGGAATTTTGGGTCCATTCTATTAAAATTTGTTGTTGTTGATACATTTATTTTATTGTCTGACGGCAGCCTCTGATTTATTTTCTTTAGAATTCTAGGGGCCATGATATTAAGATATATAATCTTTATGGTGTTAAGTGACATATGAACACATATCTTCATGTTCAAGTTTATTATTAAATGATATATATACAGTAGAACCTGTATTCACAGACCACTCAAGGATCGCTTATTAGTGGTTAATTACATTGAAAACTTGTTTTATTATGGTCGCTTATTGAAGGTGGTCTCTGGATAAAGGTGGTCATGTGAGCAGGATACACTGTATACTTAGAGTTTTTGTATGTGAACACTCCGAATGGATGAAGTTCATCAATTTTATGCATAATATAATACAAAAAAGTATAAAAAAATACAAAAAAAGAAAGTGAAATTTCTGTGGGGTAGGGTATTTTTATATGGTGATTGGAAATGAAATGTTTGTTACAGTAAAAGAGCTAATAGACAAGGTATGATATATGGTGAAAGTTTGTTTCAGGTGATTTTTGTTCAGAAGTTCAAAAACAAAATGTATATGAAAGCATCTGATGTTAAAACAAGGGAGATAATGAGTTATAGTGATTTATTTTGATTTGACGTGATTAAAAATGAAGTAAGAGCAATGGGTGAGAGGCATTATTTAGGTAAACTATATTTAGTAGTACCAGCAGGGACTTTATTGGGTTCCTGATCGTGTGATAAAGATGACTGTGTGGGTAGGATTCAGAGTACATGAATAATGTTTAATCTATCCTAAATGACAAACTGACACCATTTCATACCTTGTTTATTTCCATCTTAAACCATAGCTTTAAATGTGGACATGGTCACTTGAAAATTAGTTGTGTTGTTGTGTTCAAGAATTTATATTCGTTTGCCATCTTTTTTTATTGTGTTTTTTATTTTTACCTCAAAGGAGATTTCTATCTTTATATTTTTAACTTCCTTCGTACTGTAACCATAGCGACTACCAGTTGCCTATGGTTAACAATAATGAAAGTGGTCATGATTTTGAACTCCACTTGCAACTCAGTTGTATGATAGTTGATTTCCAAAATTACCTCCCCTGTTCTTATTCTAGATTCTAGGGCCAATTTTGATTGGACAATATTTAGCTATATGTAATTTTCCCTTACATGTTATATGATGAATGGGGGTGTGGTTTGGATACAATGGCTACCTTTGTACATAGATTTAGAAATTTTAGTTTGTTTTATCAATGTAAATTGAAGGTATAGATCTAACCTTATTTATGAATAACATTTAACTCCTCTTTCTGATTTTCTAATTTTTCAGTAGAAAATTCAGTTTATTTCTGTTTTTACACTGGATTTTCATAGAAATCAGTGCACACTGCCTATTTGTGGTAAACGCTAAATCTATGTTTATGGTTTTTGCATACTTCCCTTGCTGTATACATGTGTTTTAGATATGCATTTGTTATGAATTGGTGGTTAACATTTATAGAACAATTATTACACGAAGTATTTTTCCCCCAACAATGACTGTATATAATTCCACTGTTGAAACTGCACAAGTCTTATTTTTATAAGTTGTAGTCCCCTAAATAGAAGGTATTAAAACAAATCTTTAGAACTGTATGGTTTCAGATATTCAAACTATTATTTCTATATTTATTATTTATCTTATAAGTTATACTACATCTATAATGGACTTGAAGGAATGATAAATTTTGAAAATTTTTTTGGACATTGATAGCATCAATTTGCACCATTCCAATTTTCAGACAGATGTCTGTGGTTCCTGCAATTCCACTAGTAATAAGTCATTAATCTCAAAATATGCTTGAACCACATAAAACCTTGATAAAAAGCATCATCTCTTAGTATTAGTAGAATTGCAGGAACCACAGATGTCTGATTGATAATGGGAACGGTGCAGAGTGATGCAATCAGTGTCCCTGATACACATGCAAAATGTTTCCTATCTGTTTACTAGAAAGAGACATTCCTTCAAGCAAATATTCATAAGAATTAGCATATATTGCTATGTGGAATTTCAGAAAATATAATAGTTGATACTCCTCAACCTATACTAGAAGAGAAACTTTTAATCACATAAATAGTTGACTCATTATGGCCATATTTGACTCTACATAGGCATTATTTGACTCATTGCAAGCATATATGACTCATTGTGGACATCTTTGACTCAACATAGGCATATTTGACTCATTGTTGGTATCATTGCCTCATTGTGGGCATCTTTGACCCACTTCAGGCATATTTGACTCATTGCATGTGTCCTTTGACTCATTGAGCTGTAACATTATACATGGAGATATAATTTAAGTAAAACATATTCAAGTAAAATATATTATATATAGGTTTCCATAGTGATATAGTTAGAGATTATATTTAAGCCATTTAATTCTAATTAAGTTTTAAACTTTTCTAAATTTGGAGAACTTTTGTTCACAAAAATCATGGATTATATGATTTATTTTCATCATATAAATCACACTTAAATTGCTGTAAAATAAGAATATAATGCTATGTTACTGTAGGAAAGTTTATTTTTAAATGTTTTATTTAGATTTGTTATTCCTGGCCAATAGTGAATACTAGGATATTAGCGAAAATCTAGAGATGATAATACATATAACATGTACAATTTATATTATTTTTGAGGAATGTCTATTTGCTTATCTAAAATGATTAATAAATACTGCCTCTTAGAATGAATATAAAATTTAAATTCTTCAATTTGGTCAATAAGAGTATACATTTATCAGTTAGACTTACCAGGTAACATGACTACAGAATAGAATCTCTATATAACATGATATATCTATTAAACTAAGTTATTATTGAAAAGGGGTGCTAAGCTCTTTTTAAAATTACTTAGTTTTATGGATTATTACTTAGTTATGAAGTTATTAGATTATAGAGGAATTCACTAAGCAAGTCAACTGTGTAACTTTTAATATTTTGTTCATCCCAAGAGGAAGTATGCCTTTTAGTTGTAATTTATACAATTTCTACCCTAATAAAATAAACTGTCCAGGTTCAATTCTGGAGTCTTCCAAGATTGCACCACTATTCTATATAGTTGTATTGTTCATATTACCATAATTAATTTAAAGTTGTATTGTTAATATTACCATATATCTATATAGTTGTATTGTTAATATTACCATAATCTATATAGTTGTATTGTTAATATTACCATAATCTATATAGTTGTATTGTTAATATTACCATAATCTATATAGTTGTATTGTTAATATTACCATAATCTATATAGTTGTATTGTTAATATTACCATAATCTATATAGTTGTATTGTTAATATTACCATAATCTATATAGTTGTATTGTGTATATCTATATAGTTGTATTGTTAATATTACCATAATCTATATAGTTGTATTGTTAATATTACCATAATCTATATAGTTGTATTGTTAATATTACCATAATCTATATAGTTGTATTGTTAATATTAACATATCTATATGTGTATTGTTCATATTAACATATTCTATATAGTTGTATTGTTAATATTACCATAATCTATATAGTTGTATTGTTAATATTAATATATCTAATATTATCTTAAATGTTATTTATAATTCTTCTTCCAAAATAAACACTATTATATTCTAGTACAGGTTTTAGGGGGTAGGGGAGGTAACTTCTCATGAATACAACTGGCTCTTCTTCCTTGGTGGTTCATTTCAGTTCCATATAATACATGTGATGTGGAATAGCTGGTGTTATCTTCGTTTCCATGTGTGGATAGCGTATGCATTCTTTTTTTTGTTGCACAGACTACCATGCAAGATGATTATCGATAATCTGCTTGAATCTTACTGACATGAATGTGATCTTAGTTAAGGGAGATAATCAGAAGCATCATGGTCACAGGAGTAATTTTGATTACTTCAGATTATTAACACATGGTTGCGTTGTAAAGGTGGTTGCTAATCAAGTGTTCATTAAATTCAAAACTGGAAGGAGGGGCGTGGGGACTTTATTGTGGTGCGTAGTGAAAGGGGGGCTCATTACATGTATAAAGATGGTCATGTAAGCAAAATATACTGTATTCATTGAACCCAAGTTTTATATGGAGTGGTCAAGATACTCACTTTACTGGTTTTTTTTTTTTGCCAACCAGTTTCCAATCGCAGGCATAAAGTGCGGATATGGCAGAAAAATAATAAAGAGAGACCTGTGCAAAGCTTTGTTTTGGTTTCATTTGCAATCTTAAAGTGACCAGATCATCCTATTCTTGACCTTCAAACTTACAATGTTAACTGAGGAAAATGGGTAAAAGAATCTTGAGATACCATCTACGCATCATATCGGTAAATGAGTTTTCCCTATTTTATGGAGGTAAGGAATGGGAGCATATTATATTTGAAAATATACAGTATCTAGATTCATTGAATGACAATCTTGGTCTATTAGAAAATAACAAACAAGAAAACTTTAAGTTTTATGACTTTTTTTTAATTTTCAAATATTTTTCTTATTTTATACATAAAGTATGTATTTTACTGGTTGCCAGCTGAGGGTGGGGCACCTCTTCCAAAACCTCCTCTCTAGAAATAAATAATAAACAAGTTTTAATTTTTTAATAAAGAAGGCATTCTGTAGGGGTTAGTCCAATATCAAATCAGTCACATTTATAAATATTGAAAAAAAAAACAATTCACAAATCCTAACCATTATTCAACAAAAACAAGAGACAATGAATCTTAAAGAATAAGGACAATTCAAAGCTTCTGTCTGTGGTGAACCAATCGAGGATCACTAAATCCAAATTTCCCACACTACAAATAAGGTCCCCACACTACAAATAAGGTCAATTCAACTTGACACAACAAGAGGGCAACATCTGCTCAACCGCTATCCAAAATCAGACAGGAATTACTAATGGATGGAGAGCAGATTGAATACCTGGGTACACCATCAATTTATGCTTGAAACAAGTAAAGCATCCATCTCATTAAACCAGTAGAATTATAAAGATAGTATTTTAGCTATATCTGAGAAAGAAAACTTACGAATTTAAATTCTGGGTTGGCTCCAGCACCTACATCAGCCTTCTTATCACCTCCAGCTGAAAAAATAAACCATCAGATAATATAGCTTGTTTAAATCAATTAGAGAAATATTGCCAAGACAACAATCTGGTTTAAAAGGGATATATCTAACATGTAAAAAAGAAAAAGGAATAAATTATGGTATAAAATGAATTAATAAAGAATTGTGTTGTACCATATAAATATTCCCTTGTTGTTGAATATAAATGTTCTCAGTTTCTATAATAGTGTTGAAGTCTTATTTAATATGTACATTTTATGGAACCATGGTTAATTGTCTTATCCAATTCTTCCTCTCCCTGCCTTCATTATTGAAACTCTCCCTGCCTTATTGAAGCTCTCCTTCTCTTCATTATTGAAACTCCCTGCCTTCATTATTGAAACTCCCTGCCTTCATTATTGAAGCTCTCCCTGTCTTCATTATTGAAACTCCCTGCCTTCATTATTGAAACTCTCCCTGCCTTCATTATTGAAACCCCCCTGCCTTCATTATTGAAACTCCCTGCCTTCATTATTGAAACTCTCCCTGCCTTCATTATTGAAACTCTCCCTGCCTTCATTATTGAAACTCTCCCTGCCTTCATTATTGAAACTCTCCCTGCCTTCATTATTGAAACTCTCCCTGCCTTCATTATTGAAACTCTCCCTGCCTTCATTATTGAAACTCTCCCTGCCTTCATTATTGAAACTCTCCCTGCCTTCATTATTGAAACTCTCCCTGCCTTCATTATTGAAACTCTCCCTGCCTTCATTATTGAAACTCTCCCGCCTTCATTATTGAAACTCTTCATTATTGAAACTCTCCCTGCCTTCATTATTGAAACTCTCCCTGCCTTCATTATTGAAACTCTCCCTGCCTTCATTATTGAAACTCTCCGTGCCTTCATTATTGAAACTCTCCCTGCCTTCATTATTGAAACTCTCCGTGCCTTCATTGTTAAAACTCTCCGTGCCTTCATTATTGAAACCTAAGTTAAAAGTCCCAAGGTGAAAAAAGGCCTATGATTGAAACTTACGTGGTCCTGTTTTTCTGTATTCTCCTCTATCAGCATGAGCTCCTCCGCCTCGGCCAGCGCCTTCACCAGCTGAAATTATAGAAATTTACTTTATAGGTCATGTTACAAGGAAATAAAGAACCAAGAAATTTGATTTCTCCATCTCAAATCAGTTGAAATAGTATTTCATTAAACAACCCCAAAAAATAGGTTCCAGATGAGCAGATTGTCAAATCTATTAGCAGATAAAATAGGTCTTAGAAGGGCAAAAGCATTCAAAAATTAAATTTACAAGGACTGATAAAAATTTAACAAAGAATCAAAAACAACTATATAAAGATTATGTATTAAGCCTCTTCTCTTCCAAAACTTACAAGGTTTAGTAGATATTCTAGGTCGGACTGTTTCTGATCTCTGTTGTCTTTTTAATGTGGCTGGGACAATCTCTGGGGGGAGGTGAAGGAAGTCACGTAAGAATTGGATGCCCTCATTGGTCAAGTACCAGTAGTAATGTCGCCATGCAAACTGTTCTCGTACTAATCCCCTTGATTTCAAACTCTGGAAAAAAAAGAGATTTTTAATTCATGTCAAAGAAAATTAATTTCTTTCCAATCAAAATAAAATAGTTTACTGTACCAGCATAGGCAGACTTCATAATATGTAATATTTTTTTGGGGGGAAAGGGGGGCAATGATTCAAAAATAAAATGCTCAAAAGATTCCAAATTAGCAAATATACTTAATCATCATGCATTTCTTACCCTCCCTCAGACAAGACATCCAATTCTAAATCATATCAAAATACTATAACATAAAGTTACTTACTGTTAGGGCCTTGATAACATGTAAATTAGGTACATTAATGTTGGGATGTCTTGGAGCAAAGAAATCTTTCTTAGCAACCATGACTCCCTCTTTGAAGAGGTACTCGTAGATTGTAACTCTGTTCTTCTTGGGCATCAACATCCTAAAACAAAAACAAAGGTTCAGATCATGTTCTAAGTAGGCCTGAACTTTGACAAGAATGATTGATAAAGAATCATATCTAGCAAGGGTTTTCAACCATTTTCTCTAATACCCACTTCAGGACACTAATCGATGAAATAACGGGCTTATGCATCGACAACACATATGAATGGGACTCTGGAGGACAGTCTTATCAAGTAAAATTATCATATATAAATGTACGGCCTATCAAACTAATCGTCCATTTTCATGATGAACACTATTTCAGTAGTAGTCCCATGTCATTTTCAACGATCATTTCCGAGGTTTACATCTGCGAATCGGGCTAGATTTCGGGAAATTCTAATAAAATATTGTGTTACTTTGCAATCTGCTAATATATTTTGATAAATTTTAACGAAGAACTTGAAGATTTTAATGGATTTCTCAACATATAAAAAACTCACTTGGCTATATCAGTATGGCCAAACCGGAAAAGAACGAAACCTGCCGGTGCTCAACGAAATACACTTCCGGTTGTCGCGAGTGTAAACAAACCAGAGCTTTACACGTAAACTTATTGGAATAATGCCTGAAATAAAGCACAGATTTAGACAAAAACATGCCATAGCCATTGGTTTTATGTGTATTTTGATATGTCAACTCTTTGTACCGGTCCGAAGTCGGATCTTCAAAGAAAATGAGCTCAAATCTTATAGGTGAGTCAACAATTTTTGGATAGTAAGGAAGGGGTTGGGTAGACTTTGAAAGGACTGGTGCCAACACTTCATTGAAATAATGACGGATTTAAGGCTCTAGATGAGAAGTAAAAAATTGGTGACTAAAAGCACTGGCCATGGAACCTGCTGGTGAAGTGTCTGACCAGCTAGACTAAACCTAGTGACCTAGGAGTTGACTGATTAGTCTGAAACACTGTCAAATTTGCAAATTTTCATCTTTAAACTGACTAAAACATAATTAAACTAACAAGCATTTTTGAAATGAGTAATCCATATTTTGGTCCTAGGCTTGTGCTTTCTATGAGTACCTATTCTGGTATCCAGTTATAACGGTAACATGTCAAAACGGTAACAAATTATATTAGTTAAAACGGTAACAACTCCACCAAAACGGTAACAGATATTTTGGTGAATAAAAAAAATAAGACATTTCGTATAATTCTTTAATATAAACATACTTCTAATACGCACCTCGTCCGACAAAGAATAAGTTGACAAAACAGACACACCTTAATTTTTAGTGCTAAAACCGTT
Organism: Nipponacmea schrenckii; assembly: GCA_030562195.1. Taxonomy (NCBI): domain Eukaryota; kingdom Metazoa; phylum Mollusca; class Gastropoda; family Lottiidae; genus Nipponacmea; species Nipponacmea schrenckii. Next base: position 35,520,882 of record CM060201.1, read on the forward strand.
TATTCCAAGATAGTGTCGCTACCGTACTGAGGATTGTATGTAAACTATTTGTGTATTTAATTAATATGGGCTTTTGTTATCTGTAAAACAAAGCAGGTTTGATAAATAATCTCTGAACTGTCAGAAGTGTCCGAGGACCTCACGTAAACAGTGCATTCTTATTCTTATCATGACATGATTGTCGATATCTAGAACCTTGTGCTATTTCTTTATAGGGATAGAGTATCAGCTATGTTCCACCATGCTTATGATGCTTACCTTAAATACGCTTACCCCTACGATGAACTTCGACCTTTAACCTGTGATGGGCAAGACACCTGGGGCAGGTAATAAGTTCAACATTATAAATATTTATTACCTTTGACCCTGTTACATCTTTTTTAGGTCATCCTAATTTTTTAAAGAGGTTTTTTGACTTTATTTCTCTTATGGATTCAGTAAGTTGCAGATGGTCCTACCCCGTTTTCTATTAATTTATATCTATTCTGTTTTCAGCTATTCTCTAACCCTGGTGGACGCGTTAGATACGTTGATAGTGATGGGTAACGACACAGAATTTAGACGAATCGCCAACCTACTCATTGATAAATCACAAGATTTTTTTGATATTGATATAAATGTTTCAGTGTTTGAAACTAATATTAGAGGTAAGACCATGTATCTTTTCAGTCACAAAACACAGTTCCTTTTATGATAATGTCTAAAATATTTAAAGAAATGCTCAAAAAAATTTAAAGATGAAATGAAATAAATGGAGTTTTACATCCTCCTCTTGTGCACCTTATGATAATGTCTAATATGTTAAAAGTTTAGAAATAAAATTCAATGTAGTTTTGCATCCTACTCTTCTGTGCTAATGAAGATGGGCAATGCCATGCAGTTTGCAATAAGGGAAATTTTGCCAGGAAAGCAGCATCAGCCTACTTTTTTAGGAAAAGCCAAGTTATTAGATCATGTAAGGAATTCTGAAATTAATCACAATATATATTTTCTTGTAGTGGTAGGAGGCTTACTGTCAGCCCATCTTTTTATGAAAAGGGCTGGAATGACCCTGGAACCGGGCTGGCCATGTTCTGGGCCGTTATTACGTATGGCAGAAACAGTTGCTAGAAAAATACTACCAGGTTGGTACCTTCGGCAAATGTTTTGGTGCTCATTATCTCCTACATTGCCTAAATGGCCAAGTCAATAGCCCTATAAAATTGAATGAAGTTTTAGACCGTGTGATTTTGAAGTGCGTTAACTGCTGCATTGTTCGCTCTCATCTTTTGTCAATTCTTAACACATTTGATTAATGTATAGCTTATTCATTGGACACAGTATTGACTGGTCAATACAAGCAAGTCAATGACCCAATAGAAGACCTTATTCATGCGTCAGCCATATTGAATTTCCTCACTATTGATTGGGTGTTTGGGGTTGTGACGTTATATTTTCTGTGACACATTCATATGACATTGTCATCTAGTCATTTGTGTTAGGAAACTTACCTTCATATCATAAAAATGAGGAGTAAATAGGCTTTATTGAAGCCTTTCTTAATTTGAGTTGTGATATAATTTTTACTAAATTTTATAATTTATAGATTCTCTGAAATTTGTGTTTTCCAGCATTTGACACACCAACTGGTATGCCATACGGTACAGTGAATCTACGAAAAGGAGTTCCACCGGGGGAGACAACTATAACTTGTACAGCTGGAGTGGGCACGTTCCTGATAGAGTTTGGTACCCTCAGTCGATTAGTTGGTGACCCTATTTTTGAGAAAGTTGCCATTAGAGCTATGAGGTCATTGTGGGAAAATAGGTCAACGTTAGGAATGGTAAGATTTTAATCTTTTCAGCAAGTTTTACATTGGCTTGCTTACCTCCAGGACTGGAGCCTGTTTCACAAAAACTTAACTTAGAATGATTTTAGTGTTCCAAAATCAGATGGGTCAACACTAAAATTGGTTTATAACGAATTTACTGTATTTCTTAAAATTTGATTGTATCTTTGTTAAAATTGTGTGAAACATTCAAGAACTAAGAAAATCTTGTGATGAATATTTGCCTTAATGAGGAATTATAATTATAACATTTGATGTCACTTTCTCTTGTATATCATAATCAGTTTTTTTTCAAAAAGATTTATTTAACTTCCATCTTTTATCTAACAATGTTTTTTTGTAAGATTTTTACAATGATCAGAGATTTGATATTATATAAGAAATTTCCATTTTAGGGAAAAACAATACCAAATATATACTATTGTCCTGTTGATCAATGTTTCAGCTAAATACCTTCTTCATAGTCTATAATGATATTATCATAAATGGTTTATCAGTTTCTTGAAAGTAAAAATCAGGAAGTTTCTGACTTGTAATGTGACCTTCTCTGTTGACTTTTGCGTATTTTCTTATTTGTACTGGCTGTATTTTGTATGACGTGATCATTGCTTTAACTTTAGATTGGTAACCATGTTGACGTAGCAACAGGAAAATGGACAGCATTGGATTCTGGGATTGGTGGTGGAATTGATTCGTATTTTGAATATTTGGTGAAAGGTTCGGTGATGTTTAATATACCAGAATTACAGGAGATGTTTAGAGGTAAGTCTTGACATATAACAAATTTTGTTTTCATAAACTGTGAAATCGAATTTATCGTGGAGTTTGTGGGTTATCGCAAAGGGTTTGGTTTCAAAAAAATCTTCAGTGATGCAGTTTGACATGTAAAAGTGTAGTTGTTTGTATGGACAATAAACCAAGGCCCTGTGTACTACAGGCTGTGTATGTTAAAGATCCCTCGACAGTTGGAAATCACAAAAGGAGTAGTAGGCTGTTCTGGCATTTCTCTCATTGAACCCTGACCCTATTGTTGTAACACTATATATAGAATTCAGATTTTAAGCTTAAGATTTATTATCACAAATAGCACAATAAACAGACCTATTTCGATTCCTTTTCTTAACCTTGTCTTGTCAGGAATGATATGAAAAGTTGTTGATATTTAAGAATTTATTTACATTGATTGATGAAAACATATACATAATGAATGGACAAGGTACCACGTCGGTGAACAAACTCAAAATTATCTATGTCCAAAGCACGGACCTCAGTCCTACATGCACTCTGTCCTATATTTGGGATTCAGCCAAGTTAACATGATAAATAATTTGATTGTAGAATATGAGAAGGTATTGATACAACATACGAAACGAGATGACTGGTATATGTGGGCCAATATGAAGAAAGGGGGAATAACTCTACCTGTATTTACATCGTTGGATGCTTACTGGCCTGGTATTCAGGTATGTTTTTCAATAACCATCCCACATGTCTATGAGACACTTATAGATCTTATTGGCATCATTACAATTTACAGTTCAGTTCCTGTGATTCTAGAGAAATATTTGCCAGGAATCATAGAAGCAAGAAATTTTGTTAAGGTAATAGTATACCCTGTATATAAGAACCCTCTTTATATATAATATACCAGTATTTTGTTGTGTGAAGGGAGCTGTGGTGGCTCAGATGCTTGCTTGCTTACCTGAAGGTCCACGGTTCATTTCAAGGTTGTGATGAACTTTCGGATTTTTCAGCCCAATTTCTTATCGTCAGTGATGCAGGTTGAAGGGACTGAAATAGAAAAAGTTTCTAGTCACTCAGATGGGACAATAAGCCGAGGCCTTGTATGCTACCAGCTGTCCAAGTTAAAGATCCCTCGAACAGTTGGAAATCGCAAAATGTGTAAGGTTATGCCACTGTTCTTGCAAAATTGCCCTCATTTCACACTGCATGGCATTGCCCGTCCTCATTAGCCCATAAGGTGCAGAAGAGTAGGACGTAAAACTCCATTCATTTCATTTCTGTTGTGTGAAGAGTCACACAGAAAGAATTTTATTATGGCGTGATTTTAATTCTGATAGATAATATTATTATTATATTTAGAAAACTAAATATTTGATATTTATTACAGTGTATGTTAGGGGATGTAGAAGAAGGAATGAAAACCATCCATAATTTCCACCAGGTGGCCAAACAGTATGGTTTTACACCTGAGTTTTATAATATACCAAAAGCTGAGGTCCATCAACAACGTGCTGGATACCCCCTCAGACCAGGTATGAATATTGTCCTCATCCCTCAGGCCTGGTGTCATACACATGTCAAAAACTATAACGTTTTGCCACCGTGCTTCCCTTTGAAGGTAATCCTCGTAGTAGGGACCATGGTAATAAATTCAGGTGATGTCACATGATTTTAAATCAGCCAATCAACACATTCACAAATTAACAGTTTTTTTCCTCAGGAAATACGAATGCATGCTGGAACTTGATTATATATTATTATGTCAACTACCATTTTAAGAAAATTGTCATTTGGATTGGTTAAAATTCACATACTTATATTAGATTATTGGGATAAAGTTAGTCCGAAAGTTGCTGACTCTATTCCCAGCCTCTGATAGATATTTGGACTGATAAGATCTCCTCCAGCCAAATCTGTCCAAATAGATATAAGAGGCTGGGAATAAAATAAGCCACAGTTTCTACTTTATTGTCTGCTCTCTCTCTGTGATACTTGGTTACTTTTATAGCTAGATACCTTTTCACCTCTCTCTTCACGCACTGATAGAAGGGCATATGATGGGAAAATGCAAAAATGCTTAACTATTCGGATTTCACAGTGGGAATTGAAATAGAAAGAAAATTTTTTACCTTATCGCACACTGCATGACTTGATTTTTTCATTGTAATTTGGTGCTGAAAGTTAAAATATTGACTGTCAGAAACTTGTATGATTTTGTGTATTATAGAGTTGGTAGAGAGTGCTGTGTACCTATATCAAGCTACGAAAGATCCGTATCTGATAGAAATAGGAATAGATTTATTAGAGGCGGTAGAACATAGTTCTAGAACTAACTGTGGTTACGCTACGGTAAGCTAACATTCTATGGTAATACAATTTATTAGTATTCATTCTGAAATGAAGCAGTTGCTTCCCCTGATTGATTCTTGTCAAAAGAGAAAGACTCGTTTGATAACATTAGTCTTACGTTTGATCATGGAATGAAGCCTATAGGGTACTCTTGACATCGGTAATAACTTCCTGTGGTTATGCTACAGTAAGTTTCTTTCCTGTTATTTGGAATAACGGCTTTTCTTTAATACAAATAACATGAAGGTTACTCTGATGATTCTAGAAAGGTTGACAGTAATATTGAATCTTGGGTTTTGGTCAATAGGCCAGGTTTATTGTACTGTGCAAGATTGTAGAGTTCTCGAGGCTATGACAGCACTATACTATATAGGCTTTAGATATACAATTATATTTAAAGGATAATAGTTGACTAACATGGCGGCTATCTCATTCCCAACCCATAATGCACTAGTCCCATAATGCACTAGTTGTGATTTTATTAAAAGTGATTAGCTCGATGAACCTTATTTTAATATACATTATCCACCTGAAGTATTTGTAAATATAGGCCCTCCATTATTAAAAAATGCAATATTTTACCTTATTCTGTCTTTTTGTTTTATTTTACCTGATTTGATATCTTTTTCCTTCTTGCTCTTTTCAGATTAAAGATGTACGAGATCACAGGCTGGACAACAGGATGGAGTCGTTTTTCCTGGCAGAGACAACTAAATATCTTTATTTACTGTTTGATCCTGACAACTTCATTCATAATAATGGAGCAAAAGGCACAGTTATCCAGACTCCTAGCGGTGAATGTGTTATTGACACTGGAGCGTATATTTTTAACACGGAAGCTCATCCTATAGACATGGCCGCCGTTCATTGTTGTAGTGCTGCCAAAAAAGAAGAGGATCGCATGTTGCAAAATTTTCATGATAACTTGAATCTGTTTGAACTTTTTGAAATAACGGACGAAATAGATGATTTAATTCAAGGAGAAAAATTAAATCGCAAACAAAAAAAGAAAATTGAGGTATCGCCAAAACAAGATGACGCGCCAACTTTAAATGTCAATTTAACCAAACCTGTCGCGAGCCTCGAAAATTTTACTGACAATGTGAATAGGTCGCGAACAGTGAAAACTTTCAAAGAATTTTTAACTATTGTAGAAAAAGCTGGACTGAATTTAAATCTAAATATGAAACAAGTTGAAAAACTTTATGAAAAATATCAGAGTGGTAATTTCAAATTGGACAATGATACAATCACAGAAATTCAAACAGTCGTAAACTCAAGCATGAGGGAGGAGCGAAAAGTGGATGATGAATCTACGCCAGACTTTAAAGCACATAAAACACGACGGAAACCCTCAATAAATCTGGCACAACAAATAATTAATTTATTCACCAATAAAAATACAGAAAACATGACTCCTCTTAGTGCCCCCTAGTGTGAATAATTTATATAAAACACTGCGGAACTATTCTATAGACTATACAACCAAGCCTGAATTATTACGATGCGATGCTCTTCCATTTCATATGAAGTTGTCAGTAATGGGAGAGATGTTTGCTGATGAAGATTAGGGACTTTATTTTTGAACATTTTGGTATTTGCTTTTTTAGTCTCCAGCATTGTGAGGTTGTTCTAATTCTTACAGAAATTGTCTGAAACTTTCGTTAATCAAAATGTGGAAAGTGTTTGGAGCATGAAATGAAGTGATGATGATTAAATTCATATTGTCTGTTTTGAAGGTTATGGGCTTTTTTTAAAAAGTTATTGATATTTGTAATCAAAATGTGGAAAGTATGGGCTATGTTTTAAAAGTATTGGCTATGTTTTAAAGGCATAGGCTATGTTTTGAAAGTATGGGCTATGTTTTAAAGGCATGGGCTATGTTTTAAAGCCATAGGCTATGTTTTAAAAGCATGTGCTGTGTTTTGAAAGCATGAGCTATGTTTTAAAGGCATGGGCTATGTTTTAAAAGCATGTGCTGTGTTTTGAAAGCATAGGCTATGTTTTAAAGCATATGCTATGTTTTAAAGGCATAGGCTATGTTTTAAAGGCATGGGCTATGTTTTAAAAGCATGCGCTATGTTTTAAAGGCATGAGCTATGTTTTGAAAGCATGAGCTATGTTTTGAAAGCATAGTCTAGATATTAAAGGTATGGGCTAGGTTCTACAAGAGTGGTCTAGGTTCTGATAGCATGTGCTAGGTTCTACTTGCTATAGAGTATTGTAGTATGATAAGTTTTGGCTCATACTTGGTAATGGGAATTGGCTAGAAATTATTCAATATCTGTGATTGTGCTACTGTATGTTATGATAGAGTGGATGTATGTTTGGAGCTTGATTATAAATGATTATTTAAATTAGACCAATAATGATTGTTTGTTGATTTCAGTATCAATAAAATTGTATATATATAAATTAATATGGTTTAAATGTTAAACACAATGAATTCAGAATGGTTGTAATACACATACATGTACTAAGTTAATGGTCACCCCTATATATATAGTCTAAAGTCTTGGATATTTACTTATTTTAAAAGATTTTCTTCACTGACGACATACTTCTGTTACTAAGACCCTTATATTAACTCCCTTACTGATAAACAAACTGGTTCACTTAATTCAAGGCAAACAAAACAAAATTGTATATTTTTCTGAACTAATATAAAGCCTAGATTGATAATATAGATAAAAAGACTGCCAGTCATGACTGGCATGACCTGCATATAGGACCAAATCACCAGCCCTGATTGATATACACTTGACTAAATGATGACAATTCATAAATTAATATTGCTAATCAACTAAATTATTGCTTACTAGTTGCTATGGAGAGCTTAACAGTTGTTAAAACTATTATTCAGCCTCTAGTTTCTTCTTCAGTTTAGGCTAATGAGAAGTTGCCATGCCATGCAGTGTGAAATGAGGAAAATTTGGTAATAACAGAAGCAATGACATTATTATCTATAGTCCCGATTGTCTAGGCTCTTTAAAACATGATATATAGCATGTGTAGGTTAGGGTATAGTTTAATCTCCTATCCATGACTTGGCACTTTTACTAATTATTTTAAAGTGCATTTGAATATTAGCTTCAAAACATAATATATAAGTAGTCTCAATTAAGGCCCTTCAGTAATGGAAATAATGTTTCACCAATAAACACACTTCCCTCTTGTAAGTTTTATGTGAACCTTTAAAAAGGTTCGTTGGAATTTATCAAAACAATGTCAATATAATGTGCAATAAGAGAAATTTTGTAATGACAGAAGCAATAGAATTCTAGAATGAAAGTCACATGGCACCTAGAACTTGGTTAATTTCTTCTAATGACATTTTTGACTATGTAAGCCTCACTGATAATGACAAAGAATATTAAAACTCAAAAACAAATTTACAAGAAGTATAATACAGATATTTATTGAATACATTTTATAATCTACATAACAATTGATAATACATAATACATACTTTTATTGTCACAATACAATTTTATTACATTCAAAACAATAGGAATGTCAACTTTTTCATCACCTTATTAGGTCATTTAGACAATTCAAAAATAATTTACATATCTCACAGTCAGAGCAAATATATAACAATAGATAGTGTAGGGTTCAAAAGAGTCTGGGGCAGTGTTTATAAGATTTTGGGTCAAACACTTATATTTTGGCGGCTGTGATAAAAGGATTTTCTCCCCTTTGAAAATTTTGGGTTCCATATGGAAACATTCCTATCCCTAATTGCTATTTTTTTAACTATTGAAATTACAGACTAGATTCATTTTAACACATTGCTGTATCTACAATATATATGGGCAGGGGCGTGATCATTCTGACTGAGGGGGTGTAATATCTAAATTCTTTATCGGTGACCCCCCCCCCCCCTTCAGAGAAAACAGTTTTAAAGACAACCATTTAAATTAAACAGTTGACTGATAAAATCATAATCTACACATCTCACTTCTTGATTTTACAAGCGGCTCCATCCATGACTGACCAATTCTGCGTTTTACCAACAGGTTCAGCAAAAGAGTTGCACCACCCCTTGTACGCTACGCCCCTAAATATGGGACAATTACACGATTGGTTTTCAGAATATACTACTGAAACTTAATAACCCTGGGAGATATCCACACATTATAAAGATAAACGTATATAAATATAAACATATATACTTGGTGCTAAATAAATACATATAATATTTTCTATAACCATGGAGACAAAATACCAGGATTTCCCTCAATATAATTATTAAAAAGAATTTAGATATATAGTTATACATAATATTACATGATCAAACAAACATTCTTTATCAGAGGTAACATTTCCCTCAAAATAACACTTGATTTTATATATCACTCTTGTAAACACCATTTTACTTGAATGGAATAACCATGGAGATATCAAATTTATGACAAATTTACATTCAAGCTATAAATGTCCTTGAAATGCATTCAATGGCAATAGAAAATGGAATAAATGGAGTTTTACATCCTACTCTTCTGCACCGTATGGGCTAATGAAGACAATGCCATGCAGTGTGCAATGATGCAATTTCAACAAGGAAGGTGACATTGAGTTACTCTTCTGCACCTAATACGCGAAGACAGACAAAAGCAAGAGAACCTTTACAATATCTTTACGAATGTGTGTGTTATGTTAAAGAAAATGACTTTAAGATAAAATATTCCATATATACACAAATTGCACCTCTCATTCAACTATCTAGTAACATAAACATAGAATTAGCAAATTGTCATTTCAATGATTACAGACAGCAATACAGACATGATGATGATAGACAGTATTAAGCAATACAATAAAATAAATAATTATTGTATTGTTTGATAAAGATTGCTGTATGTGAATTGAAACGTTGTTTAAATTAAAGAGAAGTAGTATATCCCTAATAGTGGACTTATTTATCTAATGTTCTATCTTCTTCTAAATGTCATTTAAACAATATACAGTCAAGATATCTAATAAATATAATTTGATATTTCTAACTTAATAATATTTTTATGATAGTTTTGTTCATAATGTTCTAGTAAGTTGTTATCAGGGCAATAAACGCAGTGATTTTCAAATAACAAATTATAACTTTGGTACACTTTAGAATTAGATCCCTAAAACTGCCTCTGTCAGTCCTGTTGAAGCCATGGTGGAAAAAGCAACTTAATGCTGGACTTAAATCAACTTTTGTATTATTTTTTAGTGGATGAGAAATCTGTTAGACTTCGGTTTTGCAGTCTTCAACTCAAGTGAAGACAGTTGAAGTTTCAGCCAAATCAGTCACAGTTATTTTTTTGAAAATTGAAAATCACCTTGTTTACGACCACCTTTTAATAATAAATGTTTATTTGCTAAGAGAGTTTTTCTCGATCTATGAAGCGCTACTAGCCATGACAGCGTTTGAGGTTTGTAAAATGGCTACAATTAATCCAAAAAGTCCAATAGCACTACCGAAAATTTCAATAATCAAAATCTTCACAAATAAGGAACCATTTGCAGCATCAGCCAACGCAGCCCCAGATCCCACTATTCCAACACATATTCCACATGCTAAATTGGTAATTCCAACTGTCAGACCTGCCCCAAACATCATAAATCCGGCACCATAATTTTGGTAAACTTTTGCTGGATCGTCGAACTGCGTAAGATCAAAATAGACCAAGTTGGTACTGATGACGATAGCCATTATGATTCCGTAGATGGCTACAGCTTCGCAGAAAATGATACTGATCAAATTTTTGGTCTTGATGCGTGGGGCCTTGACTCCTCCCCCAGAAATACTCGTTCCTGTGGTGTAAATGCCCCAAGCTGCTCCCACTACAGATAAAGAAATGGCGAATCCAACACCTATCAATGCCCACATATAAGGAGAAGTGGATTGCAGAAACCATCCAATGTCAAACCTTGAACCTCGGCCGGTTAGATTGTAGTACAGACCAATAATGATCAAAACTGCAATAACAATTCCATAAAGACTTTGGTAAACGATGCCGGGCTGACCCCCAACAACTTTAGTCGGTTCCTTATCCATTTTTAAAGTCGAAATCTTGTTTCAATTCACAGGATTTCCTATTTTGATCAGTCACAACCTTATGTCACTATCTTCTTGTCATGTGACATGAATTATGAATAGACTCTATTTACCAGACTCCTATTGAAACAAGTGCGCGGTCTGGACAATCTAAGCTTTCACTTCAAGGCGTTTTTATCACAAAAAGGAAGTTATCACATCGGCTCTTGTGAACCACAATTAAAAGGGAATTGTGAAGTCATAATCAGAATCAAGACCCTTTCTTCGCAAAGGAGGCAATGATTGTAGTAGATAAGCATCTAGGCTTTACAGTGCTCTAGTCTCGGGCACAGTTATATATTTTGAGGAGTACTTCAAAATCAATATTTCGACGTGTCGATTTCCTTAATGTTTAATCCGACAATTATTTCGCCTCTGATTTTTTTCATTGATCTAGAATCACCACGTGACATATACATTGGATTCTGGGATATCAATGTCTGATCACAGAAAATGAAAAAGTTTTCATGGACAAAATGAATAAAATACGGTAATAAGTTAATAGGGTGAGTTAAGGACGTGTTTCTAATGTCGTTAGGAAGATTACTATCTAGTGAAAAGAAATTTCGTTTGATTTTTATGTCGATTTTGCCCGATTTTTTGCGAAAATTTCACACAGGACGTTCGATGTTACTAAAAATAGAAATTTTACTGCTTCTGGGTCGGGTCTGTTTTAATATTTTGTCAGCCCCACCTTAAACCCCTATTTATTTATCGGGTCATTATTGGTACAACATGGAACTGATAGATTAAAGAATGTAAAATATATTTATCTGGCCCCAGAGTCCTATTAGCAAAGTTCCAATATTCGCCATAATATGTCTGCAAGCGGGCATGTAGCCCAGGGGGTTTCAAATACAGAAAACCATGTCAGGAGCCCACTGGGTCCCTAACATACAATTTCTTTGGGCCCGGTAAAGTTTTTAAGGGCCCAGAAATAAACTAGCCATGTTAGATTTTAAAAAGAATTTCTAGAAAATTCACGAAGATTAGAAAACGGTAGTAAAATATTTTATGTAATGATAAGATCTACAATGGGAAAATCAAATCCACCGATTTTTCTTTTCGTAACCATAATTTTCAAAGGACCTACCGTTTTCAATGTTAAAATTCTTTACCATAAATCAATAAATTATTCTTCAATTGTATTTTAAATGCCAGTGACACGGTCGTTCAGGCTCCGCACAGGTTACAGTGATAAAGAACATCGAGAACAAACGTTCTTTCGCGATTCTCTTGTCAAGCAACACTACTACCAAATTCAAATAGAATCACATATGGTTTTGTGTATAATGATAAATAAATATGTCTTTAAAACTTCCTGCCGCGTCCACTGCATTACAAAATTCGCCTTAGTGGGGAGAAAAGATAAAATATATCATGAACACGACTATTTATTTGATTAGTTTACTATAAATAGATCTCGAACAGCTGAGACTGATTTTTTAATCTTCTGTCATTTGTTTTCGTTTTTGACCATAGACATGTTCTTGACAATCGAGTCTGTTAACATGTACTGGAAGAGTAAAAAAATGAGATGATTCGTTACATTACTAGTTTGGGATAGTTTATAAAAGTAAAATCATAAACATCACACTTGATATAACGTGTTATTTATTTATATATGTGAAGGGGGTAGTGGTGTTGGTCGCGCATGACCCCTTTTTCTGTAGAAATATTCCGTTTACGAGAAACTGATTACCAGAACAAAATGACTCGTAGTTATGACAATAAAAATGGCGTTTTTAGACAAATCTCGCACAAACTGTTGAAATTATCTGATTTTTAAAATGGCATTGTTAGACAAATCTTGCACAAACTGTTGAAATTATCTGATATTTAAAATGGCATTGTTAGACAAATCTCGCACAAACTGTTGGAAATATCTGATTTTAAAGCATGGTAACCTATTAGGTTACGATTCAGGAAGTCGAAAGAATTCATATAACCTGTTTTTAGTTTACCACCCCTTATTTCGGGGGGTGCGCGTTAATCTAATCGTGTAATAATATTATCATTGCCTGATTAATCGATCCCCGATTAAGATGATAATTTGATCCATTTTTCACCCTATAATTTGTTTTTATAACATCGTCCGATGCACTCTACTTTGGCTTTTTATAATTAATTTTACGGAAGCCTTAATTTTACCAAAAAAGAAATTTGAAGTCTTTGCAATATTTAATCATAATCATCAATTCTATTAGATTTAAAAATAACAAAAACATCGTTTCGAAATTGTTTTGTATGATAGAGTTTCATGCATGACTAAAAGTCTAAATTTAATATTATCTCAAACGTTTCATAACATCTTTTTAAAATTTGACGTTAGCCTGTAAATTATCTATTGCAAGCAGAACGGGCTACTTTCGATATCAAAATTGTTAAAAATCAAAATGGAAACGGCAAATTCAGTTAAAAAAATATATTGATTTTTCTCCCAATCTCCCGATTTTTTTCATGACCTGTACTCATGTATGAACGAATAACAAAAGTAGACCTTTTCCAAATCCAATGACAGTTATGTGAAAGGTTAAAACAATTTTGTTTTGTGATAAATGTACAGCAAGCATAAAATTCCATTATAAGCAAAAGTAGTCCAAAAAGAAGGTTGCCACTACCAGGGCAACCATTACCAGGAGTGGTGCAAAAAGGGAATTTACCTATTTACAATCTCTGTAATAACAATAAGTAGGTGTTAATAAATCTGAAGCTGTTTTTCACAATTACCGTAGTTGTTCACAAGTAGTTGAACGTCATTTAACAGTTTTGGTATTGCTCATGTAGGTGAGGCATCCAGTTAAAACGAACATTATGTGAAATGGTATCTACATGGATTTACTTTGTTAGTTTTCAGTTCCCTTTGATTTGTAAGTTTAAATATTGGTTAGGATTAGTGAATCAATTCAGTAATCACATTGAAATGTTTTATCAGATAACAGTTTTTTGTTAGGAAAGTCAAAAGTTTTCTGAGAATTTCCATTATTTCTATGAGTTAAGAAAATTGGAATAGCAGCTTGAAAATAGTACTGTTACTATGGAATATCTTAGCGTTAAAATAAATAGTGACATAAGCCAACATTATCTTTTAAAAATTAGTTTTATAGTGGGCAGCAAAATTAGTTTAGTTTTTTGCGATTTTCAACAGCCTGTAGAACCCAGAGCCAGAGTTTATTGGCCCACTTAAAGACTAGATGCTAATCCCCCCAATCTTCATTACTGACAGAAGAAAAAGGGTTCCACTAGACCTTTGCCAGGATTAAACCCTGAGCAAGCATCTAACTCACTGAGCTATGTATACCCTATGTTTCAAGAAAGTTAAAATATTTTTCAATCTATTTCAGAATCAAAGATAAAAGCCCAGAAAGAAAGATGAATTGGTGTTTCTGTTTGACGTTTCTCGTATTTTTTTGTGTGTATCAAATATTGGGAGCAGAGGAGGACATTTGTCAGGAGGGTCAGTATTATGAAAAAGCAGCACGTAGTTGTCAGAATTGTACAAAATGTCCGAAAAACCTAATTATACGAAGTGATTGTACAAATTTATCCAACACTGTTTGTGGTCATTTCAAAGAGTTTGACAGTTTCCGTAATGAAATCCCGTATGATGCCCAAGAGGAGATAACTGTAGTGGAAGATACTCCCAATGTTCCTGATATTTTTCAACGTAATTATAATCCACGTATTATTAAAGAAGTCCCAACTACCAGTTCTGAAGATAAATACTGGAAAAATTTAGCTTTTGCTTTGATTGGAGTTTTATGTGTCTTGATAATTGCGGCTACAATGGTGGTCTGGTACGCTTGCCGGAAACTACATGCGTCTGTTCAGATCAAACACCCGGAATATGACGATACAGGTATGTTTATTTAAATTATAGTGTGTCTTAGCATGAACATAAAATTCTCCTGGTGTCGTAAAGTAAAGAATCCCTGTAAAATCTGAAAAACTCAAATAACTAAATCATTATTGAACAAACTCTTAATTATTCAAAACTGCTATTTCCTTTGCTTTCTCATTTTAACTTATAAATTAGGAAAGGTGATAATTTTTATTAGTGAAGTTTATGAATGAAATAAGGATGTCGTTTGATTTTATCACTTAGTACAGGCATTGTTAAAGGGTATCAGGCCTCACCTTAAAGCTATTTATTACTATTAAATAACATCTATACCAAATGTTGGATGCTTACAAATGGAATAACATTCTGTGTAAAAAATTCCCTTTCATCACCTTCCTGAAGTTATCACTTTGATCATTCGTTTATCTTGTAAATCTCTCCAGAAGTAGATATAGGAGATGAAAATCCAGATTGGTTTATTTATAATCTTAAAGCCTTTATTTTAATGGTTGTTCGTATTTTCAGATGATCCTGATAATGGTTATGTTGTAATTAGATCTATACGACATACAGTGCCACCTAGCAACCAACCCTTATCACAAACTCGTATAAACAATACAAACTATCAGTTGCTACAGCAACAACAACGATTAATACGTCCATATCGACCTAAACGTAGATTATTAAATGAATATGCTGATGATGTGTTTGAATCGGATGATAGCGGTGGATCGCGAGCCAGTAGGAGGATCTTATGTTCGATTCCAGAACAGAACGATGAATCGACGTCACCCAGAGAATCAGTGACGTCACCCGAAAAACAACCCATGGTTTAATAATCAACGTCATTCTTCAGCTTTCATTTTTATTTAGTCATCATCTTTTCATTGTCGTGTATTTCATGCACAAATTTTTTTTTGCAATTTAATGTGTCAAAGTTCGAAAAAGGTCTGAATGAAGTTTTCAGTTTAAGTAGGGCATAGTTACTATGCACATGCAATCTATTTTTAAACAAACTGCTTGATGACCATGGTATTTTTATGTCTCAAATTGTAGGAAGTTAAGGCAAAGGATGTGAAACTCATTCATTTTAAGTAGGTCATTGTAATTGATGCACATGTATTTTGCTACTATATGTTATGTTGTTCAGGATGCACATGCATTTGGCCACTATGTGTTAATGTATAATATATGGACCATTATAGATGAGATTATTTAAAGTTATGTAGATCTGTGTCTATGGCTAGTCAAAAAGATGTAACACTCCACTAAATCTTCTCTACTACATTTTTTAAAAAAGTTTTAATGATGTATGTGACTAAAGAAGTTCTATATTTGTGCCATGTTTAAAAAAACATAAAGGTATCCTAATTCTTAGAATGATCAAAAAAATTGAAATTTTTAACTTGGCCAATTGATTTTTGTTCATCAGTGAACTACAATAAAACCTACGCACATGGCATTGATGGTAAGCTCAACTGATGAATATAGACTTCTATTGACCAACTTTAAGACTTTAAATTTTATGTCCATAATAAGAGTTAATGTCCTTTTAAATGCTGCATATTTATATTCTAATTTGTGCAGATCTAAGATATTAAAATCCCAACAAGTTTTCATATTTTAAAATCTTCTTCTTTATATATAATATCAATGCAATGACTGAACAAATTAAGCCATCTTGAAAATCACATTTTTGCAGAATCTCATATAAAATGGTTTTAAGTTTTCAGTTGCCAAAATTTTATGTCCATTCTAAGAGGAAGTATTCCTATATTATTTGTTTGGTTTTTAGATATTTTATTGTCATTTTGCTTTTATTTTCATTCGTGTTTTAGTGTAGCCATCTTGTCCTGCTGCCACATCCATCTTGTATTTATAAAGCATGTTACCATATTTATGAATCAGATAATCAAAGATATTTGCAAAAAAAGAAAAAATCATTTTTGTAATTTATGTCTTTTTTGCTCGGGTTTGGACCTGTCTTGAAGGGGGTGGGCTTTTTTTCTTGTCTTGAAGGGGGTGGGCTTGTCTTGTCTGGAGGGGTGGGCTTGTCGTGTCTTGAAGGGGTGGGCTTGTCTTGAAGGTGTGGAGGTACGCAAAGAGCCCCAGTTAAAAATAATAATTCTTAAATTTTAATTCTGCAGTGATACTGATGTTAAAATAGAATCTGATAGGTTGAATAAATCTGAAAAAATTGAAACCATTTACCAGACACCAAATTCTCGAAGCGATAGCGCTTAGGATTTTCTGGATACAATGGTAAAGGATAATACTCTAGGATATCCTAGAACCAGTGTTAGAAGTTAGACCCTAGGATATCCTAGCACCAGTGTTAAAAGATAGTACTCTAGGATATCCTAGAACCAGTGTTAGAAGTTAGACCCTAGGATATCCTAGCACTAAGATCACTTTGAAAAATCATAATGTCTTAAGATATTATGAACGTCCTGCCATATTGGAAAACGGTTCGGCTTGATAATCAAAGAGTTATCCTTCCCATCGTGCAATAGCGGTCATCTATATAAATAGACTACAACACATTAGACTTTGTCAACAGGACACACAATTTTCAGACTGACTGGAGACCAGCTGCGTACAGCACATAAAAAGATAGCTTGCCAGGCAAGGTAACATACGCCCACTGGCAGCATTGAATTTGAAAAATAAATTGAGCAATGGCTCAAAAACATTCACTAAATGGATATTGAAGTCAAGGGCAAAAACTCAAAAACGGTTCATTGAAAAACTGTCAAATTCACACTTGACTGAGGTCTAATCAATTCCAATGCCCCCACCAAGTTTCATGAAAATCCTCTGAAAATTGGAGTCTCTACAGTGTCCACAAACAATTGTTGACAGACGGATGAGAAACAGTACATTCGAAATTCCAAGTTCCAGAATTCCAGGAATTTTTTTCAGAATCATATCAAAATCAATAGGGGTCTTCCTTGGATGGTAATAAACAAATATACCAAGTTACAAAAAGATTCATAAAGAAATGGAGTCTCTACAGTGTCCACAAGCTTTTGTTTACAAACAGAACAATTTGAAATTCAAATCCAAGAATTCCAGGAATTTTTTTCGGAATCATACCAAAATCAATAGGGGTCTTCATTGAATGATAATAAACATGTATACCAAGTTTCAAGAAAATCCAATGAAACCTGTAGTCTCCACAGTGTCCACAAACAATTGTTGACAGACGGATGAGAAACAGTACATTCGAAATTCCAAGTTCCAGAATTCCAGGAATTTTTTTCAGAATCATATCAAAATCAATAGGGGTCTTCCTTGGATGGTAATAAACAAATATACCAAGTTACAAAAAGATTCATAAAGAAATGGAGTCTCTACAGTGTCCACAAGCTTTTGTTTACAAACAGAACAATTTGAAATTCAAAGTCCAAGAATTCCAGGAATTTTTTTCGGAATCATACCAAAATCGATAGGGTTCTTCCTTGAGTGATTATAAACAAGTATACCAAGTTTCAAGAAATTCCAATAAAAACTGTAGTCTCTACAGTGTCCACAAACAATTGTTGACAGACGGACCGACGGAATTTGAAATTCAAAGTTCAAGAATTCCAGGAATTTTTTTCGGAATCATACCAAAATCGATAGGGGTCTTCGTTGAATGGTAATAAACATGTATACCAAGTTTCAAGAAGATCCAATAAAAACTGTAGTCTCTACAGTGTCCACAAACAATTGTTGACAGACGGATGAGAAACAGTACATTCGAAATTCCAAGTTCCAGAATTCCAGGAATTTTTTTCAGAATCATATCAAAATCAATAGGGGTCTTCCTTGGATGGTAATAAACAAATATACCAAGTTACAAAAAGATTCATAAAGAAATGGAGTCTCTACAGTGTCCACAAGCTTTTGTTTACAAACAGAACAATTTGAAATTCAAAGTCCAAGAATTCCAGGAATTTTTTTCGAAATCATACCAAAATCGATAGGGTTCTTCCTTGAGTGATTATAAACAAGTATACCAAGTTTCAAGAAATTCCAATAAAAACTGTAGTCTCTACAGTGTCCACAAACAATTGTTGACAGACGGACCAACGGACCAACGGACCGACGGACAGGGGCGACAACAATATACGTCCACATTTCTATGTGGGCGTAAAAAAAATGAAATTTTTTTGATTGAGGTATATTTCAAGGTATTTTGCGATTTTCTTAGAGCTTGAGTATTTCTGAGGACTGTTTAAATGTAACAAAGGCCCAAAACGACCCCTAAAAATAAAGCCTGGGCCCCTTTAATATAGCAGGGCATCAACTAGACTGACAAATCTGGCGCTACCCAATTCCTTCGATGCAAGGAGCTTAATGCCAAGGAGCTTAATGCTTTGATGTAATATTAGAAACTGGGCATACGAATCGTGTTATCTTTGGATATAAAGCCAGACATGTAATGTTGATTGACATGAGAGCATATAATCAAACCATTCGGTTAAATAATGTTAGTTATTGTAATCCACAAGAGTTATTTTAATATGTCTAACATCTTTTTTAAATACCATTAAAAAATAACACGACAGTTTCCCCCAAACCTATTTTTGCATCAGTAGTTTTTGAGAGTTTTCACCATGACAAAAAGCCCAAAATGGATGAACTGTTGGTATCTATATAAAGCTAAACTGGGTTCATTTGAAAAAGCTAACCAATTAAAGATTATGTCCGATAATAGAAAAGCTTTTAAAATAGATGACCTCTGATGACCCCTTCGGAATTTCTACCCAGCAACATTTAGAACATTAAATTTATTATGTTCTGGTTGTAATTTTTAAGCCTACAGGAATACTGGAGCAGGGGTCAAATGTCAAATAATAATAGACAATATCAATATAATGTATTTATAATCCAAATCTTAATACAAGAAAGCTTTAGTCAGCATTAATTTACTTCAACATATTTCAAAAACTAAAAATGTTCAGGGGCCTTATTCTTGAAAATGTTCCTAAAGCAATTTTTGAATATACATGAACTAACATGCAGTAAGAAAATGGAAAAACTTAACTTCAGATGATTTTAGTGTTTTGTAATCTTTTTGAAGGAATACTGTGTCTTAGAAAAAACATAAAATTTGAGAAAATTTAAACTTGGTCAATAAGAGTATTTATTCATCAGTAGATATACCTGGTGCCATAAACAACATAACAGAATCCTTCAGTCTAATTAGAAATATAGACCTAACTTTCGTTCGTATTTTATTAGTTTCGTTTCGATGTTTTTATTAGCTCTTGGATTTGTACGTAACCACTACAGTTTACGAACGAAAGTTAGGGTCTATATTTTAATTAGACTGCAGAATCCTTATATAATCTGATAAATCCATAACATTATTAATACCAGGTAATTTCACTGATAAATAAAGACTCATAATCACCAATAACTATAATTGATGACAAATTTAATTTTTATTATCTTAAAATCTAGGATTTATCATATTTAAAATTTTTATCGATAATAATGCCCCAGAAAAACAACAATCTGATTGAATTTTGATTATTTTGTTTTTCTATTTTTTTTAAAGTCACAACCGGTAACCAATGGAAACAAAATCTTTATGTTAATCAGACTGAAAAACAAAGAAACGTAACAAAAACAATCGTTCACAACTGAACAAAACAAACATCTTAAAACCATGGTGATGGAGCAAAGTATTCCTTAATTAGTAAATTCAAATGACAGAAAAAAAGAGAGGTTTGGCTCAAAAATATTTCAGGTCACTGTGAGAAAAACCCGTGACATATTTGATCATCATCTATTGTTCTAGTCATATGATTCAAAATTAAATTTATTGACCAATCAAATTACAGTATTTCTTCAAATCAGATTTTTATCTTGATTGGTTAATAAAATTCAAATTTCAACAATTGACCAATCAAATGACTAGAATACTAAATTATAAATTGTTATTTTATTTTAAAGAAATTGACCTCTGAAGCACAAGGAATCCCGTTTCTGAGAACGGACAAAAAGATATCATAGACTGCACCAGTAAATTTAAAACCAAAATGTCTGTTCAAAAGGTAATCACGATTTGGGATCAGTGTCGGAATCTTTGCCGTCTGATTCGCCAGGTTCTGATTGATTGGAATGTGGGTCTTCTGATTCGTGAAGAAGCTGTATTTGCTGCCGTGCACTTTCTAAAAATAGATCTAAACTAGCAAGATGACGTCGACGAACTCTTGAATCCACCTGAAATAGAGGGAGATTATTTGAAATGAAATAAATGGATGTCCTATTCTTCGGCACCTTATGGGCTAATGAAAACGGGCAACACCATGCAGTGTGCAATGAGGGAAATTTCTGCCAGGACAGCAGCATTAGCCTACTACTCTTTTTGAGATTTCTTACTTTACAGATGTTTAATATGGACAGCCTGTAGCACACAGGGCCTCAGTTTATTGTCCCATCTGAACAACTACAAGAATAGTTGATTTCAATTTCTTAACCATGAGATAAAAACAAACATGGACATGGACTTCCTTAAACCAACTTGGTTCTCAGTTCATAAAACACATACCTGTCTCTGTTGGTTGATATATTGTTGTGAATCTTCACGAGCTTGCTGGGATACTGTTTCCATGGCAACACGATTCCGTTCTCTCTCATCTTTTAGAGCATCCCTCAAATTCTCCTACAATAAGACAACCATAACAATTGAAGATTTCCAAAATTCTTTGGCACTTAACATGCATAAATAACTATCAAATGGAAAATGAAATGGAATTTAAAATGCTTTTCTGGTCCAGAATTGACTGTCATCAGTGTGCAATGAGGGAAGTTTTGCCAGGACAGTAGCATCAACTCATTCCAACTGTAGCAGGTTTTAAAATACACACAGATGTTTGTCCATGTTAGACTTTTGACGTTCTATAGCACAGTCGATTAGAGCATTGGTTCTTTACATGATGTCATTTGGTTGGGTACATCAAGCAAATGGTTGCTGTGGGTTCCAATTTCGATCAGTGTATGAAGTCTGATGACTTCAGGCCCTTGAATAAGTCATTGTCACTCATAGCTCCATTTCACTCAGCTGTAAATGGATCCTTAACTGTGAACCCAAATTGTTATCCTTGTAAAATATATCGGTAGTTATTTCTTTTTTCAATTTTCCCTCTGACTACATCTCTGACATTTGGTAACCTTTTTTGAACTAGGTATATCCTAACCAATACTTGATTTGAAAAAACAAATTGACCCAGCATACCTCCATTTTGGTTTGTTCAAATTTTAATGCTGCCTGAACATTAACACGAGATTCTTTCTCACTGTCTTCTAATCTCTTTCTCATCTTCTCTTCGGCTTCCGCCATCTTGGATTCTGATGCATCCTGGGAGGTTTTGATGGCTTCTGCTAATTTGGCTTGACTAGATTCTCTTTCTGCCTGGAAACCAAATAAAACTGTTAAAAATTGCAAAAGTGAGCGTCCTCAGATATTGAAACAGTTTAAAATAAAAATCAAAACAAATCGAGTCAGTAATGTGTTTAGAAATGTACATCCTGTTTTTGTTACTCCATGTAACTCAGAGTTATTGTTCTTTTAAAAAAGGTCCCTTTTATTTACTTCTTTCATATTTTTTTACAGAATAAATATGGCAATCTGTTTACCTCGAGGGCCTTCTCAATTTCTTCTCTTTGTTTTTCTCTTTCTTGCTTCAGAAACTCATCAAATTTTTCCTGAAACGAACCACATTACTCCATTGTAATTGATACTAATGATGGTGAAGATGATTAATTTAGGACCGTTTTTTTCTTGAGAACTTTAATTGTATGTCCATTCTAAGATGCAGTATCACTTTAATTCAATCAAAACGATCTGAGTGACTCCACGCATTCAAATTGTTGGCAATCCAAAAAATGGGTGATATCTTACTGAGTAGTCTGTGAATGAAAGCGTATCCCATCATAAATTCAATTTGCGGACTTTTCTGTTGTTTTCAAATAACTGATTTTACGTTTAATTTAGTAGAAAAACAACCGTAATTATTTTTAAGTTAACGGTTTATTGGGAAACACCTCAGAAAACTAGTTACCCCATATCGCAGTACGTATCGGGGCATGATTAGCAATACCCAGCACAATACCCATATATGGATAACCCCACCCAGCCTGGCATGAAGGGGGGATAAATCAGCCGCCCTTACCTGTTGTTCCTGTCTCGACTTCTCTACAGCCTCCTTTATTCTCTGAATATGAGCCTCCTCTTCACTATCTAACCTCTCTTTGAACTCGGCTTGTAATTGGTCAAAAGATTTTTCAAACGACTCTGTCAGTTCGCGTATTTTTTGTTGAATATATTGTGTTGAGATTTCTTGATGTTCTAACTTTGCTACTTTGTTGCTTTCCTGGAAAAAGAAAGTTATTTTTTCAAAATTTTTAAACATCATCCCAAGTAGATTTTATTAGCAACTGAACAAAAATTAGGGAATTCAATTCAACAGAGTTTGATTTCAAAATTCAATGAAGACAAGAGAAGATGATTTTTTATCCAGTTGCATGAATTTCATGTCCACCTAATTTTTGTTTTTGCCTCAGCAATTCAGTCTGTAATATTATCTTCTGCTGGAAGCCCACATAAACATTGATCAACAAACAAAGTAAATTTTGTGAAAAGCATTCACAGAGCATGAAAAAAGGGTACCAGACAAAAATGGAGACATTTTGATGAATTTTTTAAAGTTCTTAATGATATTTCCAAGACAACTATCTATAGGCTTTAAGGTTTAGCTCTGACTAATCTGGGTAAGGACATTTTTGAGATGAAAGCCCCATAGTTTTTATATTTCAGTAACCAACCTTATACTGTTCCACTACAACAGCTAGTGTATCATGGCCAGCTTGACGTAAACTTTTCATTTCTTCGGAATGAGCACCCTGTAAAATCATTAAATTAAATAACTAAATTACAAACAATAAGTTAGTCAGGATAAAATCTGAACTCTTTAATGTGGGAATCAGTTTAAGTATAACTATAGTAAGTAAAGAACAACTATATAAAATGGTGTCTTATGAGGTTTTTACAAAAGCCCTGTTAATGAGATATCTGTATCTACCTGCATCCTTAACTATTCCCGGATTGACCCAACCACACCCAATAAAACTTCACTGTTAGTTTTATTTGATTGGTTAAAAACTACAGTCATTAGAACAAGACTGTGATAAAAAATTTCTAAGATGTCAATGGAGATAAAAGAATAGTGAAATTTCAAATAAACAGTCTCACCTCGATCTCTGCCAACTTTTGATTTTGTTGTTGTAGTTCATTTCTAGTTCTGTTCAAATCTTCTTCTAGGTTAGAATTGAGGGCTCGTAGTGCCAGTATTTCCTGACAAAAACATGGAAGGATAATTAATAAGATGCTTGACAGAGAACGTAATGTAGGACAACTGGTAGGCTTGATTTTAAGAAAAAAACATTGGTAGAATAGCAACAAGATTTTAATTGATCTTGTGTGATAAAAACCATGTTTACTGAGGGAAGGTAATGTCTTGCCATTCAGTAGGTTTGATTTAAAATAAAAAACATTTGAAACCAGTAACATGAACTTATATAAAAAAATATCTGATTTTAATTGCTTTTTAAAAGGGTTCATTCTTGTGTGATAATAACAATTTTTGCTAAGTTGCATCTAAATTTGTTAGGAAATGTGTCCTATAGTGGTTTATGTTTGATTGTGTACAGACTGGCAGACGGATAGACGGATATGGATTTACCTCAAATAATGACTTAATAAACATGTCAAATCTTTTGATCTTACAGGACCTCAATTTCTAGTCGCATCCAAAACAACTAGATGCTTTTTCTCCATAATAACCTGCCTAATTGATGCAGACAACCTGCTTGACAACTACAAAAGTTCTATCTTTGGCAGAAAAATAAATTAAAAAAAACATTTTATACCTCGTTAGTCGCAGATTCAACCTCCCTACTTCCATCTTCTGATACAACAGAAATATCATCACTAACAGACGCAGCTAGGTGGCCATTGCTTCCCGGTATACTAGCACTCTCATTTAAAACAGGCTGGATAACAGAGTTTACAGTGGCAGCTAACTCTAAGTCTCTTTCAGAAAGATTAGCTCCCCTTGGTAATAACGGCGGTCCTTCTCCCACTCCTAAATCTGGCAATGAAGCACCTTCACCAACGCCAAGGTCTGGCAACACACGTGAATTGTCTCTGGCTTGATCAGTGTTTAAGAATATATCTGCTGGATTATCTGCCCTTGATGGGAGTTGACCTGGGGTCAGATCTAGTCCTGGTACGCCAGCCCGAATTGTTCCATCTAGAATGTTTTCAGCCAGTCTTGCTGGATCAGTTTCATTCTGAATAAACAGGAAAAAATTTAATAAGTACGGAGGTCTGATTTGTGCACCAAAGGAACCACTAGGGCTTTGAAGTGTGCAAAGAGGGAAATTTTTATTGAAATTTTCTACACTCACATGTTTTGGACTGTCCTGTCTATTAGAAGGCAAAAAGGTAAATTTTCTACACTTACATGATTTCTAGGACTGTCCTGCCTGACCCTTTGGAAATCAACATGAACAATGCAGTAAGTGGACAACAAGGTAAATTTTCTACACTTACATGAAATTAAGGATTGTCCTGTTTGTCACAGATAAAGGTAAAAAGTGGACAATGAGGTAAATATTTACACTTACATAAGATCTAGGACTGTCCTGTCTGTCGCTAGCTGAAGCTGTTATATCCAGTCTTTGATGATTATTGTTATTATTATTACCTGGACCTCCGTTAATACCAGAAGGGTCAAGGTAAGTTGGAAATGTATTCTGAGCACATAACAGATCTGGCTGTGATTGAGGTACTACTGAAAATAATCAAAGATTATGAAATTAAGTGAAAGAAGTAGGCCAAAATCTTACTTTTCAAGCCGAATTTCTCAAAATTCCTCAAATTTGCAGAAATAGACACAAAATAATTTTTTGTGATTATCGTTTGTAGTCAGAATGTTAAAATAAACATATATAGATCTTAGTCTATGTTTTTATAATTGAATTTTCAATTAATTCAGAGAACTTTTCAACTCTTAAGCAGTAATTATAAGATCTTTATGAAAAAAAAGGTAGGATTTATTTATTTCCCCTGTTGTCACAATTTGGGACCTTGTACAGTTCGAAATTCCAAAAATATAAAATTAAAAACACTCTAACATATACTTGAGAATACCTGAAATTCAAATTAAATGTTCAATTTAAGAGGTATCTACCTTTAATTAAAACAATGAAACATTGTCAAGAAAATATAAGTTACCTGGTGGGAAAACTGCCCAAGGAGAAGCACAAGCTTCTACATTTCCTTCTGGTGGAATTTCATTAGGCTCTGCAGCCTAGATTAAAAGAAATTTGTATAGAAAGTTCTCCAGTATTTGGGACTTGATATGAGAAAGAGAAAGGGGAATTAACTGCTCTCTAACATGATGAAAAGAAAGGATGAGTTGGAAGTAATTTTAAAACATGAATAATTATGGAAATACATGTAGATCAATTTCAAGGTTCTAATTCAGACTATAAGCTATAACACTAGTACCAATTAGGTTAGGTAAACAATGTCCAAACAACTAAGCTTATATTATTTCTTACAAGGATAACAACTTAGGTTCTAAGACTTGGTATTGATGGAAAGGATGGTGAAATTAACCTTTTCATTATTAGCAATTCTATACAAGAACATAATATTAGGTATTAAACAGATAAGATAGTCATAGAAGATAGATTTTTGTCTCTAAAAAAAAATATTTGTGATCAATAGTTTTCATTGGCCACAAATGTCCACTGAAAACAAAAACATTGCTATGTGATTCAGTTTTCATTAGCCATACAGGATTGTTATTGTTCTCAAGAAAGATTGTGCATACCGTTTTGTCACATGACTTTGTCTCACATGACAACATGGTTTAAATCAAGGCCATTTTGTCACGAAACAATGTCTGTCATGTCTACAGTGTGTCCAAGTAATCAACTTACTTCAAATCCTCCGAAATCTCCAAACTCATCATCGTCTTCCATCTTTATTTAGATCTAATCTATAAATCTCAGTCCCTATCTGGAATAAAATCAATCAATCAATAAATCAATCAATTGAAAATGTTTCAAAAAGATGTGAAAAGGAGAAACTTTTGACAAGAATACCGCATCTTTGAATAAGAATAAAATATTCCATGGGTCATTTCATTTTCAATAAACATTTTTTATCTCAATAGTTTTCTTCCTATGCAGTCCAAATTTCCTTGATAGGGCAATTTATGACGTCACACGCTGGTCATGACGTCGAAATTTATCAATGAATGGTTTAGGGTGTTATAAGAGATAATCTCTTATAGAAGCACTGGCCTAGGTCACAAGTAGAGACTACATCACACATCAGTTTGATAAGAAATTGTCTTCTTCTGGAGAGATTTACACAATTGATTAATTTTCAAAGAGAATTTTTTCAAAGCGCTTACTTCAGGGAGGTAAAGGGAGGTAAAGGAAGGGGGTCTAATCTACCACGTACAAGGATATGACTGAGATGAATGGTGTAATTTGCTTTATGAGCCTTGCATTCTGTTATAATTAATGATTATTACTAATCAATTTCATTATTAACCTGCGTTCTCATTCAAGGCCATGCCTTCATTCATAAAAAAATTGGTTTATTTAAAAACATTTGTTTATTTTAAATGAAGGGAAAAGAAATCGAAAATAAAATTAATGAGCAATAGGGCCTACTGACTACTGTAGTCGAAAAGTAGGATATCCAGAAATATATTATTATTATCGCAGTATTACCACTATTAGCCTATCTATATTGCAGTCCTACAAACATGCCATTCCTGCCTTTTATTCTTCGGGCGTCTCTAAATCTTTCAAGGGGTTTGGGGTTATATTTACATTATTTTGAAAGAAAATTTATGTTTTTACCAATTTGTTATCAATTTATGGAGGCTGACATCTTGGAAATTGCCTCATGGGAAAATCTAATATAAGAGCGATTTTCGTAGTTTTTCAACATTTATTTGATTAATTTGCATAATTAAATTTTGAAAGATAAAGTGAAAACAATCACAAAATCTATGACAGTGAAAAGGGTACGGAAATTTCCGGGAAAGCTGACGTATCACATAATGGCGCCTCGGCCTTGGCCTTGACCAATCACAAGTCACGCACCCGGTTTGGCTGGTTGATGACATGTTCCTGATAATACAAGAGTAAATCCATTAATGTGCAGTTTATATTTAAATTTTAGGAAATAACAAAACCGATATACTTTATGGTATTATTTCTTTTCTTATTTTTCATTTTATGCAGTTGTCATCATAATCAATTCTATCGAAATTCCAGAAAGATTTAGCATTTTGTCACATTTTTTATATGGATTCTTATTTATCATTTATGTTTTGTTGTTAATTGAGACTACTAGCACTAATTAGGAATTTTAGTCCCTTACATCATGTATAGAAATGACAGTGGAAATTCTGTCTCAATTATCTTGTAATTAATTTAATGATTATATTATTCAACTCCTGAGAAAATAATTATGAAAAGGTCCCACAAAACTGTAGGTCTATTTGTTTATTTTTTTACAAACCTGCTTCCACTCTTGCATTGTCTGCACTAGGCACAACTGCAACTGGAGAATTGTCTGAATGTTGCATTCTCCACTCAGATAGGCCTAGATATGAAGGGGAAGAGAAAGCATGACAACTGACTACAGGTTTGAAATAACAATCTATAGCAGAATAATCCACTTAATCTTATTTTAATGTTTATATCTTCCTCGCTACAACTCAAGCAAGTGTTAACAGTTTTGTTATAGCCTTTGCCCATGCTTTGTAAAAGTTCGTTCAATGCGAGACTCTGAGAGCACTCAGTTTATGATTATTCAGTAAATTTGACTAATGTAGCACCTTTTTTTAGAGAGTCTACATGGCTAATTATGAACACAGTTTTTATGGTATACTTCTCCTCAATTTAATAATAATAATACACAACGTTTCAACAATTACACTGTCGTCATCAGGTGACTAGGTTTATCAATTCAGCAGAATCTACAAGAATAATATTTGTTTGGTGGCCTATCAGTTTTGGTAAATTAATGCCATTAACTAAAAACTGAAAAGCATTTTATCTCCCTGTCAGTAATTTTAAAGCTTACTTTTGGACGGATTTGGACTTAAAATAATGAACTTGCTTGTTTATGGTATTTGTTACCTTATATCAGATAATCTTAGTTTAAAGGGATTTTAAACAGTTTTTTTTAATTTTTTTCTTTGTAGCCTTTTGGGAACATGGATAGGATCAATTTGCACCATTCAAATTCTCAATCCGACCTCATCAAACACTTAATTGAAGGAACCAAAAATGTCTTAAAATTCCGAATGTGTAAATTGATGCTATCAGTGTTCCTGATACACATTACAAGAAAACCTTTATACAATCTCTTTAAACATGATAAGATAAAACAGGTTAGGTGTACACTCGTATGATACTGTATTCAACTAGTAGATAGCTATTTTCAATATATTAAAAAGATGTGTGTGATGCATAGTTATTTAACTAATAGTCAATATTAAACACAAATATAAGACTTATTCTAACATCTATTATCCCTTTTAGAATGGTCAATATGAGTATCTATTCATCAGTGAACTTACCTGGTGTCATAAAGTAACAGAATCCCTGTAAAATCCAGAAAACTCACAAAACTAAGTTATTCTTAAAAAATGCTTTTAAATTTATTAAGCGTTTTTCAATAATCAAATGCATCTTTATGGATAATTGCTTAGTTTTTTGGATATTTATTTATTTTTTTATGTTATTTATGTCAGTAGGTATATTTACTGATGAATAGAGCTCTTATTGGCCAAATGTTCATTATTAAACCTATTATCCCTTTAAAGAACAATTCATTGTAGTAGATATCTTAATAGTTTGTTTATTAAAGCCAGGAGAATTTGTGTATATGTACACTATATCTAATATTGATTTGTAAGTAATAATCAATTGAGGTTTTTATTTGTTGCAGTTCAGACGTACGTTAAGGTTAAGACATGAAATAAGGAAAAAGATTTCCTATTATGTTTATCAATAATGCAGGACTGTTGAATTTTCATCTTTAGGACATTGCTCTATTTTTTTGCATTTTTCATACATTCTTGATGATAATAAGTGTAAGATTGTTTTAACGTGATAAAATGGCCGGTTGGGAATTTTTAAAGCAGCCCTGGTAGGGATTACTTTAGTCTTTTCATTATCATTATAAATTTTAAATAAAAAAACAAAAAATATAAATTTCAATTATCCTTATATTAATAGAGATCAGGGCCAGTGATTTGACCCTACTAATAAAATTCATTGATGCCCTTCGATGACATGGACTTGAGTTGATGGATACAATCCAATTCCAAAGTGTGTCTGTGGTTGTTCCCAGATCGGGATTCCTAGGTATTAAGGATAAGACGTGCCTTATATTACTTTAATATTCTTTAAGAGTTAGAAATCTATACTATACAGCTGTCTGGCACAATTTCCCTCATTGCACACTGCAAAGCATTGCCTGTTCATTAGCCTATTAAGTGCAAAAAAGTAGGATGTTAAACTCCATTCTTTTTATTTTTACAACGTAATTTAAGATAAAGGTAGTGACGTCTGCAATATTTCATTGTCAGGGTTCAACAAATTTACGAAACTGTGAAGTTTTTTTTCAGTATTATATATTTTAAAAACCCTATACAATGTTACATGCTTCAGTTAATATATTTCTATTTAACACATAAATATAACCTCACGCTTCAGTCAATTTTTATACCAACGCTTCACTGGAGATCTATGGGTCCTTTTATTTTCATATTTTTGCTGTTAAGCTATTTTTTCACTGAATTTCCATTTATTTTGGACATTTTATCTCAATATTCTGTTTATTTAGATTTATTGTTTATTTTTTTCCACTGTTTGTTATTTTGGACATTTTGTGGTAACTTTCATTTATTTTCAGGTCCACTATCATATGTGATAATCCAGTTATCATTTAAAGTTATTTTAAGTGGTTTAAAGTGATTATTAAGAGGTTTTCTAAACTTTTTATGTATATCAGGGACACAATTAAAATTAGATGTCTATGGCTCCTACAATTCCAACGAAGAGATTGATGACATCACTAATCCCAAAATAAGGTCATATAAGACCATATGTGAATAGTGACATCATCAGACATTTAGTTTTTTTGGAATTGCAGGAACTACAGATGTCTGGTTGAAAATTGGAATGATGCAAATTGATGTTTCTCAGATAGTTTTGTTTGAGAAAATCTCTTAAGGGGGTTGACAACCTTATCGTTCGAAGTGTATTTCAATCAAGAAACGTATTAAGTTTATATCCATTCTATTTGGCATTAAAAGAAACTCATCTAGTAAAAATTTTAGCTCAATCGCTTCAGTAGTTCGTCTGATATCCGTCCGTGAAGATAATCTATTTATAGAACAAAACGGGGTATTCCTCTATGTAGACGTACAAATTACGTTGTCAGTTGACATTTGTGATTACAACGTCATCGGCTAAATAAACATTCTCTACGTTTGCCGGTCAGTTATTGTTAATATCGGCACGCGAAGTAAGAGTTTGTGTATCGGGGGAATCCAGAAGTCACGTGATGTCCCATAAATCATTACGTCACATGTAAACAAAGAAAATTTTATGATTGGTGGGTAGGGGTGTTTTGACATGTGCTAATCCATTGTTTTAGCACTCCAATTGTGTGGATATCGGTGCATATCGATGCCTAAAAGGTGCTTAAAGATTTCTACAGCATGAAAGACAATCTTTTAACAACATGATCGTTAATTACGTAAGGTTTACATGTGTTTGCAAAATGTTGAAAAAAAATGCCATTTTTCCAAAAGCATATCTCGCTTACAATTTATCCGATTTTTACAAACTTTGGCTTCAGCTAAAGCTTACGATGTCCTCTATAACTTTACGTTGGCTTTTTTTTTTATAAAATGAATAGTTTTTTAAAAATTCAATTTTTCGTAAATGCACTCGCAAAATTTTGATTTCTATCAATATCTTCAAAACAAAACAAAATTTCCCAAAAAGCCAACGTAATTTTGTAGAGATACATGTAGACTTGCGTTGTGCAAATTTTCAACCTTCTATATTAAATAGCCTAGTAGATATGCTAATTTTAAGGGAATAATTGAGGTTTTTTTCGTTCATCTTTCATACCCTATTTCTTAAAGTTGAAATGTCATAAAGAAATAAATTTTATATTTTTGGATAGCTGAAAGTCCCCTCTTTCCATTGATATTTAAATATTTCAGATAGGTGGAAAAGAAGTGGTTGAAATCGTCTATTTTTTGTACATAGGTTTAGGGTTGTCAACCCCCTTAACAGTCCCTTAAAATTTTGTTGCCTTCCATCTTTGCTCGCCCCCTTGCTGCCACTAGGGCCTCTTCCCCTACTGTTGACTCAACCAGCATGTGCCCCAGTGTCATGTGATCAGGCGCCTGTATCTACCGGTACATAATGTTTTATTGAATAATTCGAAGCTTTCATTGAAACGGTAACAGCTTGTTCAGGACATTTTGAAATCTCACTGACTAGAAATAGAAATTGTTTGACATGACATAAAACTAAGTAGGTCACCGATTGTTTTCTACAAGTCATTATCTTGTAACTGTCCAACTAATCTAGAACAATAAAACATGATAACTTTCTAAATTCAAATTTCTTCAATAGATTGAGTATTAATACAGTACCTACCTTAATGATTTGATTTAATAAATAAAAATAAATAGAGCGCAGTATATAAAATTGGAATTACTATAAACGCTTCATATTAAAATATAAATCATCAAATACAAATCAATTAGTAAAAACCCTAAAATATACCACCCCACCCCCCAAAGAAGTCAGTCATTTAAAAGTCTACAGAATAACATGAGATCTACAAGACTACAATTTAAATAAATATTAGTGAATGCTAGAGAGACTGGGCAAACTAACTCTTTTCAACCCCAGCAAACTTTTCGACAAACCATCCCACCCCCCCCCCCACCGCTACCCCCCCCACCCCCCAGCAAACTTTTCGAAAACCCCCCCCAGAGAGTTTCACATAACTAATTATGTTTGTTTGATAAATTTAATTCATCATAAATATAAATATACAGGTAATAATTAATTGTTAAATGTGTTAATTAGAATTTGTATTTAATTTCAACATGTTTACTGTCATTATTATGCGAAATATTATATGTGTGTATATGCTAATATTCAAATTAGCTCCTTGGTCAGTGTATTGATTTCATATCTACTTAAGCCCAGACTCCTTTTGTCTACAATGCTCAGATGTATATGTATCTCTAACGTCTGCGATCTGTAGTACCTGGTATACCAACTCTATATGTATATAATTAACCATGTTTAAATACCTAATCTAGCCAATGACTGTCATGAAATAACCTTTTCTAGGAACATAACGTCATTCTTTCTATTCTAAGATCGGTACAGCTTCTGTAAGCATACGAAATCATTCAATTTTCAATCAAAACTTGGACTGTGAAGACTTTGGCCTTACTTCACTTTTGAAGTTCATGATGATTTTATAGTTTATTCACTTCACCCTAGACATCAGGGAGATGTTCATGACACTAGGGCCAAGACTTAGATAGCATATACCGTATGTAATACAGATTGTATATAAGTGGAGTGATTTTAACTAAAAAATACCAGGTGAAAGTTTTTCACACTTACAGATACATATAAGGCTTGGGTAACTATGGACAACAGGAGTCTAGACCTAACAGAATATTAAATTAGAAACTGTTAAAATATTAAACCCAATGTCATATTAACCTTTTAATTAGGGTAAAACAGGGCTGTTGATGAAACTGTATTTGCCACAGGTTCTCGGGGTCAATGATCATGATATATCGTCTATATTTATATTATGATAGTATGATAGTATCACGATCATGGACCCCCGAGAGTTATGTCTTGACTGACCCACTGTAATTTTTGATATTTAGGACTTTTTTTTATTCACATTTGATATTTTTTGTACATTTTTCAAGCATTCTTGTTAAAAATAAGTAGAAGATCATTATTTACATGGTTAAATGTCCGGTGGGGAATTTTCAAATCAACAGCCCTGATGTATATTAAATAGATTATATTTGTATGAATCAGTGTATGTTTGTATGATAAATTTGCCAGTTTATATAGTATAGGGTTATTGATTGATCAGAATTGACTAAGAACACCTGTCATTAGGTAACATTAAAACATTCCACTGATAATTACTATTATAATATTAGCTTTGATCTCTATCCTATGGAAGCCGATAGCGGCCATTTGTTAACCGCGACTTGTCGAGTTGGCGACTTTGAAATCCAACTCGACAAGTCGCCGGATTTCAAGGTCGACAAGTCGCCATTTCGAATTTCCGGCGACTTGTTGAGTTGTCGACTTGGCGAGTTGGCGACTTTGAAATCTGACGACTTGGCGATTTTGAGACATTGAAAAAAGAGGATGGCCGCTATCAGCTTCCATACAATTCTCATCATTGGGAATTTTTATCCATGTCTGAAGAAGCATATATAAAATAATAAGTAATACTACCTCTTAGAATGAACATACAATTTACAAGTTTTATGACTAAAGAATAGAATCTCTACATAACACAATATATCTGTCACAGTAGAGATTCTAATCCAGTACGATTTGCAATCCTCCTAGCAGAGATGCCAATTGTAATCTCTACTAGTAGTGATGCCAATTGCAATCTCTACTAGTAGGATTGCTATTGCTAATCCTACTAGGAAAGAAGACACTTGGCATCTCTTCTAGTAGTGATACTAATTATGATTTCTATCTGTGCTAGACTTATATATTTCAGATTTATAAGTTTGCGAAGTTTATTTTAAACATTAAAGTTTCAAACTAACTCCACAAACAATACTGTCTCATAAGAGGTTACGCCTACATACCTGGGCCTGTACTTCACCCTAATGTTACAACCCACAATTCCTAATTTCCTATATCAACTTACAACCTTTTCTCCTGTTTTCCTTTTGACATTTAAGGAAAAACCTAAATTTTCTTTATAAATAGTCAACATGTTAACAACATTAGAAATAAATAATACAGTAGAAACATAAGAGAACAAAATATTTTCCAGCTGATGCATAGTTCTTCTTACTCTTGTATTCCAGTTACAAAATATCTAAAAAATATGGAATGAAAACGGTCTTTGCCATGCAGTATGCAATGAGGGAAATTTTGCAAGGGCAGCAGAATAAGCCTAATCTTTTTGTGATTTTCAACTGTCGAGGGATCTTTATCGTGAACAGCCTGTAGCACACAGGGCCTCGGTTTATTGTCCCATCTAAATGACTAGACACTTTTTCCATGTCAGTCCCTCCAACCTGCATCACTGACAAGGAAAAACTGGGCTGAAAAATCGAAAAGTTTATCTCAACCTTTGCCAGGAGTGAACCCGGGAACCTCAGGTTAGAAAGCAAGCGTGTAACTCACTGAGACATTGCAGCTTCTACAAAATATCAGAATTTAAGTTTGACAGTAAACTAGCTTTTTTGAGCCAAAAACATCATGGAAACGGGTTATAAAAATGGTTTAGCCCGTGTCTTTTGGTGTCTTTCCAAAATGGTTAACCCTTGTAAGTGTTTTGAAATTGAAAGGTGTGTCAATAAAAAGTTTGAGTATCAAAAATCTTTTTTCTTTGTTCAGAAAATTTATTTTCTTAAAACCTTATTCAGTTTTAAAAATTGTTTTATTTCTCAATGTTAATGAAACAGGATAAAAAGATCTACTCACATATTTTGAAGGAGAAAGCTGAAAATTAAAAATTTTTCTGATACAGTTATTAAATTATGGTTTATTTTGCCAGAGTAATTGATGTTTAAAAATTCCCCCTAGGTGTTTTAATTTCAGTCACATATTGTGTAAGTTCAACCCTTAGTCAACGTGATGTATAAATACATGTTTTGTTTCAATAATCTTTATTGATATTGTTAGAAAATGTTTAAATTTTTACACTTTTTCTTGTTTTCAGATATATTGTTTTATTTCTGCACATAGTAATGGACGTATGGTATAAATGTTTATGACAATATTTTTTGCAGGAGAAATCTTGAAAATTTTTCTGATACAGTGTATTAAGATTCCCAATGTGTCTTATTTCTGCTCTAGAAGTAATTGATGTTAATAAATTTCCTCCTAAGCCTGTGATTTTGTAATTTCAGTCACATATTGTGTAAGTTCTATGACCGCTGTAGTCAAGTTATGATATAAATACATGTATGTTAAATGAATGAAGGTTTTTATTGATATTGTTGGCACATGTAATAGGTTAACACTATTAATATCTTGTTCTTTAAATGTTTCCTGTTTTTATTTACAGTTGCACAATTCTTAGGTCATATAATAACTTTGATATCAGACTTGTTTATGACAATAGGTTGTTTTTTGACGGGCACTGAGAATTCATGAAAATAGTGATTAGGGTGTTTGAAAGATAACAATTTAATATACAATAGAAGGCACTGTCACTGGTTAAAGATTAGGGTGTTTGAAAGATAACAATTTAATATACAATAGAAGGCACTGTCACTGGTTAAACATTAGGGTGTTTGAAAGATAACAATTTAATATACAATAGAAGGCACTGTCACTGGTTAAAGATTAGGGTGTAAGATAACAATTTAATATACAATAGAAGGCACTGTCACTGGTTAAAGATTAGGGTGTAAGATAACAATTTAATATACAATAGAAGGCACTGTCACTGGTTAAAGATTAGGGTGTTTGAAAGATAACAATTTAATATACAATAGAAGGCACTGTCACTGGTTAAAGATTAGGGTGTTTGAAAGATAACAATTTAATATACAATAGAAGGCACTGTCACTGGTTAAAGATTAGGGTGTAAGATAACAATTTAATATACAATAGAAGGCACTGTCACTGGTTAAAGATTAGGGTGTTTGAAAGATAACAATTTAATATACAATAGAAGGCACTGTCACTGGTTAAAGATTAGGGTGTTTGAAAGATAACAATTTAATATACAATAGAAGGCACTGTCACTGGTTAAAGATTAGGGTGTTTGAAAGATAACAATTTAATATACAATAGAAGGCACTGTTACTGGTTAAAGACTTTTTAGGGTGGTTAGGGTGTTTGAAAAGTATCAAATTACTATTCAGCAGAAGGCACTGTTACAGGGTTGAAGTGTAGATCATTATTAATTAGAAGCATTTTCTATTTTTGTCACTTAAAGTGACAAATAACTTGTAAATCTGACTTTAGTAACTTTTACCTTTTGAATTAACTGATTGAAACCTGACTGATTGAAACCTGACTGATTGAAACCTGACTGATTGAAACCTGACTGATTGAAACCTGACTGATTGAAACCTGACTGATAGAAACCTGACTGAATCTGATTATTAATTGTCATGTTTCTTTGTTTTGGTGTTTTTCTGTCATAATCTCAGTAAGTTTAAAAAATAATTTAATTTTCTTTTTCAGAATAGGGATACATATCATCGATTAAAAACTCAGAATGGAAGAAAATCTACACAGTGCCAAAACTGAGAATGATTCCGACAGCCCAATCAGTGAATTTTATGCAGGAAAAAATTTATTTGTAACAGGAGGAACAGGGTTTCTAGGAAAGGTTCTCATAGAAAAACTTTTACGTTCTTGTCCAAAATTAGGAACTGTGTATGTTTTAACACGAAGAAAAAGGTGTCAAGATATCCATGAGAGAATCCACGAACTTCTTTCATCCAAGGTAAAAAAAAATTATAAACATTTTTCTTTTGATGCACACTTATGAATCAAGAAGTTTTAGAAACAATTTACAAATTATTCATTCATTTATTCATTTATTCATTTATCATTTATTCATTTATTCATCTATTCATCTATCCATGAATCCATTCATCCATCCATCCATTCATCCATCCACCCATCAATCTAGATGACCTTGACAAATGTCCATCTTTATTTCAGTTATTTGACAAGTTACGTAAAGATCAACCGAATTTTGAAGAGAAGATTCAGCCAATCGAAGGTGATATAATACTACCAGAATTCGGGCTGTCGGAGGAGGACAGACAACTCTTAATTAATGATGTACATATCGTCTTTCATAGTGCTGCTACTATCAAATTTGATGAACATTTACGGTAAGTTAATAATCTGTCAAATATTAATTAGAATTTAACCAAACTTCTGTGGTTGAAATGTAGTTACTATTCTACAGAAGGCCCTGGTACAGGGTTAAAGATTAGGGTGGTTGAAAGGTAACAAGTTACTATTCTACAGAAGGCCCTGGTACAGGGTTAAAGATTAGGGTGGTTGAAAGGTAACAAGTTACTATTCTACAGAAGGCCCTGGTACAGGGTTAAAGATTAGGGTGGTTGAAAGGTAACAAGTTACTATTCTACAGAAGGCCCTGGTACAGGGTTAAAGATTAGGGTGGTTGAAAGGTAACAAGTTACTATTCAACAGAAGGCACTGGTACAGGGTTAAAGATAAGGGTGGTTGAAAGGTAACAAGTTACTATTCAACAGAAGGCCCTGGTACAGGGTTAAAGATTAGGGTGGTTGAAAGGTAACAAGTTACTATTCTACAGAAGGCCCTGGTACAGGGTTAAAGATTAGGGTGGTTGAAAGGTAACAAGTTACTATTCTACAGAATGCCCTGGTACAGGGTTAAAGATTAGGGTGTTTGAAAGGTAACAAGTTACTATTCTACAGAAGGCCCTGGTACAGGGTTAAAGATTAGGGTGGTTGAAAGGTAACAAGTTACTATTCAACAGAAGGTACTGGTACAGGGTTAAAGATTAGGGTGGTTGAAAGGTAACAAGTTACTATTCAACAGAAGGCACTGGAACAGGATTGTATTTTCGAGAGTTAAATATGGTATAAAATGACGTGATATAATTGATAATTATTATCATAACGAGCTGTTACTAATTAACAGTGTAACTGTCATGCGTACATTGATAGTATTTACTAAATATAGCCAATTCATAATAAATATTAACATCAATATTTTAGCTAGTTAGTATTCAGATAAATCCTTGGCCAAATCTCTTAGCGTTGAACTCACATCCGCCATGTTACCAAAAATGTAAAGAACCAACGCTACTGTCTCAAAAAAAAAAAAAGGCCTTAGGCCGAAACAAAAAAGGACCAATAATATAATAGAAGTACTAAATGACCAACTAACTGTGACCATCTGACTGACTGTCAATCATAGAGTGATAGAATTTACTAAATATACCCAATTTATTGTAAATATTTACATTACTGAGTTATAATATTATGGGATAGTTTCAAGTTGACAGACTAACTGTCCTGTGATTGTTTCTGTTTGACAGATGTCATCCTTCTCTAGTCAGATACACAAGTTATTGAATGTATCCCCTTTTCTACAGTTGTCTGTATTGTTTCAATTGATTTTATTTCTAAATGAATTCCTGTTACAGAGATTATAAAGACGTTTGCTAAACATTACATGTATATTGACTACACAGATATCAATAATATGTATTTGTCTAATTATGAAACAAATGCCATTGGATCTCAAAATTCTACTAAAATTAAGATTTCAATTTCAAGGTTCTTTAAATATATTAGGCCGTGCAAAGTAAATTGTCTGTTTTACAGGCCTTTTTTTTTAAAAAATGGGGCGAGAGGGCGAATTTATTATTTATTATTTATAAGCGCTTTTTTAAATTTGGCACCAAAGGAAATCGGAGCGAGCGAAGCTATTTATTATTTATTTCCACAAATTTAAAAAATAGATTTCAATCACCATTCAGATGCAACTGTCAGATGTTTTTGGGGTTTGAATGATAATAGTTGATAGAAATAACAGAACTTTTTTACCTTTCAACTTCACATAAACGTAATCATTCCAACATATTTACTACCTCTGACAATGATGCACTTAGGGTGCTTCAGGGCTGATAATATTATGTCAAGACAATGTTATTCTACTACAGTACTAATCCATTTCTATCCATCTGTCAACTGTATTTTAAAACGCCATTGTATGGTAATAATTGTTATTATTGGAAATTTTGGAACAAATTGTCATACATCACATCACATGACAAGAACAAAACAATCTGATTAGATCGAACTTCTATTTTAATAATTTTCATCTAGACCTATTATGTTACAAATGCCGATTTTTCGATAACTCGTACTAAAGGAGTACTTCCGGTTTTTACTTCAGTAAAGCGGAATGTGTTGAGTGATACCAATAATGAGAAAATCGATCGTATTGGAACGTATAAAATTCGTATTTTCTTGTATTCGTTCCCATTTTTCCATAGATGTTAACTTTTTCAAATCAATAGCAGAAAAAAACCCGCTGCATTCTTTTACTTGTAATTGTAACGGGTCTCGATTTGTTCCACCATTATTATCCAGAAACGAAATCTTCAAGATTAAGATTAATTTAATGTTTGGATTATCCTCACGAAAGTGTGAATAATTTTCATAATTGTGCTTCCTTCCGCAAATAATTGTATTTTCGAACGTTAAATTGTATCAGAATCAATTTCAGTTTAAAGTTGTAGAAGAAAATCTTTTTATCGGTGATGAAAAACGCATTCTAAGCCACTTCCGGTTTTTCGTTAAACGTCAAGGGAGATAATTATGGTAAAAAATATTTTCGGGAACGGGGAAATAACTCTATTTTACACACAATTTTGGAGACACGCGCGCATTATTTATTAATTATTCCAAAATGTCAATAAATAGTTTTGGAGCGCGGGGTATTTTACCGGAGCGCGCGGGGCCTGTAAAACAGACAATTTACTTTGTACGGCCTTAATTAGTTGCTTTAGGAATATTGATTGTTTACTGTCCGTTTCCTCGATTTGAAAACTTGCTGACTCTATTCCCAGCCTCTGATAA
Organism: Nipponacmea schrenckii; assembly: GCA_030562195.1. Lineage (NCBI taxonomy): Eukaryota > Metazoa > Mollusca > Gastropoda > Lottiidae > Nipponacmea > Nipponacmea schrenckii. Next base: position 35,561,705 of record CM060201.1, read on the forward strand.
ATGTTTAGACAGATATGGCTGGGGGAGAGTCAGAAATGCTAAGGCACAAAAGTGTTTTTCGTTTTTTTCAATCACCCTAATCCCTAGCTAGAGCTGAAGAGTAGGGTGTAAAACTCCATTCCATATGAACTTTACCATTGATTTATTTTGTATATTACAGGACTGCTATAGAACTAAATGTATTACCAGTAAGAAAAATCATCACATTATGTCAACAGTTTAAATCATTACTGGTAATTAGTTATTATTATAATTAGTCTTAATTAGTTATAATTTGTTAATTAGATCCTATGTATATAAAGATATTTAATGTTTATTGTGAAGGAGGGGAGGTGGGGTGTTTGTTGTTGTAGGAGGGTAAAGAGCATGTAAAAAGAAAGAAATTTGTTGCAACCCCAAAATCCATATCAAGTAGGGAAGTGATTATAGTCATTATTAAAATTAGTCTTAATTAGAATGATTTGTTAATTAGATGTTGGTATTCAAAACTAATTGTGGTTGTGGGGCTATTGTTTGTTGTCCTGGTTGGCACTGTTGTCCTAGGTTGGCACTGTTGTCCTAGGATGGCACTGTTGTCCCAGGATGACACTGTTGTCCTAGGATGGCACTGTTGTTCTAGGATGGCACTGTTGTCCTAGGATGGCACTTCCTAGGTTGGTACTGTTGTCCTAGGATGGCACTGTTGTCCTCGAATGGCACTGTTCTTGGATGGCACTGTTGTTCTCGGATTGCATTGTTGTCCTAGTATGGCACTGTTGTCCTAGGTTGGCACTGTTGTCCTAGGATGGCGCTGTTGTCCTAATATGGCACTGTTGTCCAAGAAAGGCACTATTGTCCTAAGTTAATTGGCACTGTTGTCCTAGGATAGCACTGTTGTCCTTGGAAATAAAATTAGAGAAAACTATAGAATATGTGGTAATAAACAAAAGAAATATGATAATAATATTATTTGTATTGCAGGCCCTGGTCCATGTATCCACAGCATATTGTAACTGTGATAGACCGTATATTGAAGAATCTATTTATGAACCCCATATAGCTCCACAGAAACTTATCGACGCCCTAGAGTAAGTTGGTTTTACAGATAAATTACGGGTCTTTTAGACAAAATCTTATACAATCACTCAGTCAAGCTGTAATAAACGGGTCTAGGACAATACAGATACATGGATATCGACACATTTTTACTGGGATTGGAATATTTGTTATTTGAAATTGCCCTTTTTTATCGTCCATTCTCAATATTTGAAAGGCTGTGATTAAAGAAAAATGAAATTTAAGAATTAACTATATTTTACATGGATAACAACTTAGGTTCACAGTTAAGGATCCTTTCAACCAGCTGTCAATTGGCCAAACCTCTTGACATAGATCTTACCTGGATTATTCGTACTCATTTATAGCTGGATATACCGGAATTATGAGGAAAGATGACTTATTTAAGGTCATTGGACTTTCACAGGATCCCACAGCCATCAATGTAACCAAGGAAATGATGTCATGTGTTTATGATCACATTGAGGTTGTGTACTTTTTTAGGGGGAAAAGGCAGAATTGTTGGTTAACTTTTTGCTCTTAAATTATCAATTTTCTCTCCTTATTCAAGAATAATCATTTCTACCAAACTATTAAAAAAATTTGAAATTATTTTTGATATTTAATATTTTAGATGGATGACAGATGATATGGTAGAATCAGTCACGCCGAAATTACTGGGCAGTCATCCCAACACATATACATTCACAAAACAACTGGCGGAGTCAATATATAAAATGGAAGGTGCAGGTTTACCGGTAGCTATTATTAGACCGTCTATAGTAGGTTGCTTAAAAAACCATCTATAGTTTGTTGTTGTCTATTTAATATTGAAAACCTATACAGGTATTACTTCTTTATCATATTATTACAAATTCTTACTTACTTAAGCGATGTTATACTTTACTTATCTTTACAATATCAAGTTATTACAAACTTCATTTTACTCTCACATTAAGCTTACTTTTTATAATCTCACATTCTTTACATTATCATACATTTACAATGTCAAGTTATTACAAACTTCATCTTATAATCTTTAAATGTAACTATTACAAACTTCATTTATACTCTTACAAGTATTATTCAACTTCATACTTAGTGATATCTTCGACAATGTCAAGCCTATTACAAACTTCATCTGTATCATCTTCCCAATTCAACTATTACAAACTTCATACTTATACATCTTCACAATGTCAAGTATTACAAACTTATACTTATACATCTTACAATGTAAGCTATTACAAACTTCATCTATATAGTCTTCACAATGTCAAGCTATTACAAACTTCATCTTATACATCTTTACAATGTCAATATTACAAACTTCATCTTATACATCTTTACAATGTCAAGCTATTACAAACTTCATCTTATACATCTTCACAATGTCAAGCTATTACAAACTTCATCTTATAATCTTCACAATGTCAAGCTATTACAAACTTCATCTTATACATCTTCACAATGTCAAGCTATTACAAACTTCATCTTATACATCTTCACAATGTCAAGCTATTACAAACTTCATCTTATACATCTTCACAATGTCAAGCTATTACAAACTTCATCTTATACATCTTCACAATGTCAAGCTATTACAAACTTCATCTTATACATCTTCACAATGTCAAGTTATTACAAACTTCATCTTATACATCTTCACAATGTCAAGCTATTACAACTTCATCTTATACATCTTCACAATGTCAAGCTATTACAAACTTCATCTTATACATCTTCACAATGTCAAGCTATTACAAACTTCATCTTATACATCTTCACAATGTCAAGCTATTACAAACTTCATCTTATACATCTTCACAATGTCAAGCTATTACAAACTTCATCTTATACATCTTCACAATGTCAAGCTATTACAAACTTCATCTTATACATCTTCACAATGTCAAGCTATTACAAACTTCATCTTATACATCTTCACAATGTCAAGCTATTACAAACTTCATCTTATACATCTTCACAATGTCAAGCTATTACAAACTTCATCTTATACATCTTCACAATGTCAAGCTATTACAAACTTCATCTTATACATCTTCACAATGTCAAGTTATTACAAACTTCATCTTATACATCTTCACAATATCAAGCTATTACAACTTCATCTTATACATCTTCACAATGTCAAGCTATTACAAACTTCATCTTATACATCTTCACAATGTCAAGCTATTACAAACTTCATCTTATACATCTACACAATGTCAAACTATTACAAACTTCATCTTATACATCTTCACAATGTCTAGCTGTTTCTAACCCATTCTTATACCTTGACTGTAATAGATATATTTCTTGTATCAAGGAATGAAGCGCTTGGATTGGATTGTATGCTTGAGACTTCAGCCAATCAGAGGCCTCCCGAGTTATTGTTTTAACAATATGGTGGAGAGAAATGGATATAGAACTTCCTTAGAAAATATCCATATCCTTTTGGAGTGAAATATTTACGTAAGAGACCTGAATATAAAATGTTTTAAAATATAAAATATATTTGTATTTTCAGGGGTGGATAGATAATTTTAATGGTGCCAGTGGTCTATGCATTGCTGTAAGTCCATTTTCTTCCTTTGTTTATTTGTTTAATGAAGTCTTTTATTAGTGACATACAGTTGTTATCTGCAAACTTTCAACTTTCCAGTGTTTGTACGCTTTCGTAGTCAATATCCAGTCAATAAATATTGGGAATTTAAGGTTGTAACATAGTGATTATGAAAAGTTACGAATGTACAGGCATGTTAGCAGAACCTCTAGTGAGAGAATATTGTTTGTGAAGTTTATATGAAGTTCTATATGAAATGAAAATCAGTTGTTTTCCGACTCTGAAAAGATTAAAAGAAAGGTCAAATATCAGTGTGAGACTAATCTCCATGATGTACACTATTCTGTGGATATGCCTGGACATAAAATATCAAAAATTACATCTCATTCTATATTCATATTACACTGCTCTCACCATGCTACCCCACAACTGTAATGTTGATCATATTTCAGTCTGGGAAGGGTTTATTACGGTCTATGAAGGGTGATTTTAAAGCTGTAGCTGATCTAGTACCAGTTGATATACCCACCAATATAATGATAGTAGTAGGCTGGTATACCTCCGTATATAAACCGAAAGAATCTCTCGTATATAACTGTACGTCCGGAGCTGTCAATCCTTTAACTTGGGGAGACTTTCGTAAGTATTAAAACAAACGAAAATATTTGTGGATAATTATCCAGACGAGTCGATATCTTGTTTACGATGCCCTCACCTCACACCATAGCCATCACCAATTGAACAGAACAGAACAGAACTTTATTCTCTTACAGCATAAGATATGTTATAACAAGAAATACAAAATATATCTATGTATATGGTTACCAATAATGAAAGTGGTCATGAGTTTGAAAGTTAAGACCGCTGTTCTGTATTCATTTTTATTTTCAATTAGATGTCTGTTCCAGCAATTTTATATAATGAAAGCAGATTTTGCAATACGTTACATCTTTAAAAAGTTTGTTTTTTGTGGAATTGCAAGAATCACAATCAACAGACATCTGATTGAAATTTGGAATGGTTTAAATTGATGCTATCAGTGTCCCTGAAACATATAAAAAATTTAGAAAACCTCTTTACAATCTGTTAAACATAACTTTCCCTGGAATGACCCAGTTTATGAATGAAGAGTTCAACAGAGATACTTGTCTGAAACACCTAGTATATATATCAGAACACTATTATATGGATAAAAATTACTTTATTAAATAACTTGCAACGTTTCAACGAGGGTACTCCCGTCTTTATCAAGCAGTGATACAAAATAACAGAGAAGAGAGAATATATAGTAGTGGGGATATTAAACGTTATTTAATAAAGTAATTACTATCCAGATATATATTCTCTAATTACTAAATACCACTCAAGGAAATTAACTACCGTAGTATTTCTGTTTATAGAGGTTGGAATTATGGATTATTTTAAAAAGACGCCCCTAGAAGGATCATTTCGTCGCCCCTATACTACATTCACTTCTAATGAGTAAGTTTTTATTCTTTTATCAATAATTTCTTACTTATGTTGGATCAAAACATAGGCCCAGAATTTGAATAAATTGGTAACAGAAACTATAAATGTGCTTGTTCTTGATGATTTAGATATTTATTTAGTTTTATTTCATTTCCAGAGAGTTCATGCATTTTGAATTCTGCCCCCGACCATCGAATCAGCCTACATTCTATTTGCACCTCAAGTCTTGGAAGGCTGGTGCAGCTTTTGCGCCGCTTCTGTGCAACTACTGCAATTATACTGGCATTGATATTTATGACAGACTTCAGGTTAGAGTAATTTACAGGAACCACGGAATGTAACAGGGAATCCAAACTGATTTCTAGTAATCAACTTTGATTTAAATATCTATTTTTAGAATGCTCCATGATTATTGGGTGTTTGTTAGTCACATGATCCCAGCATATCTGGCTGATTTCGGTTACAGACTAATGGGTAAAAAACCGAGGTGAGTTGATATATGTTCTCCTTTATATAATCTATGTTTGAAATAAGATTTGAGGATTTTTACCCATGAAATACATAGAGAGTGGACTTGATAGAATTAACATGCAAAATAATGGGTGTTATAAAGTTTTTCTAAACTTGTATATTGTATTTTGGACACTAATAACAACAATTGACTGTGTAATAATGGTAGAATATATATTTATATTTAACAGAATGGTGAGGACATACAATAAACTTCACAGATCGATGGAGATATTGTCATTTTTCACCACACATTCCTGGGAGTGGACCAGTGGAAACCACGATTTATTACGCAATGTTTTATCAGAAGCTGATAAAAAGGTAACATTCTATTAACAGTCTCCACTAGTTATCTCCCTTCACATACCTGGCTGGTTTCATACCACCAGGTGGCACTCCTCAGTTTAGTTTAGGGTATTGATATTAAAGCAATGTTACTGTTTTATGACAAAAAGACTTGAAAATTAGGATGTTTTCTAAACACAAAGATTAACCTTAAAAAAAGACTTCACTATATGTGTTATTGATACAAATGGCCTAAGCCCTTATTGTTGAAAACTTTACTTCATATGATTTTAGGTACCAGTTTTAAGTGTTATTTTCTATGTCTGGGGCCTTATTCTCACAAACTTTTATATGATAAAATCCAGATATTAGAAAATACAGTAAAATGATTGGATTATAAAACTAAATTTATATTTGATTTTAGTGATTGGAACAAGGCGCCAAAATGACAGTATTTTTTAAAATCTGGATTCTATCTGCCTTGAGTGTTTGTAACTAAGTTCCTTGTTATATGAGAGTGTTTGTAACTAAGTTCCTTGTTATATGAGATGTTTGTAATAACTTCCTTGTTATATGAGAGTGTTTGTAAATAAGTTCCTTGTTATATGAGAGTGTTTGTAAATAAGTTCCTTGTTATATGAGAGTGTTTGTAAATAAGTTCCTTGTTATATGAGAGTGTTTGTAATAAGTTCCTTGTTATATGAGAGTGTTTGTAAATAAGTTCCTTGTTATATGAGAGTGTTTGTTAATAAGTTCCTTGTTATATGAGAGTGTTTGTGAATAAGTTCCTTGTTATATGAGAGTGTTTGTAAATAAGTTCCTTGTTATATGAGAGTGTTTGTAAATAAGTTCCTTGTTATATGAGAGTGTTTGTAATAAGTTCCTTGTTATATGAGAGTGTTTGTGAATAAGTTCCTTGTTATATGAGACTGTTTGTAAATAAGTTCCTTGTTATATGAGAGTGTTTGTAAATAACTTCCTTGTTATATGAGAGTGTTTGTAAATAAGTTCCTTGTTATATGAGAGTGTTTGTAAATAAGTTCCTTGTTATATGAGAGTGTTTGTTAATAAGTTCCTTGTTATATGAGAGTGTTTGTAAATAAGTTCCTTGTTATATGAGAGTGTTTGTAAATAAGTTCCTTGTTATATGAGAGTGTTTGTAAATAAGTTCCTTGTTATATGAGAGTGTTTGTAAATAAGTTCCTTGTTATATGATTAATATTGAGATAGAAAGACTCGTTCAACCTTAGAACAATAATCATTATTTATTTCTCTTTCAGACATTTTATTTCGACCCTCGTCAGATTCACTGGCCAACCTATTTAGAGAAGTTTTGTTTTGGAGCCAAACATTATGTTTTAAACGAAGATATGAATGCATTACCAGCAGCTCGTGCTCATATTAAAAAGTAAGTCATGTGTTAGATGATTTTATCTACCTCAGCTATTTTTAGAAGTTATAAAACTGAAAGAATATGACATTATGATATCTCTGTGATTGTGAGATGTTTTGATAAGAACTCCAGGATGAATTCCCTAATATCTATACCACACGTTTGGTGACTACTTACAAAAGGAATAAAAATCTGAGTAATATTCTTGTACATGGTAGATTATATCCCCTATCATTATCTCCCTGATGTAATCGCTTTACATTTTTTGATCATTAGTTTATCTTGTAAATCTCTCCAGAAGTCCTATAATTTCTTATCAAATTGATGTATACTGAAATTCATAGCATAATTTCTACTTATGACGTAGACTAGTGCTTCTATAGGAGAGCATCTCTTAAAACACCCTTAAAGGGAAAATAGGTCTTAGAATGAACATAAAATTTGAAAATTTGGTCAATAAGAGCTCTATTCATCAGTAAATACATCTACTACCATAAATAACATAGAAAACAAATAAATATCCAAAAAGCTAAGTAATTAACCATAAAGATGCATTTGATTATTGAAAAATGTTTAATAAATTGATTAAGCGTTTTTAAAAAATGACTTAGTTTTGTGAGTTTTCTAGATTATAAGGGATTCTGTTACTTTATGACACCAGGTAAATTCACTGATGAATATATTAAACTCATATTGACCTTTCTTGAGAACTAAAATTTATGTTCATGCTAAGACCTATTACCCCTTTAACTGATGTGAAAAGTAAATCCATTAAGCTTTTTAAATAAAGTGATATTTTTATTTCAGATTAAGAAATATACGATATATGTTTAATACATGTGTGATAGTTGTATTATGGAGAGTTCTAATCGCTCGCTCTCAAATCGCACAAAATGTCTGGAACCTCATTCTCAGCCTTGTCTTTAAGTTTGTCCGCTACTTTAAAATTACCAGTACCATTCAGAAGCACTGATCAAGCCAGGCTCCAGATTAGATGAAGAAGAAATATAGAGTTAGGATGGTATAGAAACACTGTAATTAAATTCAATATATATAGTTCTATCATCTCACATAATTAACTAAGATGTCAACTTAGAATGATGTTTATAATATAAAAGCCTTCTTTATGTTTCAAATAAAATGGTTCCCTTTTTGATTAAGTGAAAATATATAAACTTTTGATAGAAAATGCTGCTTCAGTTCTGATTATGTTCTTGGGTTTAAAAATGTGTTGATATCTAGGGCGAATGCTGATGCACTAAGTCTATTTAGAGTCCTCTAAGTACTGTAATAGAAACTTATATCTGGAAGTTTTGTTGTAAACCAGATACAGAGACTTGCATAATCATTAGACCCAAATTCTGTAATATCACACTTATCAACTAGGATTTCAGTTTTTTATTATTTCAGTTAGTCCGAAATTTTGTTTTCATAAGTCAAGGTTTCAGCTTTGATTCAGCAGTGATATGAAGATATGAAAAGACAATTAGTGCAATGTTGACCCAGTTTGTATTCAGCTTAGAAATATTCAAATTTGTATGATAAAGTGAATTTTTCATGCTAACTTATATGTACTACGTTTGCGTAACTAGGGACAACAGGATTCTGGTCCATATGCATTTTCTAGAAAGAAATTTCGAATGTTGCAATATTTTTTTTACATTGATTTACTGTTAGAATTGATATTTCATATTGACGCATTTTTGTTTTGTTTTTTTTGTTCGTTAATTTTTTGTTGGTGTTCTTTGGTGCAGTGATTAAAATACAACTCTAAAATTTTAGTTTTAATTAGTTTTTTTGGGTTACTTAACTCATTTGAGATCTGACATCATTCTTTTTGAAATCATGTTCGACTAAGTCATATAAGTCTAATTGTTTTAACCAATCAAGTGCTCTGTTACAAGTTGATTACAGTAAAAGTCCATGAAATAATATGCTTTGAAATGTTGTTAGATCTAGAAAGACTGAAGTAAACCTCAAAAATAGAAGTCAAGGAAACAAAATTTCCAGAGCTGTATTTTAATTGGATTTGTTTTTAGTGATAAATTTGGAAGTATATGTTTCTTTTTGATCATTCAATAATCATGACATAACAACATTGTAAAACATTGTTAACATTGTAAGACTAAGTAAAACATTGTTAACATTTCAAGACTTAGTAAAACATTGTTAACATTGTAAGACTTAGTAAAACATTGTTAACACTGTAAGGACTTGGTAAAACTTTGTTAACATTGTAAGACTTAGTAAAACATTGTTAACACTGTAAGGACTTGGTAAAACTTTGTTAACATTGTAAGACTTAGTAACACATTGTTAATATTTCAAGACTTAGTAAAACATTGTAAGACTTAGTAAAACATTGTTAACATTTCAAGTCTTAGTAAAATATTGTTAACATTGTAAGACTTATTAAAACATTGTTAACATTTCAAGTCTTAGTAAAATATTGTTACCATTTCAAGACTTAGTAAAACATTGTTAACATTGTAAGACTTAGTAAAACTTTGTAGGACTTAGTAAAACATTTTAGTACTTAGAATAGTAAAAATGATATAGGTTTGCATTTCTAGTGCATTTGAAAATACTCTGAATATTTCATGGTATTCATACATATTGCTTAATTTCTTCTTTATTAGAATGTATCTTTTATACATCTCATGGTGCATACTAATCTGTATATTTTGTTTATTTTATTTGTTATGTTGATAATGCTTGTTTGTTATTCTGATACAAATTTCAACTTGATTTAGCAATAATTATGTTGAGTTTTATTTCACCAACGCAGTAGACCTGAAATATTCATAAAATGATTTTCTCAATAGGAATGTCGTTAAATAAACCAGCTAATTTTGAGTAAAAAAACAGAATTATTATAAAAAAAAACATGACTAACGATACAGCCTAATCTGAAGCCAAAATCTTAAAGTTTTTTAAAAGCTCTATTCAGACAGGACTGGCAATTACTATTAATTTTACCTTGACACTCCTTATCACTTTATCAAAAATTTTATAATTTCTAGTTTTTAATATTTCATATATAGTCCCGCTTGTCAAAAACCTAAGTTTTTTAAAGTTCTTATCAGACATGACAGATAAAAACAGCCAAATTAACAATAAGGAGAATTTCGTGTATGCCATAAAAATCACTTAATTGATATAACTTTATTGATATAACTTAATTGATATAACTTTATTGATATAACTTAATTGATATAACTTTATTGATATAACTTAATTGATATAACTTTATTGATATACCTTTATTGATATAAATTAATTAATTCAAATGCTCAATCTATAGTGCTGTTTTCTTCATAGTTCTTATAATCATACCAGTTACAAGGCATTTAATCAACTAATTATTCTAGTCTTTTAATAATCTGATATATCATTGCTTGAGTATCCTCGTTGAAACGTCGCAAATTATTTAATAAAGTAGTTGTTATCCATATAATTGTGTCCTGATATATATTCTCCAGCCACTTAAGGAAGTAATCTGATGTAGGAAATATCTAGAGGATTGTGTCCCTTATACTCGTATTAAGACCATCTCTGTAGATATTGGGTACTTCTATATAATTATTATCAATATATTTAAATTGTTAAATCATATAATCTTTCTATAGTGGGATCCAGCCATTATTTTGGAGCTTATCCTTGTACATCCCTTATACATGCATTAAGACAATTGTAACTTGATTTTTAATCTTTCTCTATAATAGTATCATTATATTTAAAGGTATTCAATTGCCTAAATATCATTATATATCTTATCTGTTGTATCAGAGGTATAGCTAAATTTTTTAAAATATCCCTAATGTATGCATTTATTTACCTCTTCATTAAGGCCATTTTATAGATATGATGGTTTAATCAGCAGGTAATATTAGGATCATATGCATTTATTTACCTCCTCATTAAGGCATTTATAAAAGGTTTACTAGCGGTAGAAATATTAGTCATAGTTTATTAATCAATAAAGCATCTAGTCATTTCACTTAGATGGTCATATTATGAAGGATTTACTGTAATTAACTTAATTTGAAAGAATCTCTTGATTACCAGGAATTATAAAGGTTTACCAGCCTCTAAATATTAGTAATAGTGTTCAGATAGTCTAGTCATTTCCTTAATGGAATTGCAGGAACTGTAGACAACATGCAGGAAGTTTGGAAGACTCCATTGAAAGCTAAATGTTTGACTGATACATATAGCGGCCATCACTGTATAAAGTCTACTATTGTAAAAGACTAAATGCTACAGTCTTATGATGGTCTTATTATGAGGGTTTTTCTGTCATGTAGGAATTTGAAAGACTCTAATGAAGGCTGATACATTAATAAAGAGGCTAGGAAACCTTTTTGAATCCTTAAAACAGTCTCCTGCATTCCTTGCCATGGTGATAAATTTAAATATGAAATATTTACAGGCGTCATTCCACATCACAATCCCGGTGCAAATCAATTCTCATTTGCATATTCGCATATTAATTAATTATATATTATATTATTTGATTATACTGAGTTATTTATTTTCTGAATATTTGGATGTTTTGTTACATTTACCCAAATTGACATATTGAGTTTTGAATATACATGGAAATCTTCATATACTTTACCTGTTTTGAGTTACAAGTATTGTTTTTAATTAACCTAAATTGGTGTTGATTTTTATCAGTCTAATATTAGAAAAGTGTTTAAATTTTGGTAATGATATATACATCACCCTATTGCAGCATAATTTGTTTATATTGATAAAAGACAATAGGATTATTTCTATATTAATTTTGCTTTTTTCAAGTTCAGTTGAATCTAATTGTAGAGATAAGTGTGGTTGGAAGGTAACATGTTACTTTTTAACAGAATGCACTGGTCCAGGATTAGAGTAGTGTTCACTAATTGTAGAGATTAGGTTGGTTGGAAGGTAACATGTTACTTTTTAACAGAATGCACTGGTACAGGATTAGAGTAGTGTTCACTATTTGTAGAGATTAGATTGGTTGGAAGGTAACAAGTTACTATTCAACAGAAGGCACTGGTCCAGGATTAGAGTAGTGTTCACTAATTGTAGAGATTAGGTTGGTTGAAAGGTAACAAGTTACTAATCAACAGAAGGTACTGGCACATGGATTAGAGTAGTGTTCACTAATTGTAGAGATTAGATTGGTTGAAAGGTAACAGTTACTATTCACTAAGGTTAAGGCTAGTATACTGGAAGTCATTTTTTGTAAATTATCATCTATTGACTAATTTTTAAGTTTGTTGCTGAACTTTACTTTAATTTTTAAGATATATTTAAAATAACAGATTAACTGGTCCAAATCTTATATATATCTTTTTAAGAGAGTTCACATAGCTAATATTGTTTATATGGTAAATTTGTCTAGACATTATGCACTGCCAAATTATCACAGGTAGAGATTGTAAAATAGGAACTATGTTTTCGGTAATGGTATTTCTTTATTTTCTAATTCATCGTTTATTCTGAGATTTTATCTCCCTTGATTATATGATCAGTATAAAATGGTGAAGGCAGCCATTTTTATGGTTTAGGCAGACATTTTGATGGTTGAGGCAGCCATTTTAATGGTTGAGGCAGCCATTTTAATGGTTGAGGCAGCCATTTTAATGGTTGAGGCAGCCATTTGATGGTTGAGGCAGCCATTTTGATGGTTGAGGCAGCCATTTTGATGGTTGAGGCAGTCATTTTAATGGTTGAGGCAGCCATTTTGATGGTTGAGGCAGCCATTTTGATGGTTGAGGCAGTCATTTTAATGGTTGAGGCAGCCATTTTGATGGTTGAGGCAGCCATTTTGAACTTCACAAGATATCAAAATCATATCACATTGGTTTAAAAGTATCTATTGCCTGATAAAATACACCAGAAGCAGGCAGACGAGCCAATTTGCTAGTGAAATTTAAAAGTCTGTGTAAATATTTGGCATTAGAAAACTTTTTCAAGTACATTGTAAGCTAACTTAGTTGATTGATCTTTCATAGATTGGCCATGACTGTATAATATCTTGTTTTTGATTGGTTAATATCTT